>JANTQG010000001.1:0-476763 GCA_032988185.1 Onygenales sp. PD_12
CAAAATAGTGGGTATTACTATGTATCCACTATGCCTAAAAAGAAAAAAGGTAGTCCGAATAGCGAAATGGTAGTCTGTGTATCAGCACCCCCCTGCATAGACGATCGTTTCATAGATTGGTGGGCTGAAACTCCACAAGTTGTTCTCGCATTTTCTAGCTTTCTTTTACATGTAACGTCGACATTCACTGCAGACTGGAGATAATTGAGGGGAATGGGTTCAACAATAATGGGGGGGGTGGCTGAGAAAGGGGAAGAAACTAGATCTCTCACCTCTGAGGGGTAGATAATGGTAGCATTTCCGTAGATGAGCAACCGCGTACGGGCATCTACCCTCATCTAGCCACTGACATTAATAAGTTAGTAAAACAGGTCAAATAATCATTCCGCTTCCTTCAGCTGACTAAAGGATTGTTGAGGATTCAGGCCCAGCCGCCAGCGAAGCGAGCCCTTTGGACCTTGTGCAAGGGATGGAGCTTTTCACCAGGATTTAATTAATATCAACCTCTTAATATTTGGCGTCCCCTGCCATTAACAGCGCTTGACTGGAGGGAAGGGCATAAGCAAATCGGTCTCACCTAATATCGCCCGCAGTACGGAGCCGTGCCTCCACCATTTTCAGCCTCAGGACTCCGTCAGCAATCCATTCTCCTAGTTTTTCGTCGACGCCTTGGGATAGCACTGCCGTTTCTCATATCTGAACCTAGCCGTGCCACAAAGCCATGTGAATAAGAGTAAGTGTTCTCTCCGCCCGCATGCCGTTACTGTCGCGTGTTTTGCCTGGAGATGATGCGACGGACGGTGCCCCCAAGTTTTGAAAGATCCCCCTCCCATCCTGTGTGTATTGTCGCTGGCTCCATTGGCTGGCTGGCTACCCGTGTTCCAGACTGTGGATCTGCAACCTGTTGAGAAGAGCCATAGACGCGAATCGCAGTCGAGGGCGGCGGAAGCAGAGGGCTGTCTGCCGTGCAGGGTGCGGGAACCGTGGAGTTGACGCCGCCATTGCTGCCCCTCTCATCAGCCGCCTGCTGCGCTCTCCTCTCTGCCTCTGTTTCTTTGCTTTTTCCTTGCCCTCGCGCACCCCCGAGTCCCCTAACCACCCTCTGATCCCACTCTGCTCTCCACCGACGTGTGCGCTCTCCGGCCTGCCCACGCAGCGCAGGGCAGGATTAGCTACCCGCTCAGCCGACTAGATCACCGGCGCTCGCTGGTGGGTTAGCTGGCCGTCGGGGAGAAGTTATTAGAACGAGGTGATTGAGGGCTGTCTGTCTGTCTGTCGTTGTCGTTGTCCCCGAATCCCGTGACTCTTTCACATGTTTCCCGATCCGGCGATTCCAACGTCTGTCATCCTTTTCTTCTGCTTCCACCTCGCATCTCTCTCGTCATGTCTTGCTGACCCCCGACGACATCTGGTTTGTGCTGACTGGCCGCATCCTGGCTGTGTGTGCAGAATAGCGCTGTTGCAATCCCCATTGGCCGTCCCCGTTCCGCCTGTTCCTGGCCGCCAGACTCCAGTTTGCGCCCTTGGTTTGCCCAGAGTTTAAAGCTTCCTCCACAGCACCGCCCCATCTTACCATGAACCTGGGGACGCGGGCGACGAGCACATCTTTTCCCCGTTCATGTTTGCGCTCCACTGGCCGTCCGCCTAGTTCCGCTGCGTCTCACTATCTGCTCCCCTATAACACCCCGCGCCGACCGCATACCTGTGACGTCGTCTTGCTATAACGACCACCGAATAGCGCGCGCGTTTGTAGCTCTCACAGCAGCCGCCGGCTCAAGCTGAGCTGCTGGCCCTCCGAGGCAGAGTTTTCCTGTCCCCGCGTTCTGAAGCAGCCAGCCGTTACCTGCATGTTCGTTGCGCCCCGATCCCAATTACGATAATGCAGACCTTCTCATTTGTCCCGCCCACCATGGGCCCCGGCGAAGGCCAGAAGAGTAGGTTGTCCCCTTGCGATTCCGCCCGTCAAGACGACAGTTGTCGCAATTACTTCCTCAACCTCACTATTATGCCTCTGTTGGTTTGGTTCTAACCTGTACTGTGTCGTAGATTATGTCTTCGTGGACGAACACAACAGACACAAGCGTCTCAAGGGTATGGACAAACCCCTAGCTTTCCCCGCCGATTTGAGAACAGTCGACTAATAGGAGGATAGTAATGAGAGCTTGTAATGGCTGCCGGAAACGGAAAATCAAATGCGACTCTGCGACTACCAACCACTGGCCGTGTTCTGCCTGCAGGCGATTGAAGCTGACCTGCATCCCGCCCACAATTGGGCAAGATGGAGATTTTTCCTCCCATGGCCAAATGCCAGAGCCAACCACCCAGCAGCAGCAACCCTCGACGAACGTCCTTCGTCCAACGCATCCGGATATTCCCAACCAACACCCCCTTCCTCAACCGCACCTTATTGATAGACCCCCGCCTCAATCCATGGGCATGGGAGGCTATAGCGATGACCCCCGGCTATACCAAGCACGACCTTATCTAGGACAGGTGCCAAATCAAAGAAATCCCTATCAGGACCTCTCACCCTCACACCTTGGACCCGTACAACATGCGCAGTCCTTCCCTCCTAACCCGAATGTATACTCTATATCGCCCCCGCAAACATTGGTTCCAAGCCTCGATACTACACCCTATGCGCGATCGGAACATTCGAATGCCGAAGATCTCACCGATGCCCTCGGCGATCTGAAGATAGACGAAACTGGTATTGGTACGTTGGTTCTAATTTTCCGGGTCAAGAAGCTACGGCCGCTTTTTTATCTAGCCAACTTTGGTTTCCTCAGCCTTCCTCCAGTGCCCCTTTCTCTACGCATTGTTAAATGAGATTGCTGCTAATTGTGACTGGTAGCTCCATATATTCGGCAACAACGCAAAGGTGAGACCGACCCGGAAGCGCCCACGACAGATGAATGTGACGATAAACTCCCACCTATCACCTCCAACTCCGGTGCGACCATTCGAATTCCCCCGGAGCTTATGCCGGCGGAGGAGGATGCTTTGGAATATTTTGATATATATTTTAATCACATCCATCCCTACGTGCCTGTTGTCCACAGAGGCCACTTCTACCAGCAATGGCATCAGGATAAAACTACGATATCACCTCTTCTTTTAGAGGCTATTTTTGCATGCGCTGGGAGGATTTCTGACGACCCGGCACAAGGGGCGCAATGGCTTGCTCTCGGAAACAGTGAGTCTCACTGCGAACCACGATACTAGCAATTCCTGGTACTAACTACGTTAGAACATGAGATGTCATTTATGGAAGCGCCTCGATTAAGCACGATACAGGCCTTGTTGCTTTTGTTAAAAGCCCGAGAAGGCTCGCCAAAAAAAGGTTACTTTTATCGATCTTGGCAAACAGTGAAAACAATGGTATCGATGGCAAAAGACCTTGATCTGCACGAGCACCAGGGTTCTCATGCCGTTGGGAAGCCGTGCGGACTACCTCCGGTCGACTGCCTCGTTCAAACAAGGGTTTGGCAGAGTCTTTTAATCGTTGAGACAATGATTGGCGGACCTCAAGGTATGTAGTCACTTTATTACAGCAACACGGTTCTCTTAACAATTGACTGATTGCGACCGTAGGGCGCTCGGACTTTGGCGTCGATCCGGATACAGTCGAGTATCGACCTACGTGGGATATTGAAGACATAGATGCTTTTGAAACGGAAAGATCACGACAGTTCTCCTATTGGGTGCGCAGTGTACGCAGCATTCGTCTCATGACTGATGCATATCATAAATTAAAAAGGCAGCCAGACTGGGGTGCCGATCCCCGGTTCATCGAAATCAATTCACTCATCCCGAACTGGCTTGCAAGTCTTCCGCAGGATTTGCAGGTATCATATCCCTCGGACGGGTCGGCACCATATCTGCCATCCCACTTTGTGGGCAACATGCATTCGCATTTCCACCTCTCAACCATCATGCTCCATCGCCCGCAACTTCTAGCATCGAAATCGTTTACGGCGGGTGGGAAATGGAGAACCCATATGGTCCTCTGTTATAACTCTGCCAAAATGCTCTGCCGTCTCCAGGAAGCCATTTTAAACTCGTTTGGTTTGAACGGATTGTTTTTTATGCAGCGGGGCATCAGCTTCACTGTCTACGGTGTGCTGACCTGCACAATGCTGCATCTGGTGAGTTCACCCTAAGCCTTCGTTACTGCATTTGCTGTGCTAACGGATGTTATCTCATAGATTGCGATCACTTCCCCAGACCCCGAATTCAATTCCGATGCGAGGATGTATTTTAGCCGCCATATGCGTATTCTCGAACGGTGTGCTTCCACATGGCCAGTGCCGGACTTGCAATCACAAATTAACACCCTGCGACAAGCATTTTCCGCCGATACCAACAAACCATTTGAGCTCAAGCCTAGCTTTCCTTATGGTAGCCCATCCGATCCCACGCACTCAAGCTCTCCAACCGATCCGCACTATTTACAGACTTCGTACCCTGGGAGTGGTTCGGAACATTACCAACCAGCATATGGAGCCCCCCCCGTAACCCCCCCGATTTCTTCCGGGGTCAAAGAAGAGCAGCCACTTCAGGACATGGGATTGATGCATTCCCACGCAGATAGCTCTGGGATGCTGAATGTTCCATTGGTTGATGGAAACAACTGGGATCCCACCCGGATCATAACGTAGGTCTCCTTTCTCCTCCCCAATAAAGTAACGAACCTGTGACTGACCGTTGGTTTTTCGTTCTTATAGCCAATGGGACCTAGCATTCTCAGGTGGCATGTCAACCGCGGCGAGCGCGAGCCCCCCACAGCTATCCGCTACTACCGGACCTCATGATACAACACACAATATACTCCCGGCACAATATGGTATGCACTATTCTCAAGGACCGCAGATATCATCAATGGCCCCGCCACAATCCATGCCACAACCCACATACACCACCATGCAGCCCATCAGCGCACGCGACTGGCAACATAGCGTCGCGAGCGTGTTTGATCCGCAGGGGTTGAAAAGACGATGGGACGAACAGTCGCATCTGGGCGAGGGTCCGGGTATGAAATGAAAGGGGATGATTACGTGAAGTGGCTACCAATCTTCATTGAAATATACCTAACGAAATTCCCGTCCACAGGATGATTGGCGTCGCAGTGGTGGCCACTGGCCATGATGCACTATTAAAATAAGTAGGCTATTTACCCCCTGGTCATGGGGCTGCCATTGGGCCACATCGGCACCAACGGCGACCGCTTTCCCCTTGGCGATCTCTCAGATCTAGCGTCAATCTCATCAACCAACCCCGAAACTAGGGCCAGCTAGATCCATTGCCTTGTGGGCGCCATATATCAGACAGATTTTGATCATGAGCCCTTACCGCGGCCCACACCCATGCATACATATACAAACACGCCTCTGTCGCGCGCAGAGCGGCAGAATCGACCCATATCTCCCCAGCCCGCTCATGACCCGAATCACAAAATCTCCTTCATCTCTCACAACACTCATCACAGTACGATACCCCACAATCTTGGAACAAATGATTCCTGTACATTTCTTATATAATCCCATTTATTTATCCCTATTTTTTCTTCCTATTCATGTTATTTTCGCGCATGTTGAAGCAAAATTTGATATCCCTGATTTGTATCTGCTTGTGTTTTACTTACTTAACTACCCCCTGCATTATCTAATTCTTGGAAGGATATATTATTATTATTATCTTGAGCATATCTATCTGACACCTGAGCTCTTTTTCTTAATTTATTGATGGCCTTCCTCCCCCGCCCCCCCCCCCCCCCCCCCCCCCCCTTTTTTTTTTTTTGCTTGTTTGCTTATGTTATTAAGGAGGGAGAAAAACTGGGCTAGGTTCTGATGGAACGATACGGTACGGGTATGGGAATAGAATGGATGGAACGGGGAGTGGTATATGTATGGATTTGGATTTGGAAATGGAAATGGAACGAATGAACGAATGAATCAATGGAGGCAATTTGCTGTATGTTCTATGCTGCGTGCGTGTGTGCATGTGTGTGTATGCTCTGTACATAGTTATTTTTCATCGGGCAGTACGTGTGACGTATGTATATATGCGCAGAAAGAGACGGGGGTTGAGAGAGAGAGAGAGTATGTGTGTGTACATTAGTTGTATAAGCTTAATTATATAAACGCCGCGTCCACATGTATGTATTCAAATTGTGGGTTTTCCTCAATGGGTTTCGATTAGGGTCAGTTCTATTTAAGATTTTTTTTCTCATTAGCTACATAGCATTTCGTCCCGTTCTATCCGTCCTGGCTCCGCATTCAGGGCCTGGAGTAGGAGTTTCGTTTCCCGTATTGCTTGGAAAACCGATTCTCGGCATCTAGTTTGGGTACTGCCCTTGCGGAGCATGATAGTGGTTGCATATGCAGCAGGGTGATGCTCGAAGGCTTGCAAGGCGGAAGTAGATTCTTCAGATATGGCTATGGCGCGGATGAGGCGGGTGGAGCTGGTATGGTATCGATTCCTGCAGCTAGACATGTACGTGCGTATATGTTGCTAAACGGAGCGTGAAAAGGGGCGAAAGGATATTTTTTGCTTTCCTCATGCTTCGCTGGTGGTTTGCTTGGAAATTGCGGGTTGGGTGGTTTGTGGAGAGCTGTCTATTGCGAGGATGGGCCGGAAATTTGAAAGGGTGTTGGTTCTTCTGCCACCCTTAACATCCACACTGGGCGAGGGGAGCGGGAGCACGACGTCTGCAGTGGTGGTTGATCAGGTGTGGTTGGGTCGTATATTCGCACACTCATCGTTTCGCGACGAGATCTGGCCCTCGATGCACAGAACGATACGCATTATTGACCCCTGACCTCAGCTCCCATCCAGAAAGCCGGACTTTGGGGATAGCCATTCCGGGCTTCCCTATGTATCCCCTATCCCCAATTCATAACGTTGAAAGACAAGACCCATTCAACCCAACCCAATCCGGCCCAATCAAAACTAACATCCCTCATCTCCCTAATCCAATTCTCTCATCCCTCGTCCTCACAATCCTCGCCTTATCACCAGGCAACGGCTTCAGCTCATCATTCGGATCAAACGCGGCGGAGCTGGAGTAGAAATTCCCGGCTGAGGAGGAGTCGCGGTTTTGATTGTTGTTTTCTTTGCTTTGTTGTTGTCGTAGGCGCTCTTCTTCGAAGGCGATGAGGTCTTCGGAGGTTATGGTTATTGCGGTTGGTTTGCGGCGGAGCATGGTTGTGTTTGGAAGTTGCGATGTTGAAGCGACAGTTTATTCCCTGTTGTTGACGGGAGTGCGGTAACAATAGTTGTCTCGAGAAGGTCGAGATATTCAATAGATTGAGGTTGATGGTTGGAGAGAACGAAGTTGTGAGGGGAGACTCAATTCGATATCACGTGACGTCCAAAAAAGATTCTCCCCAACTTCACAGCTTCAATCTTCAATCTCCACGACACCGAGATCCATCAATTGGCGGATTCCCACCACTCACCCTTCCCTTTCCGCCAGAAGGGTCGCTTGCGTGTCGCTTCACCTTGTCCGTCCCACCGGGCGATACGCCCAATCCCCAACCATGTTCAAATGCCACGCCGTAACCTCGCGGCAATGGGCCGCAGTCGCTGACTCCGTCGTGAGCAAATGGAGCCAAGGAGCAGCGGGAGCTACCCGACAGCTGTCCTCGACGGCGAGCAGGGCATCGGAAGATAATAGCTCGACAAAAGGTGTGTTCTTGAAGGAACCGGGGGATAAATTCTCCCCGAACACCATCAAATGCGCATTATAGACATGGGCTGACCAACGCTTTCGATTCAAACTTAGGCCCCCAAAAAGTCTCCCCTCCCTCCTCCTCCTCTTCCCTTCCACCCATCCGACGTGTGTCTAACGACGGCCGCGCACCCCCCCAACGTCGACCAATCGACATCCGCGCCCTCGGCACTAGAATCAACACCTCGGGCGAAAAACCAACCAAGATCCTCCGCGCCTCGCCGAACCTCCGACTAGGCGGAGGCAGACCTACATTCGGAGCCCGACCCGGAACCGGAGTTCGGGGGCCCCAGGGGAATAACAACAGGGGGCCCAACAGGGGGCCAAAACCCACTGGGCCCCGTCGCCGCTCGAAAAACCTATCGTCGCAAGACAGCGGTGCGAATAGCTCAAGCTTCAGGACAGAAATGACGCCGCAGGAGCGAGCGGCCGAGGAAGCCGCATACCTCGAGCAATGGGAGAACGACCGCGTGAAACCCGTCCGCTACGCCCCGCAGGGCTCCAGCGTCGAGAACCTCCAGCGCACCTGGCCCGCCCTCCCCATCGGCGAGACGGGCCCCGTGGAAGCTCTCCATGAGCGCCTGGTGTGGATGAGCGAGCGATACGTCAACTCGTTCGAGCCCACGGACCTCCTCGCCCAGCGCATCCATAAGGGCGAGTGGGTGTATTTCAACAGCGAGCAGGAGAAGAACGAGGCCGTTGAGGCTGCGAAGAAGATGGCGGCTGAGCGCGCGGAGATGCTCACGGAGCGCAAGGCGGAGGTGATCGAGCCTGAGGATATGTCGTTCAAGCCGATGAATGAGACACAGCGGAAGCAGCTTGTTAGTCGACTGGTGACGGGGGAGTATGAGCAGGAGGTTAAGGAGGAGAGGGATACGGTGCCGTCGCATCCGTTTTATACGGATGTGCTGAGGAATCTGAGGAATAACCCGACCTACCAGGGGCCGCATCGGGAGCAGTTTTTGGATGTGTTGGCGACGGCGATGCCTAAGGTGAAGGGCCAGCCGCGGGCGAAGGCGTAAGGGGAGTGGGTAGAGGAGTAAAATGCGCGCCTTTGATATTGTATACTTGCTACATGCATCGTTTAGATTTTACTTTTTTCTTATGTTAAATTGTACATTATGTTTTCTTATATCACTTCTCTATTTCCCAACAGAAGAAAAAACCCAATACCAAAAATATCCCCAAAACAACCCATTTTAAATCCCTATCCAGTTGAAAAGTACATCCATAAAACCCCCATTTCTAGTATCATACAAAAGAACCCCCCCCCACCAAAACTGCCCATCACGAAGACTCCAACGTCTTCCTCGCCCCCTCAAAAACATCCTTGACCTCCTTCTGCCCCTTCTCCGCCACCTTCTCCATCTGCTCAATAGCCTTACGCAAATCATCCGGCCGAACCACCTTCTTCACGCCCATATTCTTCAGCTTCTTATTCAGCGCGCCGCGTGCATTGCGCACGGCGTTGGAGGCTTTATCCATGGCGGCCTTGGCGTCTTTGACGGACTGGTCGCGCGATTCTTTGGTGGGCGGTGGGATGGGGATGTTGAGCTGGAGGCTGTTGTGGGCGTCTGGTTGTGGGGTGAGGGAGAGGTTGGAGGAGGTTATGGCGGAGGAGATGGGTTTTAGGTACTGGAGATTGATTTGAGTTAGTTTGTGGTTGGAATTGTGATGGTTGGGGTTGGTTTTTGGGGGGACAATTGGGGCAGGACGGGAGTGAAGCAATTGTCTTCAATTCCTATCTACTAAACATTCCCAGAAACAACCAAGCCATCCAAATCGAAAAGAAGAAGAAAAGATAATCAACATACCTCCTCCTCCCCAACCAAAACCGTCACCATCCGACCCCCCTTGGGGATCACCTGCGCCAGCTCCCCCAGCTTCGCCGTCTCCTTAGCCCCCTTCTTCAGCGGAATGCGCAACGACTCAATGGCCTCGGGATTAAACCTGCCGCCCGCCCGCAGCTTGGAGATGTCATCTTTCAGCCTCGCGACGGCGTCTGAGATGCCGGTTTGCAGCTGGGAGAAATCGAAGGGGTCGTCGGGTTCGGCGGAGGAGGAAGAGGAGCCGGAGGGCGAGGAGGATTTGGAGTCCTTTTTCGACTCTTTGGCGTATTTGTCTTTCTTCTTGGAGAGGGTGGGCGAAGTGGAGAATGGCCGGAGAGGCGTGAGGGTGTTGGGCTGGAATGTTGGTCTGGCCGCGGCGGGTGTGATGATGCGGGAGCTCAGCGGGCGGAGAGCGGAGCGGGAGCGGAGTGCGCCATTGAGGGCTGTGGTTCGGGATGTGAGGAGGGAGAGGACTTCGGAGTTCAGGGAGCGGGTGGCTGGAGACATATTGGCGGGTATGGGTGGTGGTGATGGTAGATGTTTTTGAGGTTGAAGTTGGATGATGTTGAAGTTCCCAAATTATTTAGTTAAATCTTAGAAGTGAGGATCGTCGTCTGTTTCAACCTCATTCTTCTCTTTTCCTTTTGCTCGAACAAAACGCACTAGATTTATTTACTTTACATGCTCGTTTTATGAACCTATTCGCTTTCTATGGATTGACTTGATCATTGGCATTTAGACGGTTCAATTTTCAATTCGTTGCGTTCCCTCTACACACTCGTCTCTACACGTCTTTTATCCATATCAAAGGCCGCCCTACAGCCTTCTACCGTTCTACGGCAAGTTCTCAAAAAGAACACAAGAATAAATGGGCAGATTTACCAAGACAGGCATCCAACTGAGAGAATCCCGGCCTTGGTTCATGATACTCGCCATCGTTGGGTTCTCCGCAATCTCACAGGAGACAACTAAGCCCCAGACCCCAAGTTCCTCATAATACTCAAAAAAGGGGAACTATAAACCTGTCATCCACCGCTGAGACTCGGTTCCCATGTGTATCAGGATGTTTGACACGCAAGACTCCCCTCCCTCGGCTCTCCAAGCTGAGAACCCTGCCAATATCCAAGCAAAGAGTGCCGTGCCCTTTTTGCGTAGGTTGTTCAAAAATGCAGACCTCCTCGAACATCAGGATATTGAAGGCCGAGATTTTAAAACCCAAATGTTGGTCCCAATTCTGGCTGTAACGTCGTGGCGGTTATAGGTCGAATGAGATGACACTCCCGGACCGTGGAGTAGGTCGTACGTATCAAACGCCATGTGCGAAACATAATGAGGGCGGGGAGGAAGCCAAGATTTTGGACTACGCTCATCTACAGGATTCGGTTTAAATGAGGCCTAGAGTGAAACGAAATGATAGCGGTGTGGTAACTATCAGATCTTGGGTTGTCCTGTCCCTCTCCGTGGTCTTGGTATGATACTCTACCTTTCCATTTCGGAATGGTGGGATTCGTCCATGGATATGTTTGTGATCAGAAGATCTAAGGTTAACGACGGACCGTTTCCCCGCATATCAAAATTGGTCGAGGAGGGCGGAGATCACGCAGCCGTAGGTTGATTTGCCCAGGGCTCTGGAGTCAATTCTTCTCGCGTTCCTTGCTTACTATTACAGCAATCTCGTGAGAAGCACAGTCTCCACCGGCTCCAACTACCGCGCCGCAACTCAGTCCGCCTTAGATTCCATCAGCAGCGGCCAGGGGGTCGGTCTCCGCTCTTGCATCTGTCTCTATTGGTTGCCGGCACAATATCCATCAGCAACGGCAAGATCTTTGAAGGCTGCGGCTCTATTAACGTTAAAAACGGCTCCGATCGCGGCGCCATCGAGTCTGGATACGCAGAATGTCCAAATCCCCTATTTCATGATGACCGGCAACCCGTACTTTGGTCTGAGGCGCTATGGAACCCAGGGACTGAATATAAGACTCATCACCATGAATCTCAGCGGCGAAATGGGGATTCAGTTTGACTGTGATCAAGCAGCCAACTCAGACGTGAAGATGGATGTCATTACCATCACTAGGGCTGGCAGCCATGCCGTGGAGACGTGGAATATCAACGGTCTCACTATCAACCAAGTCATTGCGCGAAATGTAGGCGAATATGATGGAATGAGGATCCCCATACTGATCAAGTTCCCGCAGCGTTAAGCCTGACTTCTTTTAGTTTCTTCAAGCGGGATAATAATCCTCTCCTTAAAGGTCTCAGGAAAGGGGGTGTTCGCTTACGTAACTTGCTTTTCCTCCACGAACAAAACGAAGATTCAAACTCCATGTCGATATCGATGCTTACTCCAGGTTCAATGGAACGGAGCATAACCCCTGCACGAGCTGCAATCCCCATGGCCTGGCTAAGATGGACCCAATGGTATATCGTGCCCACCTACTGCCGCGTTCGGCCATACGCCAAGCCGTACATGTAGCTATTGTTCTGCGAACAATCTAAAGCCTACATTGGGAGAAAGCTTGCCCAGGTGGTTGTATTTTATGGCATTTGGTGGTATGAATTATGGTATGGAATAACTCTACCGAGTCCGGCTGGTTCGGTTCTAGGGGGCACAAGCTTTCAGCCAGAGCAATAATGGGAGAACAATCGACATCATCTTTGATACATAGTTGGTGGCATCATGGCTGGATCACTTGGGATAATGATAACAAAGCCAATGCCAGTCCGCATGTTTATTATCTACCAGATTGCCGGTTACGGGGCGTGGAGCTACCTCCTCTCCGCCTTATTTCTCTCAATGAAATCTTGCTTACTCAACAACCATGGGCTCCACGTCCGAACTGACCTTTCCCGAGCTCCTCGCAAAATACGAGCAAGAGCAGCAGAAACGTCCGCACCCAAGCACCCACGATGAATCGTTCGTTGATATCGGTAAAGCAGACCAGTTCAAACACTTCAACAAGGATCCATGGAAGACGGTGGATAACCCCTATCTCTCCGCTCCCAGCCCCGTCAAGAACGGCGACCACACCAAGATCCTCATCGTTGGTGCTGGATTCGGTGCACTTCTCTTCGCAGTCCGCTTCATCGAAACCGGCTACGCAGCGGAAGATATACTGCTCGTGGACTCGACATGGGGCTTTGGGGGATGCTGGTACTGGAACCGCTATCCGGGATTGATGTGCGATGTGGAGAGTGCCTGCTACATGCCGCTGCTGGAAGAGACGGGGTATATACCTAAGCACCGGTACTCGTATGGTCTGGGGCTGCGGGCGTATGCGGAACTAGTTGCTGCGAAATGGCGTCTCGCTGAGAGAGCTCTGTTTGGGGCAACAGTGCAGAAAACCGTCTGGAATAATGAAACCGCTGAATGGGTGACAACCATCATCAAGGAGTCTGTTCAGGGGCTATGCACTTCTCTAGACACCATGCAGATCAGATCTGACTTGTTCATGTTGGCTTCTGGCACGTTGAGCCGCCCTAAGCTTCCTCGTCTTGACGGGCTGGCTGGATTTAAGGGGCATATGTTCCATACCTCCCGCTGGGATTATGAGTACACTGGCGGCACGCCGGAAGACCCTAGAATGGAGAATCTTAGAAATAAGAGAGTCGCGTTCCTAGGCACGGGAGCCACTGGAGTTCAGGTCGTTCCACAACTTGCCAAGTGGGCAAAGGAGTTGATAGTCCTTCAGCGCACACCGTCTGCCGTTGACATACGGGGACAGAAGCCTGTGGATGCAGAAGAGTGGACGAGGGAATTCTACGGTAGGCCAGGATGGCAACGAGAGCGGAGGGAGAACATGGCAGCATTCCTGAGCAATGTTCCGGACTTGCCATCTGTTAACATCGTCAATGACGGATGGACGAATTTCCCTTCCATTTCCGCCCTCTGTGGCTCCCCAAGAGCCGCCGTGCTAACTGAAGCCAATATTGCGGAATACATCCATATGATCCACCGTCTCGATCTCCCCCGCCAGGAATCCATCCGGCACCGGGTCACAGACATCGTCAAAGACCCCACCACCGCATCCCGACTCCAACCCTGGTATCCAGGCTGGTTCAGACGACCATGCTTCCACGACGAATACCTCCACACATTTAACCTGCCCAACGTCAGCCTTGCCGATACCGACGGCCACGGCATCGATGGCTTCACAGAACATGGCGTGCTATGCAATGGCCAAGAACTCCACGCCGACGTGATAATCTTCGGCACGGGCTTCGAGCCATTCAACAGAGGCAGCCCTGCATTCCGCGCCGGGATCACCATTACCGGCCGCAACGGATTGTCCATGGACGACAAGTGGAGCCAGAGGCAAGGCCCGGCGACGTTACATGGTATTATTACGCGCGGCTTTCCGAACCTGTTCTTCCCTGGCGTGGTGCAGGCTGCTGCAACGGTTAATATCCTCCACGGTGAGGATTTGGTGGCTACCCATACCGCGCGGATTTTGCGTGCAGCTGGGGAGAGGGTAGTAGGTGATGGAGGTAAGTTTATTATTGAGCCCACAGAAGAGGCAGAGGAGGAATGGGCTATGCGTGTTGCGACGGGGGCGTATGGCTTTGCGGCTGCCGCGCAGTCTGCCGGTTTGACTGGCCCTATCCGCCGGACGACTGGTGATGATGATTGCGCAGACATCGTGCATATGAGGACATCAGCCGTGAATAAGCATGAGGATGTGTTGAAAATGGCAAGGGGCATGCCGTGGTCGAGGGGGATACTGGACTTTACGGCGGTGCTTGAGGAGTGGAAAAATAGGGGTGATTTGAAGGGGCTTGATATATGTGTTTTATAATCTGTACAACTTATCACATATCAACCCTTTCTTTCCTGCTGCCAGTATCGATAGTTTCTGTACGGCTTACAGGCCTCTCACACCCGATACTATCGACCTAGGGGGCCGTACCCTTCTGCACATCCAGATCTAACATATGAGCAGACACTTTCGCCCATTATCCCTCCTACAACTCCCCTCGACCCTCATCTAATCCACTACACCCTATCTCCCCTCCGCCCCCTTCCTCCCAAACACCCACAAGAACGGCACCTCCACCCCATCCTCCACATCAACCCTAACCACCATCTCCAACCCATCACCCCCCTCAACACGAAATCCTGCCCGCTCCACAACCGCCCTCGCCTCCGCCTCCCTCCAACGAGCCCAGAACATCTCCGCGCCCAAGAACTGCCCCCTCAACACCCCATCCCCATCCCCCTCCCCATCCCCATCCATAACCCCCAAATTCATCAACAAATACCCACCCCCCCTCACCCACTCCCCAATCCTCTTAATAATAACCTCCTGCTCCCCCCTCGGCAAATGAAAAATCGAATAAAACCCCACCACCGCATCGAAACTCCCCTCCCCAAATGACAACCCCATCATATCCCCCTGGATAAACTCAACCTTTCCCTTCCGCTTCCCACCCTCACCCTCCCCCTCCCCATCTACCCCACCACCAGTAAGCATCTCCCTAGCCAACCCAATCTGCACAGCAGAGATATCATTGGCGACAACATCATGCCCGGCATCAAGCAGCGTTTGGGTGCCGGGGACGCCGGCGCCACAGCCGAGTTCTAGCACGCGGGCGTGTGGCGGGAGGAGGGGGAGGAGGGTGTGGAGGTATGTGAGGCGGGTGGAGGGGGTGCTGGTGGTGGTGGTGGTGGTCCAGGTGAGGTAGGTGGGGGCGATGGTGTCGTAGCTGGATTGGACGAGGGATTTGAGGGATGGGGGGCTGGCCATTGTTTGAGTTTGGGTTTGGGTTTTGGTTTTTTTTTTTGGTTGAGAGAGAGGGGTAGTAGATGTTTGTTTAAGGGGCGGGTGGATGGTTTGGATGTTGGTTGTGGGGTAGTTGGTTTGGTGCGAAGGGATGGATATATATGCACGGGCTGATGCTGACTGCCTACCTAGCTGGTAATTAACTACCTAGGTAGTTATGCAAATGTCTCCGCGCCTAGGTTGGCTGAAGGACCAGGGGGAGGAGGGGGGCTTGTGGATTTATTAGCTTGGTTATGAGACACTATTGTTTCCCCTGTCATTTCATGGCACTTGACAATAAAGGATTACTCTGTGAAAAGAGTTTTATATTCCTAGTTGTTGGGTCTCCGTAAACAGTTCTTTTTTTTTTCTTGGGAAACTAGAGAGGTCTACACACTCATAATCGTATATCAAAGAGAGAAATTGAACAGACACAGCAAACAATCAAGCCCCTTCCTTCAACCACCCAACCAGAGGGACAGATAGGACAGATAGATAGACGGACAGACAGAGAGAAAACCAGTCATCAATCATATCACGGCTAACAAAAGGAAGTTATGGAGAAAGAAGAAAAAGGAAAAAAAAAATCAAAAAGTCTTTTATTTAAAAAAAGGAAACACATAACAAAGAAAAAACAAACTTAAAAAAATGAACAAAAATTAAACTCGTGTAGAAGGGAGGTAGATCAGGTTGTGGCGTAACGTTAGGGCGTGTGTAAAGAGGGGGGGGAAGAGAGGATATCTAAATCTAAATCTACCGGGTAGCCATAGCCTTGGTAATCAGTCTCTTGAGGGCGAGTTCCTTCTTCTTGAGGTCCTCGGCCGAGGAGTCCTCGATCTCGAGCTGTGCCATGGCGTCGCTGAGAGCGGACTCGATCTTCTCCTTGTTGCCGCGCTTGATCTTGAGCGACATGGTGGGGTCCGAGATGATCTCCTCGACGCGGGAGATGTAGGACTCGAGCTGCTGGCGGGACTCGAAGCGCTTGCTGAAAGCCTCGTCGGAGCTCTTGAACTTGGCGGCGTCTGGAATTAAAATTGTATTAGTGGGAGGGTTCTTTTTCTTATGGGAAGTACTGGAAAAGTGAGGGCTTACCGTTGATCATGTTCTCGATATCAGTGCTGGAGAGCTTGCCGACAGCGTTGGAGATGGTGATGTTGGCGCTGCGGCCGGAGGACTTCTCGGTGGCAGTGACCTTGAGGATACCGTTGACGTCGACCTCGAAGACGACCTCGAGCTGGGCATCACCGGCCTTCATGGGGGGGATGGGAGCAAGAGTGAACTCGCCCAAGGAGGTGTTGTCCTCGCAGTTGGTACGCTCACCCTGGTAGACGGGGAACTGGACGGTCTGCTGGTTGTCGACGACGGTGGTGAAAGTGCGCTGGATTGTGTTAGTGGTTGATTTTTTCTAGAAATTGGAGTAATGATATTCGTACCTTCTTCAATGTGGGCACGGTCTGGCCGCGAGGAACAACGGGAGCGAAGATGTTGCCCTCCATGGCGACACCGAGGGAGAGGGGAACGACGTCGAGGAGGAGGAGGTCAGCAGTGTCGGCGGAGGTGGCGACACCGGAGAGGATACCGGCCTGGACGGCGGCACCGTGGGCAACGGCCTCGTCGGGGTTGATGCTCTATTCCTTCATTAGTCTCGATTCTCTACGAATATATTTCGGATAAGAGGATAATTACCTTCTCGAGCTTCTTGCCACCGAAGTAGTCGCTGAGGAGCTTCTGGATACGGGGGATACGGGTGGATCCACCAACAAGGACGATCTCGTCAACCTCCTTGTCCTTGATGCCAGCATCCTTGAGGACCTGCTCAACGGGCTCGAGGGTGCCAGCGAAATCCTTGGCGTTCAAGTCCTCGAAACGAGCACGGGTGATCTGGGTGTTGAAGTCCTCACCATCGAAGAGAGAGTCGATCTCAATGGTGGTCTGGGTGGCGTTGGAGAGGGTACGCTTGGCACGCTCGCAAGCAGTGCGGAGACGGCGGAGGGCTCTGGCGTCACCGCTCAGGTCCTTCTTGGTTTTTCTGGTGAACTCCTTCTTGAAGTGGTCGAGGAGGTTGGTGTCGAAGTCCTGTCCACCCAAGTGGGTATTACCAGCGGTGGCCTTGACTGTGAAGACACCACCCTGGATGTTGAGGAGGGAGACATCGAAAGTTCCTCCACCAAGATCGTAGATGAGGACGTTGCGCTCCTTGTCGGACTTGCCGGAGCCGAGACCGTAAGCAATGGCGGCAGCGGTGGGCTCGTTGATGATACGGAGAACGTTGAGGCCGGCAATGGCACCGGCATCCTTGGTGGCTTGTCTCTGGTTGTCGTTGAAGTATGCGGGGACGGTGATGACAGCCTTGGAGACCTTCTTGCCGAGCTTGGTCTCAGCGACCTCTTTCATCTATTTGGTATGTTAGATAACTGTCGTCCTTCTTCTTTATGCATAGATTTGCAGCATACCTTCATGAGGACCATGGAGGAGATCTCCTGGGGAGAGAAGGTCTTGGTCTCGTTCAGGTACTGGACCTGGACAACGGGGTTTCCACCGACGTCGACGACCTTGAATGGCCACGACTCGACATCCTTCTTGACAATGGGGTCATCGAATCTCCGTCCGATAAGACGCCTAATCAAGATGTATTAGCAAGACTGGACGAAGCTACTTTGTTCCCCCCCAGCGACAACTTACTTGATATCGAAAACGGTATTCTCAGGGTTCATAGCAGCCTGGTTCTTGGCGGCCTCACCGATCAGACGCTCCTCCTCAGTGAAGGAGACGAACGAGGGGGTTGTGAAGCTACCCTGCTCGTTGGCAACTGTTGCGGGGGAGAAGAGAGCATGTTAGCAAGGTGAATTGTGGGTGTTGTCGGCTATCTGCGAGCCAGCGCACAAACGCGAGGGGGTGTCTGTGGTGGGATATTGGAGACGTACTGATTTCGACATTGGCGCCCTGGTAGTTGGCAACGCAAGAGTAGGTGGTACCTGTGCAGCGGAGAGTCAGTTAGCTATTTGCTTTCCGTGTTCATGTGAGTTTTTTATATCGATTGAGGGCAGACATACCAAGATCGATACCGATGGCACCCTCGTAGACTTCTTCGGACGACATGATGGCTGAGGTTGTGTGGACGGGGGGGAAAAAGAACACAAAAACTTTTAGTTCTACAGCAACAGACTCAAGTCGACAGCGAGGCAGACGAGACAGAAACAAGCAGAAAAAGGGCGGGCTGGGATGGAGGAAAAAGAGAGATGGAGATCGATGGACGACGTTGGAGTTTTTGAGGTCGCAGAATTTTTTAGTTTTTTGGCCCACGCCGAGATGTTGAAAAAAAAATTCAAACTTTTTTTTTGCCTTTTTTTTTTTCTTTGCACCCGATTTTTGAATTTTTGTTTGCGCCAATCGCTAGGCCCGCGCTAGTCCGCTTTGGGACGGGTGCGAGGCGATAGGCGCTGAGTCAGCATTTCCATCGGCCCATTTTGTGCGGGAGAGAAAAGGGGCAAACCAGATGGACGGGGAGAGTCTCGGGATTCCACAGTCTGGGGGGTTGGAGAGGCTGGGTCACGGAAAGCATATCGCGGTGTACTGATACAGACGCGCTGGTTGATTGGAAGACACTACTAACTCCGCAGATTTGACCGCCACCCCGTCCCAGCCACTGATACTAGATACATGCTACCAAATGCAAACGCCGCCGCATATCGCTGCCAGAAAATACCAGATAGAAAGAAGAATCGCAGTGTACATGCGTTCCCCGGCTCGACCCCAAGTTCGCCCCGAGGAAATGCCAGATAATCACCCCCTCATTAAATGTGCATAAACAGTCACCCGCTCATAGTCGAATTCCTGCCCAGACGGCTTGACCGCCCCCCGAGGGGCACTTGCAACCACTTCGATGTCGATCTTGGTCACCCCAATCCCCAGACGAGCTTCATATCGCGGCTTGCTGCTGTCCAACGGCTGTGATGGGGATGCCGCGGGAGCGAGCTTTTGCGTGCCGATTGACACGCTGAGTTGCGTCTGTCGCTGTAGCGAGTTCGAGGCTATTGTCGGTGCTATGCAAAGGATGTGCGCTTTGGCCGGAAGGTTGATCGTCACAGACTGCTGCATGAGAGTTGGAGAGGCCGGTATGTCTAGATGTAACGAGTGTCCTATTTTGAGGTCCGGATGTGTAAATATACCCACATTCGTCATCAACGGCTCTACATTTGATGAAGTGAAAAGGTTAGCTACGGAAATCTTGCATTCCATCTCGTTTGGGGCATCTCACCTTTACCAGGTTTCCTTAACTTCATAGTCATCGGGGGCATAACTGGAGCGGGCGAAGGGTATGACGATGGCCGTGGAGCGAACGCTTGCATCACAGATTGTGAATTATTCGTCTGGATAGGTGTTCCTGTGGATGATGGGGGTGGCATATTAAACGGAGACTCAGAAATCTGATGCTGAGGAGGTTTGGCGGCCTCCTGACTTGCTGGTCTGCCGAGATTAGGTGTCGATGCACCCGTGCCTTCGATTTTCACTAGAGATGAACGTGCTGGCGACGCTCCTAATGCATTCCGCTGTTGATCTTGCTCCTGTGGGCGTGCGCTGCGACTGGATCCAGATCGGTCCCTCAGACTCCTCGTTGACGGGGTTGGGCGTTCCGGTGCTTCAAGCCCGTTTGAGGCTGGTCTGTGAATTTCTTGCTGTTTGTCAACCGAACCCTCACTCGATCGATGTTCCGCGTCCGTCGGTTGGGCAGCACCTCTCCCCGGAAGCCGCAAGGTGAGCTTCTGTGACGCAGGCTCTGGTGTTTTGGTGGCCCCCATCCGAAGCTTAATACGTGGAGCAGCAGTGGCATCACCGTTCGTTGACGCGGGCTCGGGGACAACCTTCTTTGCTTCTGCAAGTATCCGATGAAAGTATTCCTGGGAATACTTAGTAAAATACTAGCAAGGAAGGTGGAATAGTACTCACCTCGAGCGAGCCAGCAAGGAGGACGATCTCGCTGCCATCTTCATTGAATTCCCTGGCGTTGTTCCAGATATAGCTGACCTCTTCTTCGAATGCTTGCCACGTCCTAAATGGAGTGCTTTTGGTGGGATTCTTGCGTCCGTCCGTACCCCGCACCCGCTTCAGGAGCGTCCGGAGAGACACGGGATGCTTAATGATGTCGTAGTACTCACTGTACAGATTCCGGTCCGGCATATTAAGGAAAGGGAAAAACACTTCTTCTCCACTACAGAGGAATGAGCATGACACACCGGAGTTTGGTTGGGGGTATAGGGTAAACATACTCTGAATCCTTTAGTCTAATCATCCCAGAAAGTATTTTCTCCTGCGCACTTTGAAACGAATCCCCCTCAAAATTATAATCTGGATTGTCTGTCCCCTCTGTAGCGGGAGTTTGTTGGGCGGACGCCTTTTCCCCTTCTTCCGTCACTTGATCACCTGCTGCTTCCTCATTTTCGGGCCCTGGAGGTTCCTCGTCTTCCTCGGGCAAAGGTGTGGAGAACGGGACGTAGTCAGGGTCCTTGTATGCCGGGTTTATAGATTGCATGGCAGCGGAAACGATTTTGCGGATGCGCTCAGCGTTGGAAAAAATCGCAGATCCTTTGTCGTTGTAATATTTGGCGTTGGTCACCATCCTCCGGAGGTCACACTCCACGGGTGTCAAGCTTGGATATTCATGTTTCTTCAGTTTGGCCTGGACGGAATCGATAGCACATTAGTGACTGATTCTCGTCGCGAAATGCGGTGGATAGGAATCATACCTCGACTGTATCCAAGGCAATAGGAAGACGGATCGCTTGGTAGTATTGTGGATGCTCTTTCTATCACGGGATGATGGTTAGTCTTGCAGATGTGGAAAATAGCGAAGATATTAAACTCACCCTATCAGGAAGCTGCAGAAATTCCGTTGCAACTGGTCGTCCACTATTTCAAAATGAGACATGTAAGCTGGCCATCTCCTAAGCCCTGACGCGCTGATGACCAGCCGGCCCAGGGTAACAAATAGGGACATCGCATACTATTTATCCTTCGACTCCTTGATCTGCGTGAGAACGTCCAAGCCAAGTTCTGTTGTTTTCTCTGGAGTTTCGTCTGTTTCTGGCACGTAGAAGTTCTAGTCAAATGTATTGTTAGTTCGCATATCAGACCAAAGCAAGGAGATAGGCGATAACGCCTGGGCGATCATGCGATGCGGGCTGTCGCATTCGTCATTGCTCATCACCCGGCGCAATTGCACTTGATTTTTATAAGCGCAAAGACTCACCGATGTTTTGCGCCGCTTGTGGCCTTTGGATGGCCCGTCCGGGGAGCCCGCGAGCGTGGCCCGCCGTTTGGTGGTCATGCTGCCGGTGCCGGTGCCGGCGTGGGGAGAGGATGCGGCAAGGGGCCAAACAGGAGTAGAGGTTAACCGGAGGGGATGGGAGGGACGGGTGAGGAGAGAGACTGGGACATAGGCTGCGCGATAGTCGAGACAGCGCACACAGCCAGAGAGACGAGACACGCGGCGTAGACAGGCTGGGTTGGCGAGGAATGGAAGAGCAGCGGCTGGTTGTCTCCAGGCGCATCTCGAGATGGTTGATGAAGTTGCCGACGCGACAGGCGAGCTACGGGCGGCGGTATGGCCCGTACACGCGGTATGGTATTTTATGCTGTCACCGCTGCGGGAGGGCACGTGTCTTGGCGAAACAGCGGTATGGCGGGTTTCAAATACGGGCCTGCGCCAAATAACCGCCACCAAAACACGCCGATACGATACGATACATACATACTGTACGGCAATACGCCCTTCGCTTCTCCGCCGCAGCTTCGACTTCATCTTCAATCTCTCTCTCTCTCTCTCTCTCTCTCTCTCTCTCTCGCTTTCACCCTCACTTCACTTCCACTCTCTCCCCTCTCGCTCTCTATCCGGCATTGGCAGCTGTTGTCAACCTGCTCTGCTCTCTCTGCTGTGCATTGCTGTGTTCTGCTTCCCTGCAGCCACCCCACCCCGCCTGAGGTTAGGAACCAAGTCAACCCGCTTTGCTCTCCAACCCTTCCTCTCCTCTGCGCTCCATCGTTCGCATCCTGCCCTCCCTTTCGCTGCATCTTCTCCGGGAACGCCTTCTCAATACCCGCCCAGCTCACGCTCCCCATATCCATATCCCTCGTCCCCTCGCGCGACCTTGCCAGCAAACCCTTCGTGTCAACAAACATTGCCCCGCGCTCGCATATTCCCGGCGCGGCAGATCAACCCTGCAGGAGACCAGCCAGAACCCACTTTGGATCCCCTGGAGCGCAGCTACAACTTTCATAATGGCAGACATCGATTATTCTAGAAGAAACAAGAAGCCCCGGCTACTGCTCGAGCCGGAGCGCCAGAAGCTAGACGAGTTTCTCGACGCCATACACTACTCCGCAAGGTATGCAACCATTCTTGGGTTTGGGTTTATCCCGTGCCATTCCCCTCGCTAACCCCCCCCCCCGTAGATATTCAGACAGCGAATACGAGTACCGCCATGTTCAGCTACCAAAGAACATGCTCAAAAAAATCCCCGTCGATTACTTTGACAGCTCCAAGGGCACGTTGAAATTGCTGTGGGAGGAAGAGTGGAGAGGCCTGGGCATTACGCAGGTATTTCGATCCTGTCCTGTCTGACACAAAACACTTCGCCATCGTGGAACTAGCAGACACTGACACGCAAATTCGGCTGCATTCTAGAGCTTGGGCTGGGAACACTACGAGGTCCACGAACCGGAGCCGCATATTTTGCTTTTCAAGTAAGTGGTCAATTCGATACGCTGTGATACCGTCTGTCGCTGTTTGTTTGTTTGTTTTGATTCCATCAACTAACGCATTTGGCAAATTCGCTGCAGACGGCCAATTAACTACCAACCGCCCAACGCTCAGTAGTGGTCCTCGTTTTACCACTTGGTTTTTTTAAAAAATTAATGATATATGCTGGGGCGTTCTTGCGTTTCTCCCATGATAAGCCAGTTATCTTTTTTTTTTGTTCAGAGTAATGTAGATCGGACCGATCAGATTCAATTCACCCCCTTTAGGTTTTGCTCGACACTGAAACACTTTTGAGGATACGATGATATTTTTCTTGTCGTTGTTGCACTGCAAGATTCCTTGCTCATCTGTTGACTTTCCTTTTTTTTATTTTCCTTTTCAAGGTCCACATAGAGATTCGTTTCCTTTTATTGCTGCATTCAGACAAAGTCTTCAGACCTACTCCTCCAGAGCAGCGACTGAATACATAATCTACTCTTCTCCTTTTCCCTACGCGACTGAGCTGTGTGAAATACACTTAATTCCATCCACGCCCACAGATTACCCCCCCTTTCGCCCCCGAAGAAAAAAAATCAAACGACATTCTTCTCAAACCACTCCTCCCACTGCTCCTTCGTGAAGCTGCTGCTAATGGACCGCTCTTCGATTCCCTTTACGAATTTTTGTCAGTAACTGCAGTCTACCAGAGACTGGCTTTGGGAGGAGATGTTGGGGAGGAGCTTACGTTGAAAAAGACGGTTGGCGTAAC
Source organism: Onygenales sp. PD_12 (assembly GCA_032988185.1). Lineage (NCBI taxonomy): Eukaryota > Fungi > Ascomycota > Eurotiomycetes > Onygenales > Onygenales sp. PD_12. Next base: position 23,825 of record JANTQG010000001.1, read on the forward strand.
GTGTACTCCGACTACTCGTGAGGCCTATCGACAATCCATCCGTCGTGGGGATATGTTAGCAAGCAAGCAATCAATCAATAGCTGGTTATCGAGCCAACATTCCATCTACAGTGCACAGCAAGCAAACCGCCTACCCGCCTCCCTGCCTGCCTGCCAGCCAACTCCACCCCAAAAGAAACCAACAAACAACCAACCACCACCACCACCACCAACTAAACAAAAAGAAAAAAAAAAGAAAAAAAAAAGAAAACTCACCCTCGTCATAACCTTAACCAACCCCGTAACCCCATTCCCCCCATTCAACTCCCCCTTTTCCCCCACCTCCCCCCTCCCCCTCACAACCAACAACTCATACACCCCCCCCTCATCAACCCCCACACTCCCCGCCAACCTCGCCAGCCTCCTATACGTCTCATTCCTCGTCTCATTTACCACATTCGCATCGAAAAACTCCGTCTGGTGCGCGAACAGCGCCGCGCTATACGGCCAGAACTTCTCCGGTGAGAGCGTTAGGACGGCCAGGGCGGATTCGTGCGTGAGGGTGGAGGAGGGGTGCCAGGGTTGGATCTGTTGGCGGAGGATTATTTGGAGGGTGTGGGAGTAGGGGGCGTTGGGGGTGGTGAGGAGGCGGGGGAGGAGGGGGAAGAGGGTTTTGAAGAGTTTTGCGGAGAACTGGGTGGGGAGGGGGGTTAGAGAGGTTTGGTTTGGTTTGGTTGGGAAGAAGGGGGGTGTGAAGGGGATGGATGTGGGTGGGCGTACAGGGCAGACGTAGTCTAGATCTATATTGTTTGTTCTGTTAGTATATAATGGATATATTTTGCTCAATTAACACCCGCCCAATTCGACCCTGGTATCAAATATCAAACATCAAACTTGAAACTAACATTAAATTCCCCTCTAAAAGAGATATATCCTTATTTCAAAAACAAACAAAAGAAAACAAAAAAGAAAAATCCCACTAACATATCTCCAGCGTATGCTTGGTCGTCTCCCCGCCGGCGGAGAGCTTCTGGCCTGCGAATTTCGGTGCCAGGGCCATGGTTTCTTCCGTGTATAGGCGATTAGATGAGGACTCGGGATATAGAGGGAGCAAGTAGTTAGGAGAGGGAGAATGGGTGTATGGGTGGTTGGTTGGGAGATGGGAGATGGAGGGGGGGGGTTGTTTGTTTGTTGAGGGTGGTCATGATGACATCAGTCAGGCGCGGGATGGCATAACTAAGGAGTTAAATAAATTAATTCCGACTCTGGGGTTAAGCAACGCTTAATTGGGTATCCCTGGTGATGACATGAATATCTATGATGGAGTAGGGGTTAAAAGAAAATGTATTCTTTTGATTTATAGGTTATTTTGAAGCATCTGTTTCTGTGAAATATAAGGTAAGAATGGGGATGGGTATATTTCGCTATGGATACATTGATTGATATGTAGGAGTATGTGAATGTGCCTACGATAGCATCTCTTCCTCTCCTTGAAAATTGTCTGATCCGCTTCCAATTCCCCCCGTGGATGGTTTTATACAGTTCTTGTAGTACCTTACCATGTTCAGAACGCGAAATAAACTATATTATACCTCTGGTGAGGAGGCCGTAAAGAGAGAGATCTGTGCAGGGCAGAAATTGATATACCCCATCCTAAGCTACGTATGTATGTTTGCCATCCCCTGTACGTACTGTACACACTCCTGGATGACAAATAGGAAGAGACAGCACTGGGCGTAGGTGTCTATATCAACTTGTTGTTTATATCCCCTCACATCTTCTCTCATCGCCCCCACCAATAAGTTAATAGCGGTCTATAGTAAACATAGTAAGAGTTCCCTAGCATGAAATGCAAAGGCAGGCAAACGGGTGAAAAGTATATTTATGGGGGGGGGGGTAATAAGACGCATGGACCATGAATTTAAGGCGGGAATAATAAGCAGGATCGAGCACCACAGCGGTACAGGTTGATGAAACCAAGCCTAGCCAAGGGATCAAGAAAAAGGAGAATATTCTGCCGAAGAAAATGCCCCAGGGGGTCATATAAAAGAGGAGGAAAAGGGAGTTCAAGAATAAGGCGAGGGAGGGGTTGGGTATGAAAGTAGTGTGGGACAATATATACTACAGCAAAAAAACAAAAACAACGCCCCGTCACACCGACCAAGAATGAAATATCCCGTTAAAATTCTCACGATCGGCTTCGTTTTGTAGTTTCGGCTTCGTCAGGAAATTGGGATGGCGATCTATTATTCGCTTTCCTCCGGAGACCTACCGAGAAAGAGTCCCGCGTCAGCCGGGTGAAATTTACGTGGTCCCAATCACGTCGTTCAGGATCATAGAATGCATGGACTAGATATTCAGCTGACCCTGCTGGGCCTTTGAATAGGATAGTGCCCTGTAGCGCAAATGATCCCCGCGCGGGAGTTTCTGATGGGACCCATGATTTTCGTAGGGCGCCCTTGAAAATATTCATGGCTAGGCTGAAATCAGAAGTTTGGCTTTGTAACAAGGCTTCTAGCTCCTGTTCTAGCTCCTGTTCTTCCTTTTTTAGGGCGGCTAGATCCTCTTCTAGAGCCGAGTTAGGTTTGGCGGATTGGTGTATATTGGTGGAATTTCCAATGTTCGAAACGCCTTGGTTTTGCAGCGGGTTAGAAGCAGGGCGTGTCCCATGGTTTCGCGAGGCAGTGGGTGTCGCGTCTGAATTTCCCCCGTTATTCCTCGCCAATCGATCTTGCTGCGCGTCTCGTAATGATTTCAGATATTTAAGCATCTTCACGTTGTAGAAGACTTGCACTGCAAGCCACGAGGAAGTTATGACAGCCGTCGGTCGTAATATTCTTCGAATCCAATCGCCTCGTTCTTGGGAGATAACCCGACCCGTCCAAGCAATGATTCCATCGTCAATTTCTAAACTATATTGCTCATGTCAACACGCTTGAATATCAGCATAGCGTTTTTAGATGGGTTACTCACCCCGGTTGGATGTATACAATTGGTCGATCAAAAAAGAAAAGCCTAAGCGAATCCCCAAATGGCACAAGTGGTGTGCCAGTAACTTCGACAGTGTCCGGATCCCGGGCCGCCATCGTCGCACACATAGATAGCAGATCGGCTACAAATAGGTCAGCGGCTGAAACTTTGAGCGGGAATGCCATGTGTGGGTCCGTTCTTACTCCTCAGACTCTCGTACTCTTCGGGGTTGTTTTTGTATTTCAAAAAATTCTTAATCTCCGGACCATCCTCCATATACGGTAGACCACGGGCAGGATATGGCAATCCCAGAGGTATAAACGTTGCTTCGTCATCTTCATCCTCGTTTCCTCCCCTGTCACCACGGACTCTGCCTCTATCGGCACGTCGCTTGCGAACCTCGTCTATCTCGTCATCGACATCTTCAATCCGGCCCAGCGCAGGCGATACGGCGGCGACCCAAACGTATGTTGCAGCGAGGAGAGTGAAAATTTTGGTCGCGGCCCTCCTTGTATTCTAATCAGTATAAAAACCCCACGGCAAAAGAGAGGAGAGCGCTGGAACTCACCTTGCCCATGGCTTTTTGACCTTGACTCGCTGCACCTGTACTGCTCCATTAAATCTAGTAAAAGACCGACCGGTGGTCCGAGGCACAAGGAGGCGATAGGCAGGAAGGGCCCGTCTGAAATTTCGAAGCATTTGAACCGCCTTTACCTAAATGCTGTCATCCTGGGTGGCGGAGGAATTGCTTCTTCACCGGACCGCCTAGGCGGCGGAGTCTCTCCCTAGGGATTCGGAGGCACTGGTCTAAGTATGCGAATGCTTAGTCGAAAGAGCGGCACAGTGAGGGTATAAAAAGCGATAATATCTGGTAGGAGACAGGAATTTTGTCAGGAAGAATATGGGTTAGATATATGACAGCCTGAAAATGACGATGTCGACAAAGAAATCCCTCCGTCGTCGGGAAGAGGGGCACGTGACCATTGGTTAGTTAGTTACATAATCACCATTTTCGACAGGCACCAGATCCCAGACTTCGATTCAACTTCTCGACTTCAACTCAATCTCTGCCAAAGGAAATGAATATGTCGAATGGGTTGTTGACGAGCATTGAGCGAAGCCTTTCCACAGACGCCCAGACCATCAGATATACACAACATATCGACCCTGCGCGCGCTGTCCAACAATGACCTTCACTTGTCCGCAGGTAGAAGTCATGCCGCCGCCTCGTCCAAGCTCCACGTCGCAGCAATGCCTCCTCCGTTGATTCAGCTTTCAGGAAGTTAAAGTCCTTCTTGTCAATGTGTGGGTCGACACATATTTCTCCGGATTTCACTAAGTGTGCACCGACGCCGAAACTCCTGGGTCATTCAGGCCTCCTACGATAAGGAGTTTCGGGTATAGAGCACACATGATGCACCGCCGGGAGGGGCTGTGATTATCTGAGTCTGTTTTATCTAAAAACTTAGGGACACCTGCCTATGCAGTACCGAAACATGAAACAATGACACCTGTTGATGAGAGAAACTCTCAACTGTGATATGAAACAATTGATAGCCAGGAGTGGACCACTGTCATATCGGCCCATTCATGACTCCACTGAATATTATACAATATGACGATGCCATGGCTCCATGGGAAATGATCTCAGATCTTCAACACTATGGGTATACCAGAAAGACATCTGTCTCACTCAGCAAAATCAACGGCCAATATAGTTTGAGCCATGCCTTCAACTTTAGAAGTGCTGCTCAACATCTCAATGAGGGTTGGCTATTTGGTCCATTCTACAATTCTGTGTGCTAGGGAGATTTGCTTCTGTTTCTATAGGGGATACCTGCGCATCCCTGTCAACTTCCAAAGCAAGGGCAAACTGACGTTGATTGGACTGGTATTCATAGAATAGAGAGTTTCCACAGGAAATTATAACATTCCACCTTCTCCATCCACTCCTATCCCAACGTCGACCAGCATAAGTTATATTCATCTAATTTTACCTACTCTCTTCTCCGTGCCCTGTCCATTTACAGCTTCGCTAGAGGCGGCGGTATACAAGAAATCATCCACAAGTTCTACTACAGTTTTTGCCAGACCGAAGCTGAACACATATCCACCCCCCGAAGTGCCTGGTTTGCGTCAGTATGCGAATACCCTCGATCTTTAGGGACCCCGGGAACCAAAGGAATTGAAGGAGGAAACATACCATACGCATGCACAATCTTTTGGCCATCTAGCACCTCCTTCTCAACCCTAAGCCCAGACACCCTCGCGGGCCGGAACCCTACATTATCTCGGATAATTTCGATATTGGCAGGGTCATTGCCTGAAAACGTATCGGGGGCATTCTCATGAACGCGGCGAATGATCTGGCAGTCACATTACGGTCAGACTTGTCTCTAGATTAGGGAAATGGAAGGGGTTATTTCCCACTCACATCGTTCTTTAGATCGACGTCCACATTTTGGTCGCTGCAGGTTTCCCAACTAGTCAGCAAAAGATTCCCAGTGCATCACCATAATATATCAGTCTCCTCACAGATTATCGATTTGCTTGATCCCACCAAGAACAGCAGTGCCATCCAGCCAGGGAATAACATAAGTGTAGTCGTTTCCATGACGCATGGTAATTCTTTTGGCAGCGGTTTTGACGAGGACCGTTTGTCCGCGAACGAGCTGCATTTCCTGATCGGCCACGTCCGTAAGGAATTTTGAGCCACACGCCGTTGCGTTGATGAGGACCTCGTGGCCTTCCCCCTCGAGATCGGACAGGGCGTTCACGGTCCTTCGCTGGAACTTCACCCCACGGGCTTCCAGGAGTTTTCTGAGCCAGGGAAGGAAGACGCCGGGGTTGAGAGCGACGGTTGGTCTGGTGTAACGGAGTAGTTAGAGTTAGTCAATGAACAACCAAGTTCGTCCCCTCTGCTACATATACTTACAGCTCATTCCAACTTTGACCCCTTCTGGGCACTCTCCCGGTGCCATAACTCGGAACTAGAATAAAAATCAGTTATGCATATCCCGTTAGTTGCACGACTGGTTGATCTGCGCACCTCAGGCATTAAATCCCGATACCAAATTTGCTCTAAAGGAGTGGAGTCTTGGAAGTCGTGCATTTCTATTCTCTAATCTATAACATATTACCATCCGATTTTCTTCGCAACTTATCATAAGTATACGCACTCTGATGCTAGATTCTGGATGGGTTTTAGCCAGGTTCGACAAGAACGCAAACGAGTCCCGCTGCATTTGCTGTTCTCTTGGTGTTGAGCCATCAAGCCCCAGGAAAACGGCTCCCGCCCATGGACTAGCCCACCCATATGACCAGTCGTCTCCTGGAAGATCTCTAGCTATATTCGTGACATCGTAAAACTTGGAAAGAATGCTGGCAGATGCCAGGCCGGAAACGCTGCAAGTTGTTAGAACCACCAACCCTGGGATGAGAAAGGCTGTGAACTTACCCGGCACCAAGGATGGTTACCTTTGGCACACTGAAGAGAAATCGCGACTCGATATTGCCCTTGCAAAGGAGGGGGAAATTTCTGTGTAATTAATTGAAGATTATGCACGCGATTTTCCAATGCACTGTTTCCCTCAAATCCAAGACAAGCTCTTGAAACCCAAAAAGATACCAAGATGAGGATGGGGTCAAATAAAAGAAACTCGGCTTTCTCTCATTACCGGAAATCCGCTGCGGATCCCGGGTTACGTGAAGTTTTACCGCCGGATTGCATCACTTTGGCAGGCCGTTTCAAGGCACTTATTCCTAGATAGCCGAGCTTTGGATAGGAGAATGGAGACGAAATGCCAGATCAACGGTTGAAGGTGTTGATAGCTTCAAGTTGGGGTTGCTCGGCGGCCAAGTCGGGCTTGGGTTGATGTTTGCCGACCAATCTCGGCAATGTTGGCCAAAAAGCAGCGCCAAGACCTTTGATTTTCGGCAACCCGATGACAATCGCCGACTACCCCCCGCTCTATCTGTCAAAATCTCGGATTTCGTGTGATATCTCCGGTGCCTCGACCATCACTGCATGCAAGTGGGAACTGGGGTAGCTCTCCGTGGGCCGGCTGCGGCAAGGATGGAGAAATAGAAATAAACGTGCCTTTCCCCTAGATTTCTGGGGTAGCTCCCATCAACCTGGGAAGGCTTTTTTGTCCAAAAACATCTTGTACCTCGCTCAAGATGGATAAGGGAGCTCAGGACGGGCCCACTCACATGGAGAAAGATGTTAATTCTCCAGATGCGACCGAAAAGAGGGCGGAGGGCCCCTCGAATACAGATGGAGGTGGGGTCTCATGACTTTCGACTTCGATAGTATGTTGAGGGGAGTCTTTGGACGTAACATCAAGGACCGAGGAGGACGAAGTTGTCTCTTGAAGTCGCTTCAATTTCGCTACAAATACCTCCGCTCTGGAATTTTCCACCAAGGGAGGAGATACCTTTCCCCTGCTAGCACTATGTGACGGAGTGTCCACTCTGGCTCCTTCGCCCGTCTGGGGCGATGGGAGAGCGGAGCCTATGGGCTTCCCCCCGCTCTCTCTTAGTCTAGTTTCTAGACTCCTAATATAGCCCTCGGAGACAGTCACATTTTGATCGCGCACTGGATATATGCATTCACGATTGGTTGACCGGCAGTTTCGGCATGGTTTCTCTATATGGAAAATGAGGGCAACGGTCAATGACGGGATTTTTAGAGCTTACCACGCGAACATTTAACTTTCTGCTTATGGCACCTGTCGTAAGCAGTGGCTCGACGAGTCTCACGGCGTTGCATGTTTCCTGTGCGCGAAGACCATCGTCATCGCTGTATCGCTGTCCGGACAATCATCCCGAAGTTGTAAGCGGAGGCGGTTTGCCGATTGCAATGCCGATCCCGAGGACCCGAGCCGATTGGCTCGATATGTCTTGGCAGCACGTGATTTACGTATCGGCCTAGGGGCCTCCTCCCCCCTTTTTCCCTAGGCCGTCCTTGTCCAATGAATCTCTTGCTAGACATTGTTGAAAATGTTTAGTAGACATTGAATACAGCACACCTTTTAAACTTTTTCGTAATAAACAGGGCCAATTCCTCTTCCTCAGGCTGGATATTTGAGGGTAGTTTTCAATCCCAAGCGCAGAAAACACTTTCATTACTCCTGGTTGAGGGGCGCGGTCAAATAATACATCGGAATTAACCGCATCAGTGGCACATTCCAAGAATTCTAGGGCGAGGATGTGCCCGCATATATCATTTCCCCCCGCAGGTTGTTGACCATGATGCTGCGGATTCATAACGGCTAAAAGCCGCTATTAAGGTATTAAGGTTTCTGGTAGCGCGGGATGCCGTCCACGTTCCCGACCCGTTAGCGCTCACCAAAGCCGGCTCGGGACGGCGCGGCTTAATCCCCTTCAACAATCCCTCAGCCTCGGAAAATTATGCCGGTAGATGAGAAGGGGTCTGTATTATGGCTGTTGCTATTTTGGAGAGTAGAAAGATCATATGGAACAGCGTCTCAAGTTACTGGCAACGATTCCCGCCTCGTTCGACCAACTCAAGCCACCAATGGTTCAGCAAATGGACATATTGCGCGGGTTGTGCACTCAATTAAAGCCCCTCAGCGGCTTTTAGGATGACCTCGGTGACCTTTTCTGGCATGCTGAGCATGGGAGAATGCCCAGAGTCGAAAGTTTCCGTACTCACAAGCCCCTCGCCTAGAGCAGCAACCATCGCCTTTTGGGTTGCAAGCGGTATTGCTCTGTCTTTTGTGCACAAGATGTATGTTGCTGACACATGTTTGTAACCAGCGTAGGTTAAGGGGGTTGCGTAAATAGATCGAGAATGAGGGAGCAGCTTAGCAGCAAACTCAGCGGCCTGAGATGGAGGAGAGTCGTGGTAAAGTATATCCTGAGCTCCGATGGTCTTCGAGCAATCGTCCTACTCCATCAGGTCATCAGCGTCAATTGGTCAGTATATCACGAACTATACTACTATGATGTCAACTCACCTCAAATACCATCCAATCTGGTATTGCACCCCCTTCGAAGCTCGCAAACGCTTCTCCCAGTGCTTTGCCCTCGGGCACAATCAAACCTGAGATATAAATCAGGGCTAGAACCCCTCCTGGCTTCCCCAGCGCCAGCCTATCCCTTTTCGCAAGCCCCTCTGCACTCAGCGTCCCCGGGAAGGCTCCATAAGAATGCATCACTAGGACGACGTCCTTTCCAGCGTCAACCAACGTGCGAGTCGTTTCTTGGATGTGAGCTGCATCATCTATTGGTGTTCCCAAAAGATTTTGACCAACTGTGGGAAGATGAAGGGCATGTGTTTCATACTCTAATTCTTTCAGAAGCCCTCTGACATCATCGTAGTAATCAGGGCTGTGCCAGCCACCTGGAATGAAGACGATACTCGGGTTTCCAGCTGACATTTTGGGTACGCGTGTCAAGATGCTAAAAGAGGAAAAGTGGATTATTTATGGCTTTGAACTGAAGAAGGGAGAGAACAATACTGGGCGAAGACCACGCGGGAGGAGGTCTTTTTATAGGGCGGTTGTCGATAGTAGTTTACAGTTAACCCATGCAGAACATTGGCTACCAAGACACTAAAGCACCAACTTGCATAGTTAGCTAACTGCCAACACACAGCGCGGATTTCCTCCACCCGAATTCCTTCTCCGGGCCTGCCTTAAGTTACGAAATCCTAAATTCCAACTGTTTCCGACTCATGGCGGCTGCGGATATGTTTGTTTTTTTAAGCGAGATCGATCACTGTTTCTGCGTTGGACGGTTGGGATGACTTTATAGTGGCATCAAATCAGCCTCTATCTTCGGGTCAAACGTGGGGTGTTTCCGCCAATTTCTTCCTCCCGGGCTAGACCACACCAAAGATACAACCAAGGCGGTGATTATTCTCGTGATGATCGCAACTCTGGACGTTATATTGCGGGGTTGGCCAAGGTTACCATACGAAATCTTCTTCGGATGGGATGATTGCCTCATTCTTTGTCTTTAGTAAGGATTTGACCAGGAATGGGAAACTTTGCCATCTTAATGGCAGAAAGAAATCATATGAACCCCTATGTTGCGGCGGATCTGGGTTTCATCTCACGAATATTTCGTTGAGGAGTAGGAATGGGCATCCGTCCACATCACCGGAGACGGAAGATTTTAGGGCCAACATAAACATCCAAGGATTTTGTCGATGCAAAACTCCCTACGATACATGCATAAAGCGATATCGTTGGGCTGTCCGGAAAATGATAGTAATTTGCGGACCTTCTGCTTTACGCGCATGTTGGAGTATGGACGCCTTGTGCAGCGTGAAAAAGGTGGTGAGACTCTGTGGACGGGAGTCGTAAGATTGTAAGCCTAAGTAGACCGATTGCTAATAAATATATGGATAATTTTCCATAACTAGTATCAGTGCCATCTCCCCCAAAGCTGAACTTGGGGATGGGTTGGAAATGGCTAGGTGGTTCGAGGGCAGATAACCATACGGGGGAATTAAGAAGCACAAGTGGGTCATTTAACCGCGAGCAGGCAAAAAATATGAAGCTATCCCGAGACGCCTCTTATAAATGAAATAAGAGCGCACCACGAAGAAGTTCAAGTTGTATTGAAGATGAGGTCGAAGTCGGCGCAGAGTGAGGCTCGATAGTTGCCAAGCCCGCTATGGCGCTAACCCCAAACAGGCAATCCTCATCATCGCCGACAGCTTACCTCCAGCTCCATCGACGACGATATCAACATCACTTCAACCACCGCCTCTCCAAACAGCCACCACCAGCCTGGATAGATCCGACCACCTCGGGAACTGGTTGGGATCTGTTATTCAACACCTTGTTTTCCGTTCTCCTTGAGGTCCTGCTGTCAAGCAGCCACATTACAGCATGAGGCCCCTCCTCTCCCTCCTTTCGCTCTCGCTCTCCGCGGCCGCCGGCGTATCGGCTTACGATGCGAGAGCTTACACATTCGAGTCCAGGCAGTCAGATACAACACCCGTCAATCGAATAGTAGCTCCGGAAACGGCACGGCTCATATTAGCCAACAGACTAGGGCTCTCAGAAGGCACAACGTTAGGTGCAGTCGATGAGAAGGCCATTCAAAATCTAAATATATTCGGGGGCAAACAGACCGCCATTTTTGGGGATTCAAATTCAGAAGATGATCTAGCAAAGATGCTGCTTGTGTGGGAGGGTGTTGATGTTCCAGATCGTATGTTGCAAAGCGCGATTCCAAAGCACCGTGCAACTGGTTTCTAACACATGGATTTAGTTGCTTCTACCTCAAAATACTCTGCGGATTCGTTCTCGATTCCTAATTCTCCAGCCGACCTCGTCGACACCTCCTATATCAAGAACCTTATCTCCCAATCTTCTGCCACGCGTCCAGCCTCAAAGCTGTGTCGGTATGCTTTTGATGTAGACGGTGGATTCCGGGCGTCATTGATTCTGGTATGAGTTCTCGATACGGGACTATCATCCACATAGAACCAGAATAGACTGACGCAGTATATATCTAGTATGCGGATGAATGTCCTTCAAAAGACGCGCTCCTTCCTGCGGCTGGTTCGTTTGGTGAAGGTGCTTTTCTCAAGTTCCTATCCCAGGGCACCAAGGCCATGGGAGGACCCGCTGCGATTCTAAGAATTTCATCTGAGGTGCGTGAAGGAAGCTCCGGAGAAGTCGAATACCATAGCTCGAGTTATTAACATCCTCCTTTCCAGACAAACACTCCCGCCGTACGAAAGACTGTGCTCTCAACCCTCGCCGCCCTCAGTAAACTCGTAAAGGACGCAAACCAAGAATCCACAATGATCTTCGCGGGCTCCGGCCCCTCCGAAAACACCCTTACCCGCCGCACATTCGACGAACCCGAGCCCCTGCAAGTCAAAGCCGACCAGACCGCCCAACGCGCAGCCAAATTCCCCTCCACTCTCATGCCCGTCTGTTACGCGGACGAATCAGCCTGCTCAGAAGCAACGCAAAACTGCTCCGGCCACGGATCGTGTTACCGCAAATACGGCGCCAAGGACGGCTCCAGCATGGGTGACTGCTACGCTTGCAAATGCAAATCGACGGTTGTGCGGACGAACAAGGACGGAAGCGTCAAGACTGTACAGTGGGGCGGGGCGGCGTGCCAGAAGAAGGATGTTAGTATTCCGTTCTTCATGATCGCCGGCCTGACGATCTTGCTGGTCATGGCTATCGGGGGTGGTATTAGCATGTTGTTCAGTGTCGGGATGGAGGAGCTGCCGAGCGTTATTGGGGCCGGCGTTACGGCGCCGAGGCAGAAGTGAGAGGGGGCATTTTCATTTGAGTGGTATTCTTTTTTGTTATAATATTGTTTCTATATCATTGGCGTGCGGGTATTTGCCAAGTTTACTATTTTCCCTCTTTCTCTTTTGTTCCATGTCCGTCCGTTAGTTGATTTTCGTTGCATCTGCTATACTGTGCCTTACTTTTATCAACCTTGGGATTTCTTATGATAGGATGTCATTTTGGTCGCTACTCCTTTCTGTGCCTTCTTACCTTTGGTTTGGATTCTTGTAGTATACATACGTACTTACATGCCTGGGGTGGTACCTTGTTAGTGCTCAATATCAAACACATATACCATGATGTCGTGGTTTTATTATATATATCGGCAGGAATATCCCACATGGATCCTCCCTTCTTCGAACAGCTAAGGTAACCAGGAAACTAAACCATTTATAACGGGAAAGAATCTAGAACGTCGTACCCAAATCATCCCATTCAAAACCAAGAAATAAAATATCTCTATTTTATACATCTAGAAAAAAAGAAGTTGAGTATACACATCCCAATCCCATCCCCCCCACCCCCTCTAAATCCCCGAATCATTCTGCTTATAAACACTATCCGGATACCACTCATTCCACCTCTTACACGTCCTCTCAAACTGCTCCCTACTCTCCTCCCCCACCAGCTCCACAATCTCCCCCTCACGCTCGACAAACTGCATCGCCATGCTCTGACTCGCATGCCACGCGATATGGCAATGCATCAGCCAGCTGCCCGGGTTGTCCGTCTCGAAGGCGATGACGATGTAGCCCGTGCCGGGCATCGTGGCCGTGTCGCGTCGTGGCGGGTTGCGCCGGTTCACGGGCACGGTGGCCTTGGTGAAGACGCCCTTGCCCTGGGCGAGGATGGAGAAGTCGTGCCCGTGTAGGTGGAAGGGGTGGTAGGCGTTGACGATGGCGAGGTCTTGGATTACCCAGTAGGTCCACTGTGGGGGGGTTAGAGGAGGGAGTTGTCAATGGGTGGGGGGATTTGGGGAGGAGGGGAATACCTTATCCGTGCTGGTTAACTTATGTATAGCGTAGTTATCGGGATACTCGGAGTCGTTGTTATAGACGAACTTATTTGTCGGCTGGCCCCAATCGAGCATGAGATGCTTGGTATTAATCGCCCAATGGAAGACGAGATCCCACTCGTAGAACCACCCGATCTTCAACGTCTCCTGCTGCTCCGCCTCGCCAACATTCTTCTGCACATAGGGGACTAGATTGTCATATGGCTCGTCGGCGCATTCGTTCGGGATGTCCGCCCACCGCTCCGTCGTCGGGTCGGCAGTTGTATCAGCCCCCTCGTACCGGATGATTCCGTTGATGTCGTTATTATCGACCGTTAGCTGGTTGCAGCCGGTGACGTAGATGGCGCGCATCCAGTAGTTGTCCACGGCTTGGTTAGCCTCGACGATGACGTCGTAGCGCTGGCCGGGTGCTAGGACTATGCTTTCGGCCTCGTAGGGGACGATAGGAACAAAATCGGCGGCGATGACGGTGAGTTTGTGGCCGTCGATGGAGAAGCGCATCCAACCGTCGACTTGCGAGTCGATGACGCGGATGCGGTGTTTCTTGCCGGGGACGAAGGTGGTTTCGGACCGCTTGCCGCTGTCAGTGCAATTGGGGTCTTCCTCCTTGTCGCAGGGGAACACGTTGGTGCCGTTGATCAGCCCGTTCTCCGCAACGGCATTGGGCCGCAGCGGGATGCCGCCGTTCTTGTTGTGCCGTTCCCAGAGGACCCAGGAGGTTTCATGGAACCATTCGGTGATATGGATAGGGCCTAAATCGATGTCGTAGTTTGCGGTTGCGGGGCCGTGGATGACCAGGGGACCGTACAGGCCGTCGCCGAGCTGGGCGCTGAAGTGCGAATGGTACCACGAGGTGCCGTATTGGGTTGCTTGGAATTTATACGTGTAGGTCTCGCCGGGGGCAATGGCGCATTGGGTAACTCCAGGGACGCCTGAGAAAGGTGTTAGCAGGCTGACGATGGGATGGCTTGGTAAAGTTAGGGGCGGGAACCGCACCGTCCTGATCGTTGGAGTTGAGCTGGCGGATACCGTGCCAATGGACTGCGGTGCTATATCAAACCAAATCGCATACTCAGCACAGCCCAGCATATCATGCATACTAGTAGCTTGCACACCACCTACCCATTATGTTCCATATCATTCTTCACATGGATAATAAGTGTGTCTCCCCAATTCGCCTCAATGAGGGGCCCGGGATAGGTGCCATTGAACGCGAGCACCTCACGCTCAACCCCGTCGGGAGCAAGGGTGACGTTTTGCGCGGAAAGCCAGTACTAGATCAACAGAATGTATAAGCCCCTGGAACCTGCTACTCCTCATCCTAAAGAGAGCTACGGGTCCCTTCTCATACCTCCTTAACCTCCCCGGTCTCCGGCCATTTGTGCATATAGTCCGTTGCGATATTATATTCTCCCCAGCAGCCCCGCGACGTCGGAGAATGTTCGCATGATGCCGCGCGCTCGGCGATGGGAGCGCCAAAGATAGGGTCACCAAGGGCAGCAGGTGTGGCGTGGATTGCAGTCGTCGACAGCAGAGTCTGTAGAAGGAACAGAGCCTTCTTCTTAAATAGCGACATCTCGAAAAGGAGCGCGCGAGATATGGATGGTTAGGAATAAAGAATAAATAGATAAAAGAGTAATTGATGGATAGGCGCGCACGGCACCATTCCAATGAAGAACTAGAATACAAGTCTAAAAGAATGTGATCTACCGAGTAGAAGCGGTAGAAAGCAGTTTTGCCAAACGAATGACTGGAGCGAGTGGTGATATTCGCCACCTGCCTGCTCCTCTCAAAGCATTCAAGATCCCAGGACCTCTCTTTTTATAAGCTTTTCCTTCAGACAAGACCCTCCCGGGCCTACCCCAGTCCCGCGGCTGCTCGGCCTATATATAGGAGCCTCCAAAGAAACCCACCGATAGGGTCATTCTGCCAAACTTTTCATTAGAGGCCCCACCGCCGAAGCCGCCTCCCTCAAGCTCCAGAAAGCGATGAAACAAGCCTATCATCTCGAGCCTTTCGCAACAGCTCGTCAATGTTCATTTTATTTTGCCGCTTGTTCATCGGGGACTTCAGCGTGGCGTGAGCCACCACCTCGGCCCGTACTAGCCAGGCGCGGGGGGGGAGCTGATCACGAGTTCTCAAGCTCGGCCAGACAAACTCGTATGGTATCTCGACGGGTTCATCGAAGGCGGAGTTCGTCAATATATTCTTATGTGGGATCTCATCGTGCAATCAACTTCGAAAGACACTGTGGTTTTGACAATCTTTTTCCATAGAGCTGTGTCGACGCGGCCACAATCACAGTAACTTGAATCAAAACAGCCAACCAGCCAGCCAGCCAGCCAGTAGTCAATTCCTCTCTTCATGGTCGTAAAAAGATTGCATCGCCGCTGCTACCAGCTAGCCCGCCCCATCATCATCCCATTGAAGCCATCGTTCGCGTTCAACAAAGCGGATGCAAACCGGTCCATGAGCGAGATAGCGCGTATCGTATGGACGGCTTCTGGCGCTGTCGAGTTTTAACCGTCTTACTTTATGAAAAGAAGCGGGGGCGGCTAACTAACAATTAGTTAGGCCAGTTTATAAATTGTGGGTAACTTGCATCGCTATTGTATGGAGTTTGGCGAACGAAATCGGCTTAGCAGGAGCTTTTTGGTTAACTACATAAACTAGTTAGGGCCCTTGACGCGGCACAGCACGGAACGGCACAGCATCATCATGACATGCCATGATGACCGGAAGGGATTCAAGGCAAGGCAAGGGGGTATAAGTTGAGTGTGCGGACATATGGTTCAAGACGATGCCGTGCGGATCGGGTCCAGGGTGCTGGCTGGTAAATAATGGATGGAGAGAGAGAGAGGGGGGGGGGCAATTGCCGCTGTGGATGGAACCCAAGGGAGCCCACAATCCCAGGGATTTGTGCAGCATCGATTCTGCCCACAAAACAGGAGGATTGTGGACGCTGTCTGGTCTGTCTGTTAGTGATGTCGGTCATGTAGTTAGTGAGACGCCGTCGATGTTCGTCGAGGTTGAAACCCGAGGAGAGGTCAGGAGGAGGCGCTAGGCCTGATTCCGCCTAGTACGGATGGTGCGGGTGTCGGAGGAACTGGCGGGCCGAGTATAGGGGCTGAAGGAGGGGAGTAGAGGGATAGAGATAGGATACACAGGGTGCGATATGTGAATATATTTACTAGATACTCTTATGATGTAATTAGGGCATCTTGACAGGAGAGGGGAAAAAGTTCTAATCAATCTCGATTCAAACTCGGCTCGGTCTGTAGGTATATGGCATAGCAGATGTGAGGATTGAATGCAGGATAACGTGATGGTCATGGTAATGACGACGATGTGCGTAGATAATGTCGGCTGGTACATGTAAAGGTAATTGAAATAGACAGGGGGGTAGAATATCAAATGCTTTCCTTCCTGCGCGTTGCCTGTCTTCCTCACGCAGCCTGGTCCTCCCTCTCTCCCTCAACTCACCCCGTATCCGCTCGCGTCACGGAAAAAAGACAAAGGAAAAAAAAACAATATTCCTCGCAAAAACCAACTGCAAAAAACACCCGGTTCAGTTCAATGAACCAAACCCCCAATGTTAAAATAACCTAGATCCAAACCGGGGACCGAACCAACCGCACAATTCCATGGAAAGTAACGCCAAACGCAAGAAAACGAGCAACGGAATGGAAGGAAGGAGACGAGAGTGTTCGAGAATATTCGGTTAGCAGGATGGCGAATCCGATGTTCGTACGGGGAGTGTAGAGGAGTAGTTGGCGCGAATATGTAGAACAAATATAATATGGTGGTGGCGAGGATAAGCCTGATCATGATGGTATATGTCCATAATTTAGGTACAATACGCATCGTTGAGATACAATAGGATGTGTCGAATCAGCTAACTGTGTATAGCATCGAGCCATTGTGGTCGAAATACTGGCGACTCAGCACCAATCCATGATATTTACGGGATATGACGGAGTGCATAGGCGGTAAAGGACTATGTTCAAGCATGACCTAGTTCTGATAGTCCAGCCAGGAAGGGGAGATCAGTGGTGCCCGGATTCGAGCTGTCGTGGCGTGGGGGGCTGAGCAGTGTCAGATGCATTATCACTTTGATTGCCAGACCGCCTACCCGGAAGCCGGAAAGTAGGTAGTCGTGATCTCCATGATGCTAGGACGCTGCGATTATTCGTATTGTCTGAAGAGTTAGCTTGGGCGGGAGGGCGAGGTCGAGATGATTGCTGTTCACGTCGATCCCTCGAGGAGGCCGGATATCGATTACTGGGAGGTACAACGCTAATGAACCGCCCTGGCAATACGAGCCGGGCTCCGAATGGGCTCACACGATGGCCAAGGTATGCATTCTCAGGTGGTGGTGGATGGTTTCGACTGCCATGAGTACGCCTGCTGCGAGTGGAACTTTGCGTTGCCTCTGCGCCTTCGGGACGAGGTTTTGGTACATAGTAGTCTGCTTTGCAAAGTGGACAACATGCACGGCGGCTAGTAAGCCACGGATCCAGGCAAGAGGCATGGAAGGCGTGTCCGCAGGTGAGACCACGAACATCGTCATCATCTTCAATGACATCAAGGCAAATAGCACAGGAATCGCCAGGGTTCGCAAGAAGTTCTGCGGGTACGGCGTTACGGATATGTTCATCCGGATCATCGTCATCATCCTCTTCGAGGCCGCCAGGGGTTGGCTTGAAATGTTCACCACTCGACGGCCGGCTCTCCGCTCTCGGGGTCATCATTTCCTTCTCCTCAGTGGGGGGGATGTTGCTTTGCTGTTCGGGCGATGCCTTTGGTTCACTCGACGACTGGGCGCCCGCAGCTGGGGCATTGCCTGGGCCATCAACAGATGAAACAGTGACAGTGGCTTCTTCGTTCTTTAAACTCTGAGGCCTACTTTCCGAAGGTGCCTGTATACCGCCAGCAGTTGGGAGTCCTTCATCGGCTCGGGTGGCTCGCCAGGCCTTGTATTTCATTTGGGGAAACCGGGTATTCACTTCATCCATGCTCATGAGTTTCTTTTCCCTCCGCCTCCGATGGGGTCGTGGAACGGCGACGAGATCGATCGGTTCTCCATTGTCTTCACCTCGCATTTGTCTATTCCGCTGGTTGTATCGGAAGCAGTATTTCACACCCACAATGATCCTGTCCGTACAATCAGAATTGGAGAGCATTCCGGGCTGACAAGCCATGAGGGAGACTTACCAGAGATTGGTGAAGACCACTCCAAAACCCAGCGCTACGAAGAACAGCAAGGGGGAGTTCGTAGGGCCACCACCGTTATTCGGGGGAGGAGTAGCGCTTGGAATGGACGTAGCCGCAGCCGGAGCGCTAGCCACCATGATGGGCGAGTTGTATACAACGAGGACGTCTGTAGTTCACGGTGAACGATGAGATGTATCAAGTCCACAGCACGTTACCATTCCTCGAGTTGAGTGAATGAAGACAACCATCCAACACTGTCCACTATCATAGCACCCCCCGGAATACAGAGGCAAGTATTATCGACGCCAGAATGGCTCCCGTTTCGACGATCGGTTTATCGAATTGGGTGTTGGAGTCCCATCCAAACAAGTATGTAAGCGGGCAGAACGGAGCCAGCCGCAGGCGAAACGAGCCTGAATTAAGCCACTCAGGTCGGGGAACACAATATTTTTATTGAAGTTGCCTTTCCTCCACAGTGGCAGACGGGATGAGTGGCGGTGGAGAGGAGATTGGGGGTAAGGTTAGGGAGTCCGGGGTGGAGCGACCGGACATACGGGAGCACCAGACGGAGAGGCGATGTGGTGTGTGTAGGGCCAACGACGGCGGGAGAGGCGCCCAACGGAATGCAGCGAGGTAACGACGGCGATGAGGATGAGGATGGACGAGGACGAGGACGACGGAGAGGAGAAGAGGATGATGTCGACAGAGGTTGGGGAGAGGAGGAGGAAGCCAGCGAGGAGAAAGAAGGTTTGGGTTAGTCAGGGTGGCCGGGTTGGCGATCAGCAACACAACACCGAACAAAGTGAACAGCCACCATCGAGGAGAATAAAGTACAAGAAGGATTCCTTGTGAATTGAATTACAGCAGCTATGATTACGGTGTTCTTCCGTGCATCTCTAAAACTAAACACTGCCAAACCCCGATCTATGAACGTCGCATAAAGCACATCACTCTACTATAAACAGATCATGTTTTCACCCGCCCTGGCTCTGCTAATGCTCCCTATCCCCTCACTGCGGCTGTCTCAGCCCTCGCATTATTAAGGAAGCACCCGCCTGCTCCCGCTCTCAATCAATCCGAGACTGGTGGACCACCTGCGGGAAATACGCTCGCATTTGCAATCAGCCTAGACACAGCATCAAGATAATTATATGCGCCTGTGAAAGGACGTAGTATTCTCCATGTCCAAGATGAGGAATCGTCAGAGGATGAAGTACCATTAGAAATCAACGTAAGGATCCTCGTATCCCAAGTTTCCCAACCAACATCCGTCAGCAGGTTCAGACCCTGGAGGCTGAACTGGAGCTTCAGGAGGGGGAAGCAGGCTTCATCGCCCAAAACTCTGGGGGATGTGCGGTTGCCACTGGATCATGGATGGGATGGCCAACCATCTCGAAGGAGGATTGGTGGCTGGTCGTTAACGTTCCTTGGACCTCCGCCCAGTCCGTTTGTATCCAAGACGCTAGCTCAGAAACAGCGGCGCCGTTTGCCAGCAAGACACGATCCCAGCCAAGCCCCCCAGAACTGAAAAGGTGCTCTCGATCGATTTCATAGCCAGCTAACATGGCTGACGGCAAAACTAACCGAGGAAACCAGAAATCGTGTCTCGTATGATGTATCTCAAAGTCGAGTATAAAAATAAGAATTTTGTCTGCTGGCTTCTCTATCAAGGACGTTTGGAGCAGTTGGAGCACGATGGCCTGCGATCTCCCCACCGAGGATGATTGCGCCGGTGCCAAACAACTGTCATGGACCCATGCATGATGGCTGATGTTGATGGGCTGTTGGCAGACGGATTCTTCACGATCGGCGGCTGATCCATGCAGTCTCCGCCCCCCAGGACTGTCACTGTGTCACACCGCAGATTGTCCAACCGACACCCGGATCAAGGCTCGAATTTGGCACTTTCGGCATCGAGGCGTGGTTCCTGTTGGCTGGTGGAACTTGGGAAGCCATCTCGCGCGTCAACCATTGCTGATAGTGGCTGGGGTTTGCCAAGGCGAGAGGATCGCTTCCAGGGTTGTAGGTTGTAGATCTGGTTCCTTCTTGATATCCGATTCTCCAGTTATTTGTAGATGCATCCTCTTCGAATCCAGATGTCCTCCGTAGTCCAATCATCAATGCCGTGAAGTTGTTCTTGCTGTGCAGTATTTGGAATCTCGGCGCACGGGACCATGGTTTTTCCGCCGCCGGGCCCTGAACTGCCGCCAAGACATCTCCGCCAATAAAAGTCCGCGTCTGCAAACCACATCTACTCCTATCTCCCCCTATTCAGACTATTCTGCACCCCCCTCCTCTCCCCGCTTCTTACGCCGTACGCTCTATCTAGCTTCTTCCTACCACCCCTACCCCTCACCCGTGTTAAGCTTCTCTTCCCGGCCGATCATCTCATATCCCTTCAAATCACACAGCAGCCATCATGACCGCTCAACCCCCCCGCAACTCCACAAACCCAGTCGTCTTCTTCGATCTCACGCTTGGAGGTACGTCAGCAGACTTGTTCATTTTATCTATTTCTGCAGAGAGTGAATGCAATTCTCCGCTTCTGCTTTCTTGCTTGTCGTGTGCTGTGAGATGTCTGTATCTCGTCCGTGCGTGATACACTGCCCGTCAACGCAACACCCCCCTTTTTATAGGGGTTGGGTTCAGGTGTGGTGTCACTTGGAAACAAGAAAATAGTTGCGCCTTCAACGGCTTATGTTTCCATATGTGCCCTTGACGGCATCCTATGCTGCTGGCTACTACATGATGTCATAAATATTGCTCCTCTGAGATGAGAAAGTGGGGTCTGTGTAGATATACCGCTGTCATTACTGCTAAGCTGTCTATATCTTCATTCTTGTACTCTGATGAACCAGCCACCCAACTTTTTCTCCTCCTCCATCAGCTGCCCTGCATAGTTATCCGTTTGCATGCCTTGATTATCTAAAATATCTCCCCCCAACCCTCCCCTATCACCCCAATATACGGAAACCTAGATAAAGCTAACAATATACACGCAGGCGAACCACTGGGCCGCGTAAAGATGGAGCTCTTCGCAGACGTGACTCCCCGGACGGCGGAGAACTTCCGCCAGTTTTGCACAGGGGAGACGAAAAACGCCCGTGGTAGACCGCAGGGATATAAGGGATGCAAGTTTCATCGAGTGGTAGGTTAATTGGATTTTTGGAGTTCAGTGTTGACTTTTTTTTCGTTCATTCGTTCATTTCATTTCTTGCTTTTTGTCGTCGTACGGGGTTGGGGGTTCGTTTTTGCCAGCAATATTCTCCAATCATAGACACCCATAAAATGATACCTTATGATATAATATCCAATGCTAACTCAACAACAGATAAAAGACTTCATGATCCAAGGCGGCGACTTCATCAACGGCGACGGCACTGGCAGCGCAACGATATACGGCACTAACAAATTCGCAGACGAGAATTTCAATCTTACCCATGACGGGCCCGGGCTTTTGAGTATGGCTGTACGTTCTTTATCCATTCCCATCTCCCCTATCTATCTATCTACCCCCCCAATCAAAACAACATACTAAACAAAACAGAACTCGGGCCCCAACACAAACGGCTGCCAATTCTTCATCACAACGACCGCCACGCCCTTCCTAAACAACAAGCACGTCGTCTTCGGCCAGGTAATTGACGGCATGGATATCGTGCGCATGGTTGAGAATACGCGCACGACAAGGGATAAGCCGAATCAGGATGTTGTTATTGTGCAGTGTGGGGAGTTGTGATGGTTTTCTGTTTCTTTCTGGCTTTTAATTAATTATAGAAAATGATCCCTTCTTTTTTTTTGCCCTGCTCTGTAACAATTTATCAAATCGTAATGAAAATGAGACTGGTATACTGGTTATTTTATTTTATTTGATTTTCTAGCTCTTGCTTTCGCTTTATATCTCTGGGATGTGTGGGTGATTGGTGAATTCAGCTTGTTTTTTCCACTTCGAGCCCCCCTCCCCCCTCCCGTTCTACAAATCCAAACACTATTCCTCAGCAATGACATATCACAAAATATGAATGTTCAGAAGTATAAGCACACCCACGAAACAAACTCTCATATCTATCTATCTATTATAGCCTCAAGCTCTATATGCCTGACCATCTTCTTGAAAGGCGCCATTTATTTATATATCATACACCTTGATGAGCCGCTGAGAATTCCGCAGGACGAGTTCCCATGCATGGACATAACAATATATATATCACAGGCTGGCTAGGAAGGGGTTGCAGAATAACTACTATTAGGAGAAAGCCTGGATAGGAGTAATATATAGACATATAGACATATTGACTGTTCTTAGACTATGTGAAAGATAAGTCCTGGGAATTGAGGATTTAGTATGTTATTAGCTATCTCTTTAAGGGATTAACTTCACTGTGCTGCTCTTCTCTGAGAATTCCGGCTCCCATCACACTGCTTTATATGGAAGCAGGTGATGGTAGGGTAGTACACAGATGGGAAGCAATAAAAGTATAACAGACTATTTATTATATACCCCATACCATCCATCTATACCTTGCCGTATTTTCTTTATAATTTAACTATATAAAAGTTGTGCCGTTTTCCTAGCCAAAGCAGTCCGAATGAACAAGAATTGCATCACAAAAAACACCCAGGTAGCTAGCCACTCTCCCTATCCCTACCATCCAGATCAATCCCAAACACCCTCTCTTCCTCTAAAAGCCCCTCAGCCTCCCCCTTCCCTACCCCCTCCCCATCCCGACGCTCATCAGCCCCAACCCCAACCCCAACCCCCTGCCTCTTCCTAACCCACCACCCCATCGAAAACCTCCACCCCACGAAAACCCCCCTCCTCGCCAACTCCTTATCATCCCACCACTCCGCGCCGCGCGGAATAATCTGCGGGTCCCCCAATATCCGCGACCCAGCGAGCAGGCTCGCAACGGCCGCAATGCTGCATGGGTTCTTGGGCAGGACGTTCTTCGTGTTCATGAGTAGCATGGAAGTGATGGCGAGGAGGATCATGGAGCCGAGGAAGGCGTCGAGGAGGCGGGTGGAGAGGCGGCCTTGGACGAGGTAGTCGCCGTGGCTGATGAGTTTGGCTGGGATGAAGGTTTTTGTGGCGGGAGGATTGTCGTCGGCGGTTGGGGCGGTTGTATCTGAATCGAGTGGGATGCGCCAGTTATCGTTGATGCGCTGGGCGATGACGATGCCATAAATGCGCGTGAGGGCGGCGGAGAGTTTGCCTAGGTCGTAGAATAGCTCGTCTGCGGGTGTCCCGCCCGCGCCCCAGATGGCAGCTGTTGTGAAGAGATCGGTACGATATTCCTCGACGGGTGGTTCGACGGCCATGAGGTCAAAACTAAATTCACCTGGAGCTGGGAGCATTGGAAGGGGCACCGCAGCACCATTTGAGTAACCCATGAAATCTTCCAAGGGCGGTCTAGCGGACCAGGGGACAATGGAAGGCGGGTAGTTAGTATTGATCTTCAAGGATTCCGGCTCAAACCGGATGTCAACGTCGACTTCCTGGATTTGTGGACGGCATTTTAGCATATGGGTTTTGGCTCGGTTGCCGAACAGATATAATAACGTTGGGCAATCTGCCGGGTTCCCTTTATGGGTGTCATCCCGGGTGAGATTGAACCAACTAGAGAAGTATTTGTCCGCTCCAATCCCATTTTCCTGGAGCGAGAACGAGCATGCCCCACGAGTACTATTAATATCCACATCCCAACGGAGCATGTATTCCTGAGACCACGAAACTTTGTAGTCGGACGCTGGAATCTCGCTGTCGCAATTGAGGTCGGGACGCCAGGCTGTGAGTCGGGCTTCTATGTAGCTGGGGGCTAACTCGGACGTGACATTGTCATAAGCTTTTGCAAGGGTTGTCCACAATGTGGGAAATGCTAGGTCCGCGTATGTCCCTTGCGGGTATGACATGTTCAGATAGAGAATCTTCCCCGGTGCAATGTCATTGGAAAGAAGATCGAACACTTTCGAACTGATAAGGTGCTCTTTGTAGGAACTAATGTCCCACGTGCTGCGTTGAACGAGGGATATGTCGGTGGAATAAGGCAAATTGTCTACTGCGTAAAGACCGGACACGGTGATGGGGAGCGCCGCCGCTAGCAGGAGTGCGACAGCACTGGCCGCCAAAGACCATTGTCGCTTGCGAAGGGAATCAAGGATCGCCCATGCTGTGATTTTGCCCCCTTGGTTTTCCAGCACGCTCGCATTTGCGTGTGCCCTTCCGCGTGCAAGACATTGGTAAGGTTGAAATGTCCTGTAGGTCGACTCCATCATGTGGTAAGGAATACGGACGCAAAACATAACAAAGGCGGGAACGTATGCCCATGGCTGATCCCTACCATCCGCTCTTCCTTCCACTGGCGTGATCCCTCCCCTCGTGTTAGATATATGGAGCAATACTTCGATAGTAACAATAACAGCAACAGGGAAGGCGAAAGTAAGGGTGTAGACCGGAGGTCTTGCGGAAACAGGACGCCACCAGCGGGGCGTGCTGTCTGTGCCAGTCTTGGAGACATCCACGTCGGAGGTTTGCTTGTCATGCACTTCAATCTGGAATTCACTCCCCGCAGTTATGTTGGTACGATTCTCACGCCCGGCCAACAGTTCCTTCATCTCCGAGGGCCATTTCAAATTCATATTCTGGAGGGTGGCCATCAACTCAGGGCTTCGTGCTAATATTGTAGCAAGGCCACCAATAGAGCTCGGGTCGCGGCAGCAGACAGAGAGCGGGAGGTAAACGCAGACAATAACTATCGAGACGATGATAAGCGCTGAAAGAAAGCCGATCATGAGGCCGAATGATAGCCGACGGACAAAGAGGCGACTTTCCGTTTTTATCGCTGTTCCCCCGGTGTGGCGGTCTACAGGTTGGAGTAAATAATCCCTAGCAACCTGGACCGCCCTAGACTGGAGACCACGTCCCAGCTCTTGGGACAGAAGGGCGGCATCAAAGAAAGCCTCTCTATCTTCTGACCGAGGCCCTAGTAAGCTCCATCCGTCACCTTCGGCTTTTAACATAGAAATCCATGCACCATACAAAAGGGCGCCGGCGTTGACGTCCAATGTCGAGGGGGAACTCGGAGACAGCGGACGTTGTTTCTTCATGTCAAGGTCAGTTATGATGAAAATGCCGTCGGAACTTCGTGACAGCTTCACTGGAACGCGAGCGATGTCAAGATAGGGCGTACAGAGAACAGGCGTGAATGAGAAATTCCCAGCCGTGTATTTCACCTTTTTGCCGGTACCTTCTGACACGTTCAGGTGCAAACCATTAGGGTCTTGATGCGATATATAGGCCCATATGCGCCAGTATGCGTTCCTAAATTCATCATACTCTATATCATGAGCTCCTTTTCCCTCATCACATACAGCGGGAAACCCCTCAAAGTATCCGGCAGGATCCTGAGAAACAACATTTTGGGTATAATACTGCGCTAACGGGCCGGTTGAACAATAGCCAGATTTCATGGAAAGAGTATACTCCGATTTCTGTTTAGAGACCTCCAAAGTCGCTTTCTCGCACTGGACCTTCACGGTGAGCACATCCACCTCGGCCTCCATTTGGAGCTGGTCGCCCATGGTAAAGTTGTCGGGCCTAAAAGGGCCGCCGTCCTGAAAAGGGGAAAATACATGATTGGCAACAATCCCAAATGGTACATCGGACCCGTTTAACGCTATCCCCTTGGCCCTCATATGCGGGATGGTTGTAACATCGCGAGGTTTGAAATAGTCGGGGCTGAAATTAAAATCATTGATAAGGCGGAGAGAAGTTGAACGTTTGATAGGGAGGTCACGGAGTTCAAATAGGTTTGTTGATACAATTGCCAGTCCATGAACCAGCAATGTGCCAACAATGACCAAAGAAACTAGATAGTGACGCCTCCTGAGCGACCTGTAGAGAGAAGCAACGTTCCAAGGAGAGAGGTAATCAAGCAGAAGCCCATCAGATGCGGCAACTGGACCGCGCGACATCAGCAACCATGGCGTTAATTGGCACGCGCGGTATTCGACCTGTTCCCAAAAGGCGCCCACAACCATAAACACTGTCACGGACGCTATTAGAATCTCTGCCTGTTACCCGAAGAACCATAGCAAAAGGGACAAACCTGCAGTCGGTCCATAGGTCCATAAGTAGTAGAATTTCCAGCCCTGTGTCTCGATCCCTTGTTTACCATCGCCACGAGCCGCATAGCAGTACAGCGCGACGATTGCGCCGAGCAACGCGAGAAAAGAAGCTATAAGGCTGAGAATAGTCGATCGCCGCAAAAAGAAAGGCTGCCATGGACGTGGAGGATGGCCATCCTTCTGGGGATCACTGTCCCTTAAAAGGTAAAGATCAGACGAATCCGTCTGCGGGACTCTGTCTACCGCGCGCGGTAGTGCTGACATTTCGGACCTCCGTTTGTCAGATCCCAGATCTGCCATCAGGATTCAGCGAACTGCCAACGAGGTAGGATCATCGCGCATCTCAAGGAACGTCTCTTTTATTATTAGTAGCATACCACCTTTGGTTTGTCAGGCCCCTAGGGTCACATGCCCAGATTCCTTCCACTACTTGAGTCACACATAGCTAGATTCAATCAATCAAGCTTTTCATCCTCCAACAGGTTATGTCCCAGTTTTGCACTTTTTTAAGCTTAGAATTGCTTTATTCAACTTTTATATATAAATTTATATGAGTCTAGATTCAAATTCAAATTGAATGACTCTTTTTAAATTAGAGTTAGAATAATTATGATTTTTTCACTCTTCATACAGAGTTTTTATATAATTTTCATCTTAATCCTACCTTCTAACCTAGTGAAAAATACTCATGCAGGAGATCCTAGATACTCTTATCAGACATCTATAAATACTCTTATAGTATATTTTATATTCTAATAGTCTCATAATGTCTACTCCTAGCTCATCTAAGCTCTTAAATTCCTCATTGAGGAGTAAAATAGTTTATCTGACTTCATCCTTAATTATAAAAAAGAAGAAGACAATGTCAAAGAAAGCCCCTCTCTTACTAAAGATACCTTTAGAAGATAATAAATATTATATCTTATTTATAGAGGATTCTACTACCTCTTTATATCTTATCTGACTGGATTTAAATACTACTTAAAAGGGAAAATAAAGAATAAATAAAAGAGTCTTTAATGATGCACCTACTCTCTCACCTTAGCCTGATATTTCAGATCTTTTATATAAGTAATAGATTAACCTACTCTAACTTCATACTAAAGCTGTAAATGCAGAGCTTATAATGTTCTAATTATATTAAAACTCTCTTATTCCAGAAGATTTCTATTTACCTAGAGATTTCAGTGTAAAACTCTATATTAACTCTATTCTTAAATGCCTTAATTTCTATAATTCTGATTTGAAAGTTGGAAAACTCATTACCCAGTTTGAAAAGTAGGTAAAGAGGATAAGTATGAACTGGCTCTTATATACCTCAAATAACTATTTATTATAAATAGTATAAATTAAGATTAGATTTCAGACTGTAAAGGTCTAAAACCTTCTTAAGGAAGGCTACATATTAAACCCCTATAATGATGAGTTAGAGCCTCTTTAGTAGGTTATAAATTACTAAATATTAGATTTTCTATATTTAGTAATTAATATAAATATCTATAAATAGATTAATACTAAATCTGATTTATTTAATTATACTTATATCCTCTAATCTCAGATTAAGATAGAATATCACATTTCTTATACTTAGAAATATAGAAAGTGTGTGAAGGATTTTTATAATTTCTAACATTTAAAGATAGCTTTAAATGAGGAGCTCTATAAATAATTCTTTAGATTCTATACTATAATTAATTACTCTATTAAGTTAGATGTAGAGTTTGAAGAATAGTAGATATT
Organism: Onygenales sp. PD_12; assembly: GCA_032988185.1. Lineage (NCBI taxonomy): Eukaryota > Fungi > Ascomycota > Eurotiomycetes > Onygenales > Onygenales sp. PD_12. The sequence goes on from JANTQG010000001.1 coordinate 52,163, forward strand.
TAATATCTTTTATCTTAATTTTCTAAATAGATAATGAGATTTCATTTAGAAGTAGATTAAGTAAAAGTAGATTTTAAAATCTAATTATATTATTTTGAATTTTTATATTCTTATAGTCTATAGAGGAGATCCTCATGTAAATGCCTTCTCTAAAAAAAATCTACTCTTTTAGAATTAGACCTAGATCCTCTTAGCTCATACTGCTGAAACTAAAGATACTAATATAGTGGAAAAATTAGATAATAATAGAGGTCATGATAATAGTAGAGGAAGGAATAAAAGTAGCTATAATAATTATAGTAGATTAACTGCTTTACTAGTTAATATCAGAAAACTATATGATTATTATAATTAAAAGTATAATTCTATATACTAGTAAATGCAGCCTAAGAAGAGTTCAGATAGTTAGTTTGAATAAAATAAGATCTATCTGAAGAAGCTTTATAAGAAAAATGGGGTTAAGAATTTCAAGAAGGCTACTATAAATATATTAGCTAAAGATATTAAAATTATGAAACTCTCTTATTTTTATATAATAGTAAATTTTTTAATTATTATTAATATCTCTATAATTTATACCTGTATCTTCAACTCTAAGAACATTTTTAATTTGGGTGCTGAAGCTCATCTATTTTCAAATAGAGATAATTTTATTAGTTTTAAACCTCTTGTAGGGTTAAATGTGTGAGTTGTAAATAGTAGTATATTAAAGATAAAAGATATTAGAGATATAAAGGTTTCAGTGAGAGATAGAGAGATTACTCTATAAAGTACTCTTTATATTTTAGAACTCTTAGTGAATCTGATTTCTACTAAGATTCTAAATAAATAGGGCTATTCTCATAGAGATATCCCATCTGACTCTAAAAACTATTTTAAACTTATATTACTATTTAATGGATTGATTTTCTATGTGATTCTTTCATCTAGTAATATTTACCTTCTCTCTGACTAGCTTCTAAAGGACTCATCAGATTTACATGATAATATACTAATATTTAGGTGTACTGTAGCCTTTACAATGACCTCTTTATAGCCTCTCAAACTCTAATTAACTATTATAAGTATTAAGGTTAATCTAAATAATACTTTAGTAAGAGTATTTAGATGCTCTGATGTGGATAATCTCCTCAATCTAAAAAATTTAAATGATGATGTTTTTATATTAAGTTTATCATTTATAAATATAAAGGTAGTCTTCAAGATATACTCTATAAATAAATAGTATTATTTACTGGGTCATCTCAGTACTGATTTCCTCATTCAGATATCTTAAGACTTATATTTTGATATTAAGATAGATAGTTCTAAGAAGCTTTTCTTCTACAGTACTTATATAGGTGCCAAGCAGAAGTGTATGTTTTATAAAATGAGCTTACTAAGTTATACTATTTAGAAGGCTTTGAAAATCTGAGTTAATATTACTAATAAAGGTTGAACTCTTAGGAATTCTATATCTTCTAATGAACTTAATAATCTCATTCTAATATATATAGAAAACTATTATTTTATAATTATAATAGATAATGCTACCTGTATGCACTGGGTATTTTTACTAAAGAAGAAATTTGAGGCTTTACACTATATATACATTTTTAATTAGTTTTTGAAGAATCTCTTGAGTTGTGGTATTATAATCATTCAATCAGATGATAGTAAATTCCAGTTGAATACTACTACTAAATATTTTAAATTGAAAGAGATTAAGTGATAATCTATTTCTTTTTATATCTTTTAGTAGGATGATCTATCAGAGTGTTCTATTAATCTTATTTTAGAGAAATCTAGAGTATTTATACTGGACTTAGATGTAAATTCATACCTCTAAAGTGAAGTAATAATTATTATTTATAAGATGATAAATTTCATATTAATATTTATATAGCTTTTTAATGATCTCTCAGATCTGATTCTTACTCTCTAAATGCTATATAAGGTATGGCTGGAAGCTTTACCCTTAGTTTACAATTTTCACTATTAAGATTATAAAGCTTTTTTGAAGCTTATCTTTAAGTCTTCTAATAAGTTGAAATCTTACTCTATAGAACTCATTTTTATGAGCTATGAAAGCTTTACTAACTATTACTTAGTTAATCTATTAAATGAGTATCTCTATATTTCTAAAGATATTATTTTTAAGGAGGATCTAAAGCTAGAGTATCTATTCTATAATTAGTTAATTAATTTAATTCTAAAATACCTTCTGAATGTAACTCATTAGATTTATTTTATAGAGGTTTTCCCTGAAATCTTAAGTCTGCTAATCCTTCTAGTAGATTTCTCTTTTCTACCTGAGTCTGATTCTAATTCTAATATAGATTTTAGCTCTAATTTTATATTTCTTACTTTTTTAAATAGCTAGTAAATTAATTATAAACTCATCACTGATCTTCCTATATTTATTCCTACTAATTCTACTAAATCTATAAATTTTTTTAACTCTCTCTTTCCTCCTCTTCTGAACCTTAATTTACCTAAGATTAATAATAGTAAGAATACTACTTCAGTAGGAAATCCCAGTCATATTACTCTCTTTATACTGAAGAATTTCACTAAGGCTAGAGATGAGTCTGAGTGGTGATACTACTATAAAGTATATCTTAAGAAGATGAATTAACTCTATAAACTTAGTATGTAATGTCTGATTGAGTGGTCTCTAAATATAACTATTCTATATGATTAATAGGTATTTAATAAGAAGAGAAATAATATAGGTGAAGTTATTTAATATAAGGCTAGATAGATGGTCTATAGTAATACTCAGCAGAAAGAAATTAATTACTCTTATACTTTTATATTAATTATTTCTAAAGTTATTTTTTATGCTTTAATAGCTGCATCTGCTGCTCTTAAGTAGCATATGATACAAATTAATATGATTATTATATTTTTAAATTTAATGATGCCTGCCAGTAAGTACATCTATATGATTTAATTAATTAGATTCTATAAAGGCTATAATGACTTGATCTGCAAGTTAATATAGAGTCTCTATAGATTGAAGTAGGTTATATTACTTTAATATAAAAAGATTAAGAAAATATTTCTATTAATTAAATTCTAGGTCAGTTATTATAATACTAGTTTATTTATTTACAATAAGTATAGTATCTGTGAAGGGCTATACCCTTATACTCTATATCTATAGCTCACCCAAACTTCACTTGATCTCTAACTACCTGATTGGACACCTCCAACTGGGCCTTCATATAAATGTTTATTTACTTCAACCTTATATAATTCCCTTCTATTTATATTATATGATCTCATGATTTCTTTTCCTTTTTCCTTCCTTTCTCTAGTAATTATAATTTTAATTCTAGTGTATAGCTCATATAATTTACTTATCAGAGTGTGCTCATTACATTTTGTAATTACTTGCTTGATCTTGTAAGAAATCCACATGGACTCCTCACCCCTAGGCCTCAGACTAAGGCCTGTGAATTGGTCTTAGGGCTAGGGCTCATAAGTGAGCCCTTACTGCACACACCATAGATAGATATATAGATTGTGAGGATCCCACATCCATGGAATCCTCAGCTTGAATACTATTATCATTCATATACCTACCTTTTATTTCTATAATATCTTTTGATGTAGATATCTCATGCCCAGCTGCAAACAACTAAATAACCTTCTTGTGAAGCCTTATTCTCATAATTCAAGCTCAGTCAGTTAGTGACAGCTCATTATATTGTAAAACAGGAGAATCACCCTTATTACTTCTTCTCCTCCTCCTCCACCCCCTCTGCCTCTACCTTCACCCCTTATGGAGAACTCAGAACATGAGGAAACCCCTCCTCAATCTCTCTCTTCAGTGGAGGACTTGTCCATCCAGGATCCCCCAAGAGATGACATGGATATTGATCCTCCCTGTGACACCCCTGTGTGGGATCTCATCCCTGAGGCTGATCCTCAGACACCCCCTCAAGCTCCTATATGAGCCCCCCTCCCAGTTACAGCTAAAGGTAACCCAAATCCCTTCCCTATGGCTTCCCCTCTTGGGCCTGAGCCCCTCATGGTAGGCAATGCTCTGAACCATGCACTGCAAGGAGACCTTAAAGTAATAAGATTCTTATGAGCAATGATGCTTCTTCAGCAGACTGGCCAGAAGCATCTGTGATTCCCCTCTCTAAATGCCTCCTCCTCTAACTCTTGCACCTCAAAATGGAACTCCTACAAGCTATGAAACCTGTTCCCCCTATATCAAACTATCTCCCTTACCTTCTTTAAGGAATTTGCAGGAGGAATTAATGGGCAGGTTAGATGATGTGACATGAATAACTATGAGACCCTGATCTATATAATAACTAATTTACACTTTATAGAGGTTAGGGACTGAGAAGCTCATATTTGTGAACTTACTGAACTATCAACCTAGATGACCTTATGATCATACCTCAAAATGAAGCTTGATAATCCTATGAGCTGAAATGAAAGAATCTGGATAGCTTTCCTTTACATCAAGAAGAACTTTGTGAAGGATGATAATGAGTACATGTGATGCTTTATGACTATATGGTGCAAACTAGATGATGATGAGATAGAACCTTGAAGTAAGACTTGAATGAGGATTTTTGTTAAGGATCTAAATAGATTAATGCAGGATGAGTTGATCAAACAGGATGAAAAACCTCTCTCTATTTAAGAACTAATGGTATAGATTCACTGCTTGTGAGCTACCATTCCAGACCTGTGGAAATAGAATGGCAACTCCCCACACAGATCAAATAATGATAAAATTAATGGATCTAGATCAACTACTAATAGAATAAATAATAACCTGTGAGGATCAGAATCATCCTGTGGGACAGAAAAACTAGGAACCTACTCAGAAAATAATTTATAGAGTAATTAGGCCTTGGCAGGCTCCTTATGTACTTCTGCCAGCCAGAGAGGGCAAGCTGACAGAACTCCTGTGAAAACTGCTGCTGAGAAAGAGGTTAAGAAAAAAGAACTGTGCTATAACTATAATAGATCAGGGCACCTTTATGTAGCATGCCTGAACAAAAAGATCTAAGATAATATGGGCCTGTAGGAGGAAGATGATTTAGATATCTTCTATCTGAACTCCTTGCAACTGGATTTAAAGTCTGTAGTCCCTCCTATATAATTGCATGCTTGTGGGGAAAGGCCCTGAAGGAACATACTGGCACCATCAACCTGGAAAGTAATGTTAGATAGTGGCTCCTATACCACTATGATCTCCCTGGCACTTATGGAGCAAATAAGCTAGAAGATGGAATCCCAGGATATCATTCTACTCTCAGCTACCTGTGAAAATAACAAGGTTAATGTACTAGGCCTTGTGAAGGCCAGTTTTGAACTACAGGACCTTTCAGGGAAATGAGAGAGGTTTATGGAGACAGTCATTATTGCAGATATTAGTGAAGAGATGAATTTGAGCATGAGTTGAATCTACAGGTATGACCCTATCATCTCCCTGTAAAGAATAAGTTTATACTTCCAAAAAGAGTTGGTAGACCCTCTAGTGATGATTGAACCAGTAGATGCTATGGAGCTTATCAAAGAAGGCAAGCCTATTTATGTGATGACAATGAAACTTGGGATTAATCTTGTGATGATAGAAATCATCCTGTAGATTCCAGAGGAATATAAGAATCTTATGGAGGTATTTAGTCCTGCTAAGGCTGTAGAACAGCTGCTGTACTATGAGGAGGATCTAGTTATAGAGTTGATCTTAGAAGCACAGCCATTCTGGGGTTCAATCTATAAGCTTTTGCAACAGAAAATAGATGCCTTGCAGGAATACTTGGAGAATAGTATGAAGAGTAGCTTTATTTAGCCCTTACAATCCTCTGCTGACACTCTAATTATATTTGTGAAGAAGAAGGATGGTAGACTATGGATGTGTGTGGATTTTTATGATCTGAATACTAAGATAGTTAAGAATAGATACTCTCTACCATTAATTGAGGATGTAATTAACTGGCTTGTGGGTGCTGTCATCTTCACACAGCTGAATGTCACCAATACTTATCACTACCTATGAATTGTAAGGGGAGATGAGTGGAAAACTGCCTTTAGGATACCATTAGGACTGTTTGAGTACTTAGTTATATCATTTAGATTAGCCAATGCTCCAGCCTATTTTCAGTCTTATATTAATAAATGTCTTTGCACTTACTTGAATGTATTTGTAGTTATCTACCTTAATAATATGATTATCTATTTAAAGGATGAAAAGGAGCACCCAGGCCATATCTGCAAGGTGTTAGAAGCACTAAGGGAGGCTGAGTTGTATGTGAAGCTTATAAAGTGCAATTTCTACTTATGGGAGATCAACTTCCTTGGGTATATTATTATCCTAGATGGGATTAAGATGAAAGACTTGCAGATTGAGATCATTCTATTCTGATTAGAGCCTCAGAGCATACATGACATTCAGGTGTTTCTGAGCTTTGTGAACTTCTACTACTATTTTATAGAGGCTTTTGTGAGAAAAATACTCCCTCTCATAAGCCTACTGAAGGGTAGTAATAAGAAGAAGAACTTCCAGCAGTGATACCAGGAGAAGCTTGTGAGGAAGCTCTTAGATGGGCCCTTCCTAGATGAGAAGGCCTGCAAGGCCTTTAAGGAAATAAAGAGGACCTTTGCAGATTTAGTACTACTATATCATTTTAACCCTTTATGGAAAACCTGTCTTAAAATAGATGCCTCTATCTATGTGATCTCTGAAATCCTTTTGCAGCTGCTGGATAATGAGAACTGGGTGCCTATTACTTTTTACTCATGAAAAATGATTTCTGTAGAAATTAACTATGAGATTCATGATCAGAAGCTGCTTGTGATAGTGTGAAAATAAGGCTTCATGAGAAGGTTATTTGGTTGTTTGCAGCTGGGCATGAGATGTCTATATCAGAAGATATTATAGGAACAAAAGATAGATGTATGAATAATAATAGTATTCAAGCTGAGGATTTCATGAATGTGGGATCCTTGTGATCTATATAACTATCTATGGTGTGTGTGGTGAGGGCTCACTTATGAGCCCTAGCCCTAAGGCTGATTTGCAAGCCTTAATCTGAGACCTAAGGGTAGGGAATCCATGTGAATTTCTTACAGATAGTGGAATCCTTCAGGCATTAATAGCACTATTTGAAAGGGATAGATTCATCAATCCTGATGCAAATAGATCATGACAGCCTTTGCCAATTTGTGATGACCAAAGAGCTCTTATAGAGGCAGGTTTGTTAGGCTTAGAAACTAAGTGGTTACTAATTCACAATTAAACACATCAAGAGGACAGATAACCCTGTGGATGGACCCTTATAGCAGCTGAACTACATCTAAGATGTAAAGGCTGCTGACACTAAGGGGCTAGAGGAGGCTGAAAAGCTCTGCTGAATGCTAAATGTAGATTGTGCAGAGGAATTATTTGATGAGCTATTTAAATCCTTGTGAAAGAAGGAGGAAGAGGAAGGGCCTGCATAATTAGTCTCTATAGCCATATCAATCAATTCTCTTTAAGCCATCATGAAGGTTCTTAGAGACAGTACTGATGATGAAGACATAGTGGCCTCATGAGGCACCATACAGGACTTAATATAGAGTGAAACTGAGTATAAATCTTTACAAGGCCTGATGCTTAGGCTGCTAGAGCTCCAACAGGCAGATGAACTTACTAGGTAAATTTAAGAAGAAATTATGAAAGAATTCAAAACTAAAGAGATTAAGTTTTGAAGGAAGGTGGATGGTCTACTGTGAAGAAATAGCTAGATTTACATTCCTGTAAATGAGCTACTTCATGTAGAGCTCATCAAAATGCATTATGACTCCTCTCTAATAGGTTATTTTGTAGATGTATGAACTCATAAGCTACTTACAAGAAAGTATTACTAGCCTTATATGTGAGAACTAATTAAGGAGGTTGTGAATTTCTGTGCAGTCTGCCAGGGCTTGCAGGTGATTAGGATAAAACCATATGAAGAGCTTACACCTCTATCTATTCTATGAGAGCCCTGGGAGCAACTAGGAATAAACATGTTAATAGGCCTACCAGAGAGCAGGAACCTACATGGTAATATCTTTAATAATATCTTAATGGTTGTGAATAGATTCATCAAGATAGCACACTTCATCCCCATCTACAAGAATATGAAATCTAAGGAAATGGCATATTTATTTATCTGTGACATAGTATATTTACATGGGCTTCCTACAAATATTATCTCTAATAGAGAATCAATCTTTATGGGTAAATTCTAGACAGATCTGATGAATCTGTTGGAGGTCTTATGAGATCTAAGCATAGCTTTCCATTAACAAATAGATGGCTAGATAGAATGGCTAATAAGCATTCTAGAGTAATACCTGTAGAGCTTCATTAACTACAATCAGGATGATTGGGTGCTTTGGCTAGCCCTTGCAGAGTTTGCATATAATAACTTTAGGTATGCTAGTACAGATAAGTCCTCTTTCTTTATGCTTGCAGGTTATTATCCTTGCATGACTTTGCTGAATCTGCAGGAATATACAATTAAATGTCAGGATGCTTGCAATTATGTAGACCTAATCAGAGAGATTTGTGAGAAGGCTTGTAAAGCTCTGGGAAAGGCTCAGAAATACCAGATCAAGTACTATAACTTCAAGCATACTATAAAATGGTTTATGGAAGGTGATAGGGTCTAATTGAGCCTAGAAAATGTTAGTATGTAGAGGTCAAGTAAAAAGCTGAACCTCTTGCAGACTGGACCTTACTGCATTGTGGAAAAAATAGGAGCTTAGATCTATAGACTGGAGCTTCTCCCTGGATTAGATATCCACAATGTCTTTCATATTTCCTTACTTTGCAAGTACAAGAAGAGGTCTGAGAAGAATCCTGTGGCTCACTACCCTATCTGTAAGACCTTAGAGAATGAAAGAGAGTATCAGGTTAAGGCTATAGTAGACTCAGAGAAATAGGGTTACAGACTCTGATATAAAGTTTAATGGCAGGGCTACTCAGGCAAGAAGGATGAGCTCACTTAGGAGTCATCTACAGAGGTCAGACACCTATGGAAACTGAGAAGAGACTTTTACTCTGCTAACTCAGATAAATCTGAGGCTCTACAGAATCTCTAGTTATTATAGCATACTCACACTATGACTTGTAAACCCAGCCTGCAATGGTCTCTGGGTCCTCTCTAGAAGAAAAAAGCCTGTAAGTTAAGAAAGTAGAAATAAAATCATTTCATTCTCATTTTACTAATAAAAAAGGAAAGACTGTGAACAATTTAGAGGTCAACAAAAGAAAAGAAAATATTAGGAAATTCATATTCTACCCCCCTATTCTCTATGATAACTCCTAAAACTGCTCATACTCAAAGAAGCAGACCTTTATGTGACTGTGCTGAATGTAGTTATTGCACTTCTATCCAATCTCCCTGAAAATATAAATTACTCATGGCAGGATTCTCCCTGGCAGTGTGCAGTTTTTACAGGGCTATAGAGGCTCCCCCCCAGAATGTGTGATCAAGTAGCCCTTATAGAGCTGTATGTGCCAGCCTAGCTGTGCAACTATTATAATCTCTCCAATTATTAGCATGTGAAGTGCTAGCTCCCCTGCCTAGCTCAGCTTGTAAAGGGAAGTCTGATTGTTATTATTATCTATATTCATAAGATTTGCAGGCATCCCTGGCACTCACTGCCCATGCTGGTTAGGGTTATAGATGTGTGCATCCACATGTATGAGCTTAGAGTCCCATTGAGGAAGGGCTGTGAAGGCATCTCTATCCATAGGAATAATTGGTAGAGGATTATTGTACTAGCAGGGATTTACAGGTGCTACTAGTTGAGTTGGAAGCTCAAGCTGTATTAGTAATGTATGTAAATTAGAGGTTGTAGGCATAACTTATAGAATAGAAAGAATTAGTAGAACTAAATGCCAGATTCTGCAGGACCACCTATAAGATAGTTAAGAGTTAGATAGTAGTAGGAGTAGCACTAGAAGTAGTAGCAGCCCCTCTACAACTATATCTAGAGGTATTATGCCCATATCTGCTGCATCCATAGCCATGGCCATGACCTCTATGGGCTGGGTTTGACAACATTTTGTTGTTTTTATAGGAATTGGAAACTCTTGTAAAGGAAGGAAATTAGGTTATAATACTGTCATGAATAGAAAAGGTCAGCTAAAATTAGAAATTTAGAGACCAGGCAGCTTATATAGAGGCTCTTGTGGATGTTAGAAGTGTTTGTGAAAGATTATGATAGTTAATGATTTTAGAAGAGTTAAATTTATAAGGGCAGAAGGGGGTTCTTATAGAGAGAAGAATAGCTCTGAATGCTAGTAGTAAGGCAGGTGATTTCCTACTCTTGAGAAGGAGAGGAAAGGTCTCTGCAACTCCCCATTGTTCTAGTAACTACTATGAAGGGGAATGGCTGCAAAATTTGCCTTGTTGTGAGAGCTTTAGGTAAATAACTGGGATTATGATGAAATTCCATGAGGAAATCCCCATTATTGTGAAGCTTCTAGATGAATGTCTAGAGCTGACAATGGATTCTCTGCACAAGGAATAGGCCTTACAATGATGAAAGGATTATCAGGAACTAGCTGGAAGCAGTTTGTAAGCTCCTATGGTGAAAGGAACTAGGTGGAAAGACTCTTTTCCCTATAAGATAATAAATTTTTTGCCCTCTCTGAGGTTTTTTATGTCTTTATGAAGGGTTTTTAGTGAGTTTCACTGCAGTGATTCCTCTTGCAGTGAAGGACTCTCTATGATGGGTTGAGCTCAGTTGGTCTTTATAGATGAAGACCCTAGAGAGGGGGGGGTATGTAAGAAATTCATATGGACTCCTCACCTCTAGACCTCAGACTGAGGCCTGTGAATTAACCTTAGAGCTAGGGCTCATAAGTGAGCCCTTGCTGCACACACCATAGATAGATATATAGATTGTGAGGATCCCATATCTATGAAATCCTCAGCTTAAATACTATTATCATTTATATACCTACCTTTTATTTCTATGATATCTCCTGATGTAGACATCTCATGCCCAGCTATAAATAACTAAATAACCTTCTTATGAAGCCTTATTCTCACAGATCTCTTCTTAGAGATCCTCATTATATTCACCCTCTAAATGTGATTTACATGTATAGTAGATTTCTCTAAATGTGACCTATATATATAGTAAATTCTTTCAAAATTTAAAATACAACTTACTCAGCTCAGCTCTGCTAGATAATGTGTTAGTAAAAAACTCTAAAGCTCTAACAGTCTATATTGATATTTCATGAGATTTTCCTCTAAACTTTCTGAATCCTCTGAACTTCCTGAATCCTCCAAACTCTCTAAATTCAAATAATCTTTTAAATCCATTATAAATATGAATTCTTCATGCAAAGACAGCACTCTTTCTTAGAGTCTTAATGCTAAATTCTAAAACTTCATTTAATAGCTCACAAATAAGATTAACCTCATTACTAAATAAAATTGTATGCTCACATTAATTTCAGCTTCTATCCTAACTCCTACTTATCTGATTACTTCTTTTGAGGACTTTCTGAGACACCTAAAAGAAAGACTCATTACCCTTAAGAAATTTATAGGTAAATAAGTCTCTAAATACCCTGCCTGGCATCTCAGTGCAGAGGCTAAAATTACTTTAGATAACTTTATAATTAAATCTCTTACTAATCAGGTCTGATACATCTACATCTGACTCTCTAATACTACTATCACCTGATTCTACCCTTAGATGAAGGTTAATACTAAGCTTATTTTTATAACCTCTAATATTATTCTTAATCAACTTAACATCCTTTTCTCTAACCCTTTAGTAGCTCAAAAAGCTCTGACCTAACTGCATAGTATTCATCAGAAAATTAATCTACTTTCTATCTTTCTTCTGAAATTCAATCAGAAGATCCTGGAAGCTAGCAGCCAGCTATGAGATGATACTATCAAAAAGGCCCTACTTAAAAAGGCTATTAAGTTTAAACTTCTGTAATAGACTATTACCTTCATTAAACTCTCTACATACCTTAAATATTATATGAAGCTCTGCAGTATAGAGAACAACCTGTCTGAAATTAAGGCTATTTAGAGCTGAATCTATAGTGATATTCCTACTACCTTCAGAAAGGCCTTTCTTAAGACCTCTCTACTGAAGAATCTGAACATTATAGACTGAATGTTTATAGAGCCTACTCATGTGAATGCATTCTATATTCTGAATATAATTACTACTACTATTATTAACTACTACATCTGAGATGTCTACATTAATTGTAATAAACCTAAGCACAGAGCTGCTAACTACTGTGAAACCCATATTCCCCTGAAACTACCTATATGGTTTATAAATATACAAATCAAGCCTAAAGAGAAGGAAGACTTTAAAGATGTTAAGTCAGACTTAAGAAAAGACTAGCTTTTATGTAAAATTGCAAGTAAAAGCTCCTAAAGTTAAATAGAAAGATCTTTGAGAAGAAAATGACTGTTCTAGTAATTCTTATACTTATTATAATTAATTATTCTTTTAATATGAATGCTATAGTAGATAGTGGTTGCTGTTACTATTTAATAATTTACTCTCACATAATTAACTATTATAATCTTCTGTGTATCCTGATCAACCCCTGAAAGATTGAAGATGTCAATGGTGATATAGGCAGCTTTATATGAAATATGATGAAGCTTAATATTAATATTAATGAATTTCTTCAAGAAAATGCCTATACATATGAGATTGAGAATTTCTCATATAATTTCATATTAAGCCTATTATGACTATCTGAACATCAAGCTCTTATTAATACTTGCAATTGATGTATTATATTCCCTGAAGGCATCTATATCTCTAAAAAAAATATTTATAAGACTATTAACCTTCACTAAATCTCTATTAACATCTATGACCTCCTCTGAAGCTGCAATTAGAAATTTAAGTCTTAATCTCCTATTAAAATCTTTACTACTAGTATGATCAATATAGAGAAGGCTCTCTTATAACTCTCTAAGAAGCTGAAGACTGACTCTGTGATAGTCCTCTCTCTATAATACTATAAATTCCTCAATATTTTTAACTATAAGGCTACTGAGAAGCTTTTATCATTCTGTGATGTACATGACTATCATATTAAATTTGAGAAGATAGATGATAAAGATCCTCAGCTACTCTGAAAACTACTATATAATATATCACATAATGAACTACTTATACTTCATAAGACCCTTAATAACCTTCTAGATAAAGGTTTCATCTGAGTTAGTAATTTACCTGCAGGTGCACTCATACTCTTCATGAAAAAGCCAGGTAAAAACCTTTAGTTCTATATCAACTATTAAGGCCTCAACTGCCTTACTTAAAAAGATCATTACTTACTATTATTAATCAATAAGACTCTCAAACAAATCAGCTGAGCTAAGTAATTCATAAAGCTAAATATTATTTCCACATTCTATAAGATCTAAATTATAGAAGAAGATGAATAGTTAATTATCTTTTACATGAGATATAGTCTATTTGAATGAACAGTTATCCTCTTTAGTCTCATAAATATTCTAAGCATCTTTCAGAAATATATCAATTAGATCTTATAAGACTATTTAGATGAATTTACTTCTACCTACCTTAATAACATCCTCATCTTTACTAATAGATTCTACAAGTAGTATTAAAAGTACATCTGAAAAGTCCTTATCTGCCTCTATGAATATAATCTCCTAATTAATATTAATAAATCTACCTTTAAAGTCCAAGAGATGACCCATCTTAGCTTCATTATAGAGGTAGAGAAGGAAGTCTGTATGGACCTCAAGAAGATTACTACTATCCTTAAATAGGAGGCCTCTATAACTATAAAAGATGTATAAGGCTTCCTAAGATTTGTAAATTTCTATTAATACTTTATTTGAGATTTTTCTGACATCATCTAACTACTAACTGATCTCACACACAAAGATCAGCAGTTTCAATGGTCTAAGAAAGCAGACAAGGCATTTATATGCCTTAAGTAGATATTTATCTCTACTCTAATACTTATTACATTTAATTCTAATCATCTAATAGTGATTAAAACAGACTTTTCTAGTTACATCACAGGCAGTACTCTCATACAATGAGATGATGAAGGTGTCCTATAACTCTATACATTTATGTCTAAGAAGCTCAGCTCTATTAAAGCTAACTATAAGATTTATGATAAGGAACTTCTTACTATTATCTGATGTCTAGAAGAATGAAACTCTAAACTCTACAATATAAAAAACTTTAAAATTATTATAAATTATAAGAACCTCTGATATTTCATAACAACCTATAAACTCTTTAAATGTCAGATGTGCTGGGCTAAATTTCTCAGCTACTTCTATTTTATAATTCATTATTACTCTGATATAGAGAACTTTATGGCTGATGCCCTCTCCTAATGTGAATAGAATATATCTTTTAAAGACTCTGATACTTACTAAGTAAATTATGAATAGAGACTATTAGATCTATAGATCCTCAAAGAATTCAAAGCAATACTATATAGAGTAATATGTGCCTTGCTTATTATCCTGCTAATTATGATTACCTCATTTCTGCTCTAGAGACTCTGAGATATTACTGCTACCTCCAATAAACATCTTTAGATGATGATTTAGATTATCTGAGATAAAGCTTGCTGTTTTCTATCTGAACTTCAAGCTCATATTAATATTACTAAATGCTTTGTAGATCCTAACTTCTAACTATACTTCTAGAGGAGGTAGTAGGTTCCTGATTCAGAACTATTATACACTTAAATCATACAAGAAACTTATAATTCTCTGATGACTAGCTATCTGAGCTACAAAGCATTCTATTAAATTTTATCTTAAGATTTCTACTGGCCTAATATATCTCAGAGTATCTAATAGTTCATTTAGAACTACAATATTGTAATGGGTGTGCTCCAATAAGTGGATCATGTGAGCTATACACTAGAATCAAGATTGTAATCATTAGAGAAAGAAAGGAAAAAGAGAAAGGAATTACAAGATCATGCAATATAAATAGAAGGAAATTACATGAGATCAGAGCAGATAAACATTTATATGAAGGCCCAGTTAGAGGTGTCCAATCAGGTAGTTAGAGATTGGGTGAAGTTTGGGCAAGCTATGGATATAGGGTATAAGAGTGTAGCCCTTCACATTATCCCCCCCTATTCAGATTCAGAGGGCAAACAGGAGGGGTCAGAAAATCAGATGTGGAGTGATGCAGGCAGAGTCTCATCAGATAGGTGCAGCCCTTCATAATGGGTAAGCACAGTGGTGTCCTGCAGGGTAGAGGTTAATTCCCATGAAGAGGCCTCATATCTGAGCTACTTCATTAAGTACTGAAATCCTCATTCATAGTAGTAGTAGTTGAGGATGGCTTCAATCTTGTATTCTACCTCATTGTCTTCCCCAACAATGCCAGGTGGATGCCAGTTGATGATCTCTTATAAGGGGAATGGGTTGATGGAGGCCTTATAGAGTAGGTTCATGTGAAACATGTTGTAGATTCTGGGTGACATGTCAAGGTAGTAGTTATGACTTCTCAGGACTTCAATGATGGTGTACTTAGCATATTAATAGTCAAGCATGCAAGATGAGCAATTAGTTGTGATGTTTTAAAGGTCTAACTAGATCTTATTACCTACCTTATAGTATTCAGCAGGATTTCAGTAGGCATTCACATAATTCTATTAGTCCTGCTGGGCACTAGCCATGGAGGATTCAGCCTACTTGTGGGCTTGCTGGAGTTTTGAGATAATGATATCTGCAATTTGAATTGGACTGTGAGGTGAAGTGGAAGGTTTGAGTAATTCAGCAAGATCAAGAACTTCAAGATTATAACTATATGAGAGGAAAAACAGGCTAACACCAGTGCTAACAGTATTACAGCCATTAATTGTAAGTTTAGCATGTGGGAGGAGTTCATTCCAGTCATCCTGAATGTATGAATAGAACTTTTGAAGGTAATTCTTAGTTATCTGGATCATATGTTCAGTGCTGCTGTCAGTTTTAAGGTGATAAATAGTTGAGAGGTGTCAGAAGATCTTGAGGAGCTGATAGATTTAGATTCAGACAGCTCCAATGAACTGAGTTTTACAGTCTGAGATAATTATATAGAATAGATCATACTAGTGATAAAATGGACTTTAGAGGAAGACTTTAGTCACTATGAGTGTGTCCATCTTCATACAGAGTTTGAGGATAACACCTTTACTGAGGTGATCAATGATGATGAGGATATTCTTACAGCTGTTACTCATAAGAAGGTCTACTGTGAAATTAATGGTAACATCACACCAGACATATTCAGAAATCAGAAGAGATTTAAGTAGACCTTGATGATGATCCTATTAAGTGATAACAGATCAGCAGACATTGTAGTTCCAGATGAACTATTAGATGCTCTGAGATATATTAGGCCAGTAGAAATTTTGAGATAAAATTTAGTAGAGCACTTCACAGTCTGAATGACTGGTCATCAGAGAATTATAAGTTTCTTATATGATTTAGGTGCACAATGGTTCTGAATCAGGAACCCACTACCTCCTCTGGAAGTGTAGTTAGAAGTCAGGGTCTATAGAGCATTTAGTGATGTCAATATAAACTTAAAGTTCAGACAGAAAATAACAAGTTTTATCTTGAATGATCTGAGTCATCATCTGAAGGCATTCATCAGAGGTGGCAGCAGTATCCCAGAGTCCCTAGAGTGAGGATGAGGTAGTTGCAATTAGCAGGGTGATGAGTGAGGCATGTATTACTTCATGTAGCATTACTTTGAATTCTTTGAGGATCTATGAATCTAGTAGTCTCTATTTGTGATTTACTCAGTAGGCATTGGAGTCTTTAGAAGGCATATTCTATTCACATTAGAAGAGAGTGTTAGCCATGGAGTTCTCTGTGCCAGGGCAGTAATGAATTATAAAATGAAAGTGACTAAGAAATTTAGCTCAGTACATCTAGCATTCAGAGAGTTTATAGGTTATTGTAAAATATTGGAGGTTCTTATGATCTATGATGATTTCAAAGTCTTTCATGCTGTAGAGTTCAGAGTCCCATTTCTCTAGACATCAGATGATGGTGAGGAGTTTCTTGTCATAAATCTTATAATTAGCTTTAATGGGGCTAAGCTTCTTAAATATAAATATATAGGGTTGCAGGACACCTTCATCATCCCATTGTATGAGAGTGCCATCTATGATGTAACTGAAGGAGTTTGTTTCAACTACTATCAGGTAGTCAGGGTTGAATGCAATAAGCATTGAGATAGAGATGAACATCTTCTTAAGGTGTGTGAATGCCTTGTCTACTTCTTTAGATCATTAGAACTATTGGTTCTTGTGTGTGAGGTCAGTCAGTAATTAAATGATATTAAAGAAGTCTCAAATGAAGTATTAGTAGAAATTTATGAATTCTAGAAAGCCTTGCATGCCTTTTATGGTTGTAGGGGCCTTTCATTTAAGGATAGTGATGATCTTCTTGAAGTCCATATGGACTTCCTTTCCTGCCTTTATGATGAAGTCAAGGTAGGTTGTCTCTTGAACTTTAAAGGTAGATTTATTGATATTAATTGGGAGACTATGTTCACAGAGATGGGTGAGGACTTTTTGGACATACTCTTGATGCTATTTATGGGATCCATCAGTAAAGATGAGGATGTCATTGAGGTAAGTAGAGGTGAATTTATCTAAATAGTCTTATAGGGCTCAGTTGATGTACTTCTAGAAGGTACTCAGAGTATTTATGAGACTGAAGGGGGTAACTGTCCATTCAAATAGATCATATTTTATGTGAAAGGCAGTTAGCCATTCATCTCCTTCTGCAATTTAAATCTTATAAAATGTAGAGATGATGTCAAGCTTTATAAACCACTTAACTCATCCAATTTATTTGAGAGTCTCATTGATTAACAGTAGTGAATAATAGTCTTTTCTTGTGAGTCAGTTGAGGCCACAATAATCTATGCAGAATTAAAGGCCTTCATCAGACTTCTTAATGAAAAGGATGAGTACATCAGCAGGTGAATTACTAACTTAGATGAAACCTTTATTAAGAAGGTCATTGAGGGTCTTGCAGAATATGAGTAATTCATCATGTGACATGTTGTATAGAGGTCCTCAGGGTAGCTGAGGATCTTTATCATCCATCTTTTTAAATTCAATGTGATGGTTATGCACACTGTGGAATGATGAGAGCTTCTTGGCAGCTTTATAGTCAAAAACATCAAGAAATTTATGGTAGTGCAGGAGAAGGACTGTTGCAGGGTCAGTCTTTAGCTTTTTAGAGAGTCAGGAGAGAGCTTTCTCTATGTCAGACATATTAGTGGTGAAGATTTTGATGAGGAATTAGAACTTGAGCTTCCAATTATGATGTTAGAGGAGTTTAAAGATATTAGCAGAGATCTGATGAAGGTCAGCAGTCTTATAGACATCCTTTTTAGACACATGGATGTCTTCAGGAAACACAATGCACTAGTTGTGCACATCAATGAGAGCTTGATGTTCAGATAATCAAGATAGGCCTAACATGAAGTTATATGGGAGATTCTTGATTTTATATGTATAAGTATTCTCTTGGAGAAATCTACTGACATCAACATCAAGCTTCACCATATTTTGTATGAAGTTGTCAGTGTCACTACTGATGCCTTCAATCTTTCAGGGGATGATCAGGATATGTGGGAGATTATAATAGTTAACCATGTGAGGGTGAATTATTATGTAGTAACAGCAGCCACTATCTACCATAGCATTCATATTAAAAGAATGATTAACTATGATAGGTACAAGAATTATTGAAACTATCATTTTCTTCTTAAAGGTCTTTCTATCTAACTCTAGGAGCTTCCACTCATGATTTTATGTAGAAGCTAGTCTTTTCCCAAGTCTAATTTAGTATCTTTAAAGTTCTCCTCTTTCTTGGGCTTAGTCTGCACATTTATGGATTGTACAGGCAGTTTTAGGGGAACATGGATGCTGTGGCAGTTGGTGGCTCTGTGCCTAGATTTATTATAGTTAATGCAAACACCTTGGGTGTGGTGGTCAGTAACAGTGATAGTAGTCATATTAGGGATGTGGAAACTATTCATGCAAGCTGTTGGCTTCTAGTCTATAGTATTTAGATCATAGGGCTGAGTCACTCTGGGAAAGGCTACTCTAGAGGTAGTAGGAATGTTATCATAAATTTGGCCCTGAATGGCCTTAACCTCAAATAGGTTATTCTCTATACTGTGGAGCTTCATGCAATATTTAAGATATATAGGAGATTTGATGGAGATGATAATCTACTGTAGGAGCTCAAACTTGATGGCCTTCTTAAGTAGGGCTTTCTTGACAGTGTCATCTTATAACTGGCTGCTGACTTCTAGGATCTTCTGATTGAATCTTAAAAGAAAGATAGTGAGTAGATTAATCTTCTAATGAATACTGTGCAGCCAGATCAGGGCTTTCTGAGCCACTGAAGGATCAGAGAAAAGGATATTGAGCTGATTAAGAATGATGTTGGGGGTTATAAGAATGAGCTTAGTATTGGCCTTCATTCAAGAGTGAAATTGAGTGATAGTGGTATTAGAGAGTTGGGTGTAGATATACCAGGCCTGGTCAGTGAGAGATCTAATTGCAAGGCTATCCAAAGTGATTTTGGCCTCCACACTGAGGTGCCAGGCAGGGTATTTAGAGACTTGTTTGCCTGTAAATTTCTTGAGGGTGATGAGCCTCTCCTTCAGGCATTTTGGGAAGTCATCAAAAGGAGCAGTTGGATGAGCAGGGGTCAGAGCAGGAACTAAAGTTAGTATGAGTATGTGATTTTATTTGGTGATGAGATCAATTTTATTTGTAAGCTACTAAATGAAGTTTTGAAATTCAGTATCAGGGTTCTGAGAAGGAATGCTATCTTCATGTGGAGAGTTCATGTTCATAATGGATTTGAAAGATTATTTGGATTTGGAGAGTTTGGAGAATTCAGGAAGTTTGGAGGATTTGAAAAGTTTAGAGGAAAATCTCATGAGATATTAATATAGATTGTCAGGGCTTTAGGGCCTTTCACTGACATGTCATCCAATAGAGCTAAGCTAGGTAAATTGTATTTTGGATTTTAAAAGAGTTTACTATATGTATGAATTACATTCAGAGAAATCTACTATACATGCAAGTCACATTCAGAAGGTAAATATAATGAGGATCTCTAAGAAGAGATCAAGCAAGTAATTACAAAATGTAATGGGTGCACTCTGATAAGTAGATCATGTAAGCTATATACTAGAATCAAGATTGTAATTGCTAGAGAAAGGAAGGAAAAAGGGAAAGGAATTGCAAGATCATGTGATATAAATAGAAGGAAATTATGTGAGATTGGAGCAGATAAATGTTCATATGAAGGCCTGGTTGAAGGTGTCTGATCAGACAGTTGGAGATCAGGTAAAGTTTAGATGAGCTATAGATATAGGGTATAAGGGCATAGCCCTTCACAAATATCTACTAATCTATTATTATCTAGTAGGACTATCATCAAGGTTTACTTAAATCTTTTCTAATCTCTAAATGTGTCTGGCATAATATTATCATTAATTTCACAGTAGACCTCTTTATGAGTAACAGCTATAAGAATATTCTTATTATTATTAACTACCTCAGTAAAGGTGTTATCCTTAAACTCTATATAAAGATGGATATACTTATAGTGACTAAAGTCTTCCTCTAAAGTTCATTTTATTGCCAGTATAATCTATCCTATATAATTATCTCAGACTGTGAAACTCAGTTTATTAGAGTTATCTAGATCTGAATTTATTAGCTCCTTAAGATCTTCTAACACCTCTTAACTACCTATTACTCTGAAACTGATGGCAGTACTGAACATATAATTCAGATAACTAAGAACTATCTTTAAAAATTCTATTTATATACTCAGAATGACTAGAATGAACTTCTTCTATATATTAAACTCACAATTAATAGCTGTAATACTATTAGTACTGATGTCAGCCCATTTTTCCTTTTATATGATTATAATTTTGAAGTCCTTAATCTCACTAAATTATCTAAATTTTCCACTTTACCCTGCAGTTCAATCTAAATTATGAATATCATTATCTTGAAACTCCAGCAAGCTTATGAGTAGGCTGAATCCTTCATGGCTAGTACTCAGTAAAACTAATAGAACTATATGAATGCTCACTAAAATCCTACTAAATACTATAAGATAAATAATAAGGTCTAGTTAGACCTCTGAAACATCATGACTGATTATCTATCTTGCATGCTTGACTATCAATATGCTAAGTATATTATTATTAAAGTCCTGAGAAGTTATAATTACTATCTTGATATGCCATCTAGAATCTATAATATATTTCATATAAACCTACTCTGCAAGACCTCTACTAATCTATTCCTCTTGCAAGAGATCACTAACTGATATCTGCCTGGCATTATTGGAGAAGATAATAAGATAGAATATAAGATTGAAGCCATCCTCAACTACTACTACTATAAATGAGGATTTTAGTACCTAATGAAGTAGCTTGAATATAAGGCCTCTTTATGAGAACTAACCTCTATCCTGCAGGATATTACTATACTTATCTATTATAAAGAACTGCACCCACTTAATGAGACTCTACCTGCACTGTGTCACACCTGATTCTTCAAACCCTCCTACTCATCCTCTGAAATTAAATAGAAGGGGATAATGTGAAGAGCTACATCCTTATACTCTATATCTATAGCTTGTCTGAACTTCATCTGATCTCTAACTGCCTGATTAGATGCCTCTAACTGAGTCTTTATATGAATGTTTATTTACTCTGATCTTATGTAATTCCCTTCTATTTATATTGTATGATCTCATAATTTCTTTTCCTTTTTCCTTCCTTTCTCTAGTGATTATAATCTTAATTCTAGTGTATAGCTTACATAATCTGCTTATCAGAGTGCACTTATTACAGTATCTTTATAATTATTTATATTAATAACTTTCATCTCTACAGTTCTGATATCTTCCAACTTAACTGGGTTAAAAAGTAAATAGGCTATTATTATGAAGTTAAAAATATTAGTAACTCTAATAGATACTTAGATATAAAGATTAATTATTCTCTTACTTCTTTAAAAATCTCCTAGTCTCTCTTTATTTAAAATTTTTTAGAAGAGTTTGGCATGGAGGACTTCTACTCTGTTAAGACCTCTATAGATAACTCTATGAATTTTACCTATAATAATGAAAAACTGGTTTAATATATAAATAAGTTCATACTAAAGAACTACTAATCTATCATTAATTTCCTATAATATTTAGTGATTAATATTTACTCTGATATAATCTTTATTATAGCTTTTCTTAGCTGTTTTTCCTCTCATTCTACTACTAAGACCTGGTTTGTATTCAAATGAATCCTTTAATATCTTAAGAATATAATAAATGATAATATCACCTACTATAAGAATGATACTTTTAAGCTCTTTTCTCATTCTAATGCTGACTAGGCTGATAAAGATTCTAATATAAAATTAATAATTAGATATCTAATATTTCTTATTAATAGTCTAATTAGCTGATATTTTTTAAAATAAATCTTAATCTCTTACTTCTCTACTGAGGCTGAATATATTACTGTCAGTGAGATAGCATATGAACTTATATATATTTAAAAACTTCTTATTGATACTAGATTTATCTCTATCTATCTTAATAAATATAATAATTGAGATGAACATCTATTAGCTCATATCTTTATTCTATAAATAGATAATAAATTAGTGATTATTCTATCTAAATTGAAATTAATTTCAAAATAATTCAAGCATATTAAAGTCTATTATTATATCCTTTAAAACTTCATATCTAAGGGGAAAATATCTATTAAATACATCTTCTTCTCTGAAAATATTGCTGATAGCCTCATCAAGCCCCTTAGCACTATAAAATATAATAAGTGGAAGATATTATTAATAGTCAGATAGAGTTATTCTTCTTTCCTTCCTTTTATACTCTTTATATTTCCCTTTTCTTATATTATTTTATTTATTAGGTATCCTCTATATTTACCTTTTCTATTTAAACTTTTCTTTTGATTTGAATATCTTTTCTTCTCTCCCTCTAGCATAGCATGTAAAGTATGTTTCTTTTATTTTATATATACATTTTTTAGATATCCCTCTTAAGTGCTCAGAGCTCTTCAAATTAATCAGTAATTAATTATCCCTATCTTTTTCTTTTTGAGAATTTGTGTACTTTTCTTTCCAGAACTTACCTTTACTTCTAGAAGGTTTTGTATGCTTTTCTTCCTACTAATAGCTCTATATACTTCTCTTTTGAAAGCCTAGGGCCTTCAGGGGAGGAAAAAGATATAAATTGTAAACTGACCTATTATAAGGCTGAAGGATTAGAAATCTACTATTAGATAGTGCTTTTCTTCCTCTATATTACTTAGATGGGTTAGGATTATAGTAGTGATTAAAACTCTTATTAATATGCCTCTACTTGCCTGTACAGGTGGAGGCATACTATATGCTTCTCTTTTGAATATACCTATCCTTTAAAGAATAGTGTAACTTGGAATTTTTCTACTATTTTTAAAGGCTTTCTGAATATTATATGATGGATTTAGATCTTAGAACTCTATACACCTAATTTTATATATAAATAATTATTTATTCCTCATAATAAGTGGGGATATTAGACCTTTAGAGTTATATATTTAAATTCCTTCTACTACTTAGATCACATGTAGCTAGATTCAATTGATTAAGCTTTTCATCCTTCAATATAGTTAGCATGACTTTTTGCAGCCCTTCCTGATCTTCTCTGGCCATTAATTGGGAATTAAGGTAGTCTCTAGCAAAAGTCTATAATATTAGTGCCTTGGCTCAAACCCCACAGATTATGAATCTTAATGATTTTAAAGCCAGGATCAGACCAGTGAGAAAGATCTCAGAGGGGCAGGAGGATTTTTAGCAAACTTCCAAAAGCTAATATAGTACTAAAGACCCCTGGTCTTTAAAATACACAATGCACACAACCCTTCTAGTGTGCAAATCAATTTCAGAGCACATCATCCACAGTTTATTCCTTCTTCTTTTCATCCACCCTTACCTTCTCTTTTTGGCCAGTGTGCCTGCTATATATAGACATCACCTAACATAACTTCAGGAAGAGCTAATTAAATTGTGAGATTTTCAGGCCATCATCATGACTTCCCTACTAATTTGTCTTGGAATGCACTATATATTTGCTTTGCTACACTCTACAAATAATCTGAAGATAGAGTGCTTTATTTTCATGCAAAATAGCCTTTCTCTATATAATACCATTGCAAGAACATGCAGATTGTTCTTGGATGGATAGAAGTAGATATTATGAAGAACTCAAGATAGAGTATGAAAGACATCTTAATATAATATTAGAATTAAGTTCTAACTTCTAACAGGAATGGACATGCTAAAGCTGGCCCCTGGCACGTGACTTTTTAGCACTAACCTAAACTGTATCTAGTATATAACTCTATTTTAACCAAATTATTCTAACCTTGATATTTAAAACAAAATAATAGCATCATAAGAGAACCTAATAAGCCTCTTAACTTCTGTATCTTTGTGTACTTTCCATCCTATAGAATAGTTTTTAAAGGGTTATTGTTTCACTCACATTCTTCAGTTTGACAGGATGAAGACCCTTGGCACTGTATATACAGTTTTAACAGTAGTAATGAACAAGTTGAGAAGAAAAATCAATATTTAAAATTCTTATGCAGGTCTCTTAACAGCAATACCTTAAATAAACAAAAAAAAGAAAAAAAGAAAAAAAGAAAAGCCATATCAAAATAGAAGAAAAAAAGAAGCTAAGCCTTGAGATAAAAGAACCTGTTTTCATCCATCCATCCATCCCCTAACTAGGTATAAACCACCCACACCCAATTGAAAAAAATAAAATTAAAATAAACATTCAAGACAACTCTATCACAGCTTAAACTTCTCCAAATACTCCGCCGCCGCCTTGATGGCCTCATCTAGCTTGTTAACCTCCGTCCCGTTCCCAATGGATACGGGCGACTTGCCTCCAGCGCGTCCGCCGACGATGCCAGAGACCGTGCTGGCCCAGTCGTTTGGTGACGCGCCTTGTTGGCTCAGGTTCTGCCAAATGCTGTTAGTAAATGGACCATTGCATAAAGTTGTAGAAAGGGTGTGCGTGGGGGTGGTGATAACATACCTGCGCAACATGGCACCCGTGCACGACCTTGCCCGCCGCATCCCCTTCATCCGCTGCAAATACATAAACCGACTTATCGGGCATCTTGGTCTTGATGAAATTCAACGACTCACTAATCGCCTTCGGATTCGCGGAGATGGGCAACCGCACAACCATATGCTGTGCATCCTTATTCTCCTCCGCGCCAAAGTACGACGTAATCGCATCGAGCGCCTTCTTCGACTCCGCCTTTTGCGCGGCCTTTTGTCCCTCGAGCACCTTCTTGTGGATCTGTGTGAAGCGTTCGCGGAACTTGGCCTTCTCCACTGCGGAGATGGTGAGCTGGTTGAGGTCGACTTGGAGGAGTTTGGCTTCTGCCTCCTTTTGCGGGCCGAGCGCCATCTTCTCGAAGCGGTCGAGGCGGGCGCCGAATTCCTTGGCGATGCGCTGGACTTCGTGTGCATCTTCACCCGTCACCGCGATGATGCGGCGGATGCCCTTGGCGATTCCGCTCTCTTCGAGGATGATGAGGTCCTTGATGTCACCGGTCTTTTGCACATGCGTGCCGCCGCAGAACTCGATGCTTATATCCTTCCAGCGCGGGTCGTGGACATCCTTGAGGATCTCCTCGAGCTCGACGCCGACAGACACGACGCGGACAGGGTCTGGGTATGTTTCACCAAAGACGGCGCGAACGCCGGAGATCTCACGGGCGACGGAAAGAGGCACCTCCTGTGAGTAGACGGCGCAGTTTTGGCGAATATATTCGGTGGATTTCTGCTCGATTTTCTCAAGGTCAGCGTCAGAGACAGCAGACTTGTGAGAGAAATCGAAGCGGAGTTTTTCAGCTGCGACGAGGGAGCCCTTTTGCTCAACACCATCGCCAAGGACTTCACGGAGTGCGAAGTTGAGGATATGCGTGCCGGTGTGGTTGTTTCTGATGGGCCAGCGGCGGAGCTCGTCGTATTCGGCGATGACGGAGTCGCCGACTGAGAAGGTACCGTATTTCATGAAGCCCGTGTGGAGGACGTAACCTCCGTACACCTGGACGTCTTCGACGGACAGCTCAGCCTTACCATCAATGATAATTTTTCCAGTATCATTTTCCTGGCCACCTTGCTCCGCGTAGAAGTTGGTACGGTCGAGGATCACACCGAACTGGCCGCCCTCGGGAATATCCTTTGTCGAGTCAACAAAGGTCTTGTTATGGTAGATAGCCTTAATCTGAGAGGTGATGTTGCCTCTGCCGAACTTTGCGTCATCATTGGTCTTGGGGACGTCGTCCATGGTCTCTAGGTGGCCTAGGTCATGAACACTAAGCTTTACTGTGTCAGCAGCAAGCTTCCCCTGCCCTTTGCTTGCCTCCTTGGCCTTGAGTCTGGCTTCTTCGAATTCGTCGTTGTCGATCTTCAGCCCTCGCTCCTCAGCCATCAGCTGTGTCAGATCAACAGGGAAACCAAAAGTATCATAGAGTCGCCACACATCCGCACCATGTAGCTTGTCGAGACCCTTTTGCTTGGCCTGTTGAGCGTAATCTTCGAAGAGACGTTCACCGCGGTCTAGCGTCTTCGCGAATGAGATCTCTTCCTCGTCAAGAATCTCCATCACATCTGTCTGTTTCCGTCTAATTTCTGGGAACATATCGCCCATCTGCTCAACGAGCGTAGGCACAATTTTGGAGAAGAAATTGCCGATTTCGACATTCATATACTTGCGCGCATAACGTGCGCCTCTCCGGAGGACTCTTCGTACCACGTAACCGCGCCCTTCGTTATTTGGCGCAGCTCCATCGGAGATGGCAAAGGTGAGCGTTCTGACGTGGTCAGCAACAACCCGGTAAGCGGTGTCGATTCCGTCACTGTCCTCAGCATCGAATTTTCCAGTATATGGTCTGCAGCCCGTAATCTCCTGGATTTTATCGAATAGCGGAGTGAAGACGTCCGTGTCGTAGTTGGAGAATTTGTTCTGGAGGACCGAGACTAGCCGCTCGTAACCCATACCAGTATCGATGTGTTTGTTTGGAAGGGGTCGCAGCGATCTATCCTGTTCACGGTTGAACTCGATGAAGACGTTATTCCAAATCTCCAACACGTTGGGGTCATCTTGGTTGACGAGGTGGGCAGCATTGCGGCCACCGATTCTGTCGTAGTGGATTTCACTGCAGGGACCGCAGGGGCCTTGCTCACCCATCTCCCAGAAGTTATCCTTCATGTTACCGGACAGCAGATGGTCCTCTGCAACACCGGCGGACAGCCATAGCTCCTTGGCTTCGAGGTCCGGTGGGATGCCATTTGCGGGGTCTCCTTCGAAGTAGGTCACGTATAACCGGTCCGGGTCGAGGCCGTAGACTTTGGTGAGCAGATCCCAGGAGTACGAGACGGCTTCTTTCTTGAAGTAGTCGCCGAAACTCCAGTTGCCCAGCATCTCGAAGAAGGTCTAGGCGGGGTATATCAGTATCGCCACACCGCGAACAATTTTTTCCAGGGCACACTTACATGGTGGTAGCTGTCCTTGCCAACATCGTCGAGGTCCTAGCAATTGTTAGCATCTATCCACAATACCAGCAGTGAAGTGGCAAGCGCGTACATTATGTTTGCCTCCCGCACGTATGCATTTCTGGGTGTTATGCGCACGCTTGAGCTGAGCGAAATCCGAGTTGGGATCGACGGTGCCGAGGAAGATGGACTTGTACTGGTTCATGCCCGCATTTGCGAACAGCAGCGTGGGGTCTGAGAGCGGCACCACGGAGGAAGAGGGGACTATATCAAGCATCTCAAGTCAGTAGGGTGCCCCGCAGCGCAGAAAAAAGAGACAAGCACGTACCAAAGGAGTGGCCGTTGTTCTTGAAGAAATCGAGGAAAGTGTTGCGCACACGCAGAGCAGGCCACACGGGCTGCTCGGGCGAGGAAGACGACGACATGCTGCGAGCCGTGGCGAGACGTGGCCAGGGGGGGGTGGTGTCGAGGAGGAGGATGGCGGGGGAGAAAAAGACGCGGGCAGAAGGCGAAGTTGGCGATGCGGCTCTGCAGACGCGGTCCAGATGAGTCAACGTCAACCGCCGGCCGCACCGCAACCCGCCGAGAGTTCCCCTCATCAACTGCGAGAGCGATCTGTGTGCGCTGGCTGCGGAATCCCGGCGATAGCTGTGCAATTGTCTGCAGACCTCCAGACCCCGACGCGCACTTGTCCAGGACCACCGGTGGGAGCGAGTGGATGGCGCCGGCGGTTGTGTCGAGCGACGACCCCCGTGGCAAAAAGCGGCCCGCCGCCGACGAGCTCGAGCGCGACAGCGACCAGCGGCTCACCAAGCGGTTTGGCCTGCTGCATATCGGTATGCTCTCTATATCCATGCTCTGCCTGAAGGACTGCCAAAATATTAATTGAGTCATTCTCCCGTCCAGGCCAACAGCACCCATCCCCCATCCAAAATGCGCCCTCCAAACCCGCCCAAAAACCACCCCCCTCCCCCAACGACTCCATGCAGGTCGACGACACCAAGCACAGAGTCTACATCCACGATCTAGACAGCGAACTGGCTGAGATCGAGGCCCAGGAGAACAACGTCGCCTTCCTGCCGGAGATCGAGAAGCGCCTCATGGCCGTGCCCAAGTCCGTGCTGACCAACAAGCCGCCTGCAAATAATGAGCTGGTGCTGTACCATGTTCCGTCGTCGTTGAGCCTGCCTGAAACGCAGGATAGTGTGCGTAGGGCGATTATCGAGGCCAGAGAGCGGGCGAGGGAGAAGAAGGCTGTTGAGGTCGAGGCTGCTACTCTTACTGCGGCTGAGACGAAGCATGCGCGGAATGGGTTGTCGTCCACGACGCCTCCTACGGATACCCTCGATAATACACCCGCCTATGGTGCTGACGTTGATGCCATGGATATCGACGACGATAGCTGATGTTGCCTTCCAAACACATGGAGAAAGATTCACGCTAAAATAACCAACCACCTTGGGAAACCCATATTGTGGCCTTGGCTGGTATAGCTATCAAGGTAGGCATTGCTGCATGCAAAAGGCAGCAACAGGGACCGTTTTGGCATCGTATACGGACCATGAAATAACACTACAGTCTTGTCAGGACGTTGGGAAAGCCCACCCGTTAAAAGAGTTTCCAGAGAGAGCTCGCCGGGCTCCTATTTAGACCGTGGATGCTTATGGGATACGGTAGAGTTCTGTTTTCGGATTTGGCAGGATTGAGATGGTGAGGTGGAGTGAACTGGACAAATTCCACATTGCGGACTCTTGCAGACTACCCGACTCATTCTTGGAAGTGTATTTTTGTTTTCTTTTGGATTAGGACACTATTCATATTCTGTATATTTAGGGGGGGTGCTTTCGAAGACACTATTATTTCGGCTTTGGATAGTTTCAACGGGATGAAAGTTAGTGGGAAGGGGGAACTGAGAGAGAGGCATTACTTGGTTCTTTAGAGGAATAGAGCTGCGTTTTCCTTTCATATCTTTATTTTCTTTTGGGAAAATACTGTGCCTTTTTTGGATGGCCTACTTACTACTCTATGCATATGTGAATATAAACAAACATTGGAATGGTTATCTGTTTTGTGATAATTAAACAATTTGAAGGGGCGGGTAGTACATCACATATTAAATAATACAAAAAGTTGAAGGCCAATTTTGGGTGAGAGGTTGGTGTATACAAAAGGAGGCAAAGAAGGGCATATTCAAGAAGAGCCTCGACTGATGAGGAAAAGGGGTATGATACAATGAACGACAACTAAGAAAAAGAAGGTGGTAAAAAGGAGAGGAGGCGGCGCGAAAGGAGGAGCTGCACGGGAACAAGGGAACAAACAAACGATCTGATCCCGATAGAGCCACCTCCAACACCCCGTAGTAAATAAAATATCATCGAGGAGAGCTAGCGCACCCGCAGCCCCCAGTCCTCAGGCCATCACAGCTTCGCCCTCAACCCGGGAGTAAGTGCCGGCTTCACCCACCTCTCCC
Source organism: Onygenales sp. PD_12 (assembly GCA_032988185.1). Classification (NCBI taxonomy): domain Eukaryota; kingdom Fungi; phylum Ascomycota; class Eurotiomycetes; order Onygenales; species Onygenales sp. PD_12. The sequence goes on from JANTQG010000001.1 coordinate 82,279, forward strand.
ACGCCACCCCACAACTCCCCCCCTCCTCATTCATCTTCCTATTAATCGGCATCTGTCTCGTCCACTCCATCAACCTCTCATACGCATTCCCATCATACCCGCCAATCGCCGAGCACAAGCTCGCATCCGTAAAATCCCACGCATCGGTCAGCGCAATCGCGTCGGGGAGTAACTCCCCAATCAACTCGTTAACGCACAGCCTGATATCTCTCATCTGATTGAAGTTTAGATACCCGTCTTCGACGAACGAGATGGCGTCGTAGGACTGTGGGTGGATGATGGTTGTGAGGGCGAAGAGGGAGCGGAGGCGGGAGAGGGCGGCGTGGATGTTTGAGTCGATGGAGCGGATGGACTCGACGGATGTGATGAAGGAGGAAAGGACTAGGGTTTCGATATATGCGCGTGCTGCGGCGATGAGTTCCATTTGGTTCGTGTTGAAGGCGTCTGTTGGGCGGGTGCCGTTGAGCTCGGCCGTTTCAATGTCTGTGGAACATTGCTGAAGCAGGCGGAACGCGCGGTGCTTGAAGATGGATAGCTGAATAGCTGGGTCGAGGAACGCTTTCCCAGAAGCTTTGCATCTCTGTGTCTGTTGAGAGGTCAAGGGTAGCTGGGCGAAAGCTTCTCGAACAATGTCTAGTTGGGGGTGCGCGTCGATTTGTTTCCCGGCCTTGAGTGTTTTCCAACATTTAAGCAGATAGCGGCCGGTTTGTTGGTACATCACGTAGTTTTCTCCCTCGAATGTAGCCGGTGCTGTTGCTTCAGCTACAATTCCTGGTAGCCCGCTTGTCAAGACGAATCCATGCCCACCACAGCTTTTCCTAGCATCCTCTGCCCCATCGGCGGCAACCTGAGTATTCCACGCCTTCAGCCCCGCCAGCAGCATATGGTATAGGCCCATGGTACTGTAGTCATTCGTGGCAGCAATCTGCTTGAGACTCTCTTCCAGATCACTAAGCGATTTCCTCGTGAAATGGATAGCATACGATCTTGCAATAACTGTAAAAAGCCTGAAATTTTGGGAACGGTAATGGATGATTGATAGCTCGGGGTTACCGCCACTTGCTCCCTCGGCACCATTATCAAATCCAGCTCCTTGTTCTCGCACAACTGAATATCGTGTTGCGATGGTGGCTGCTTGGGCAAGTTTAAAGCCGGCTCCAGCAGCGATAGTGGTTCGTGCATGCAACATGGTAAGATAGGTTGACTTCTCATGTTGAGCGGGGATATAAGTTCCGTCTCGGGTAACTTTTGCATGACCCATCAGCAGATTCGTTCTCGGGACATGTAGGCCAGAGAATATAGCGTATCCATTCGTGGTGCCATTATACCCCATTTTCATTCCTATGTCGCCAAATTCCACTCCCGGCGCGGGTTTAAAATTGTCGACATTTCGAAGTGGAATTATGAATGGGTGTACACCGTGATCTTTGCCCTTAATAATCAGCCGGGCCATTAAAATCCCATGCGTACATGAAGATGCCATGGCTCCTGGCCAAAATTTTGCAGACGTAAGAGTGGGAGAATCAACAACAAACTCATCCTTGTCTATGTCAAGCGTTGCTGTCGTTTCAATACCCCGAACAAATGTTCCGTGAGCTAGTTCCGTCTGGCAGTAACAGCCACAGATCTTCCCCTGTTTCGCAAGCGGCACCCAATATTCGATCTGTTCTTTTGATCCTTGAAGCTCGATCGTCGGTATAAACATCATATAATGAAGGCCATAAGGCGTACAGTTGCTGAGGGTATAGCGCTGGTCCAAACCGTAGAAGAAATCATGGTTATATCGGATTCCATCGACGAATGCAGCAGTCCCCGACTCCATGCCTTGTAGGTACATTGCGTCGCGGTCCGTGTTTGCATATATGGCTGGAAGTTTTGACTGCTCTGCGGTACCGGTTGCCTCTTCCACGCGTTGGAAAGCTTCTCGTCGTCTCTTGACCGTTTCCTCCCTGTCAAGTGTTCAGTTGGCAAGTGTAGCAGCTTCAGGTATAGAGAACATGCTGTCATACCCATTGTAGATGATACATGTCAGTTTATATGGGTCAAAGGTGGCACCCTGCCTAGCCCGGTTCATCAAAATTTGCTGTGTGTTCGGAGAGGCCATAGTGGTAGGAATACCAGAGCAATTGGATTGTTAGGCTTGATCAGAGTGAACTTCTCGCCACAGATTTCTTTCACGATGCGAAAAGGGTGTGACTATTCCTTCGGTCCAGAAGACTGGGGATGCCCCTTTTATTAATAGTTTCTGTATGATTTTGGCCCCTTCAACTCACATGCCTGTGATGCCGCCGTCTCAGGTGGGGCTTACGGAGATGATATCCGTGCTAGTAGCATCTATCGGCCGGCTTGGAGATCTTTGGCGTCGTCGCTTGCAGCCCGGAGTGCCACAGATGGACCCCAAACCTGTAATAGTCCCCGCCCCCCCTTTGGAGATGCAACCAAGGAGTTGCCCCCAGTTCTCGGCAATGCCCAAGGATTGGCGATGCGGGGTCCGGCATCGGCAGAGGCCAGATATACTGTCAACCTGCTTCATCATTCCTCAAATAGCGTTTTCAGGTGCGGCTGATCCTCCCTGATTCGAATGATGTCTGATATCATGGGATAACACAATCTGAAGTATAAATAAAGATCGGAGCTAAAATATGCAGTTAGGAATACGAGGAGCGGTGCAGTCTGTCGAACATGGTCCCCGCCCGGCAGTTAGTTAAGCTCAACGGAGCGCCAGCTAGTGGATCTTGGTGTCCTCTTCATTTTTTTATTCTCGTGGGTCAACGAAAGCTTACTGGAGAACATTTGACCAGAAGCCGGATGATATCCTAGCTCGCATATATGAAAACACATATAATAGACGGCCGTAAATGCGTTCATTGTCAGCTCTCCTTGAATCAAGGTTTGTGTTTTTCGGCATTACCTGGGACATTTTGTTCCGTGTGCTGCTTGGCAGTCTAGCGTTTAGCAAGATTCACACCACTCCACGAGAGGATAGCTAAGAAGAATAGACCGCATGCCCGCACGAATGAGGAAGACCAAGATGTTGTTCAAGTCTTCAAGATCTGTTGTTGACTTCAAGTTTTGATGTCAGAACTTTATCGACGCATAAAATTGCTTGGCACCTAACGAATGGAACTACGCTAGACTGTTTTCGGAATAGTAGAAAGATTGTCGGAATAACGTTAGTCCGCAAGTTCCTGATGGCGAACAGCGTTGATGATTCCAAGACTTCGAAGGATATCGTCACGCCTTTAAAAGGGAATAGGTCTTCTGAATACATATATCCCCGTGGAACTCCGCCTGCTAGGCTACCGCATTCTACCGATCCTTTGTTCCTAGTGATTCTGAGCCAACAGCACCGAAATTCCAGGCCATGACAGCGACTGCCGGCCCCCAGCGGCCACCGTCTCCCAAGGAGAAGCGCAAGCGTGATGAAGAGGATGGCACAGATGTTCGTCCTCATGGCTCCGAAAAGCCCCCTTCGAATTTTACAAAGAAACCAAAAACCATAGGCCCAACTTTGCCGCCTCTCAATGTCACCCAAGATGACAGTAGCAGTGATAGCGACGATGATTACGGACCGTCCCTACCTCCAGCTGGCGGAGCTGCTGCTCTGAAGGATAGCCATAGCGGTTTTGATCGCAACGAGAACCAGGCTACTTCAGCGGTCTTAATGCCAGAGATTACAAAGCGGGACGATTGGATGCTTAAACCTCCGGAACACGATGACTGGTCGTCGCGCGTCGATCCGACGAAAATACGGAATCGCAAATTCAATACCGGCAAAGGCGCGACCACTAAGCCTAAGTCGGGTCAACCGGGAGTCGGAACTTGGACCGAAACCGCAGAAGAGAAGAGAAAACGGCTGGAGGCTGAAGTGATGGGAATCCAGGCCCCCGCAAACTCCGCTGCAGGGCTGGAAGGTGGAAGTTCCGAACAGGACGCTGCAATGGCGAAACGGGTCCGAGAGTATAACGTATGTAGACCATGCAGCCAGCAACGAGTAAACAAATAACTAACATGTTTTACAGGAAAAGCAGAGGAAAACCACATTGTATTCACAGCATCAGTCTAGTACGTCCAAAGAGGAAGAGGACGATCCTAGCGCGCGTCCATTCGATAAGGAAAAAGACATTCGTGGTCCAACAAAAGTCAACCATGCCCAAAGACGTGAGCTGCTCAACCGGTCTTCGGATTTCAACACTCGATTTTCTGGGGGAAAATTCCTATGAACGCCTCGCCAGAGAGTATTTGGCTACCGCTATTTCTGCAATATCAGTCGTGGACTGTATCTCGCCGATACGAGGTCCTACAGGCTTGGTCACGCAACACGAGACTTCCATCTATTTTGTATGAAGCAGAAACCGATTCGGGCTATGCGGATGGCTAGCTAAACCAGAGAATACCAGAAAACCGATCCTGGACGATCATTTTTCGGATCCCGAGACCTTGTACCACAGTACTTTTCGCAGTGCATGGGAGATCTGTGCACGGATGGATCCAATGCCACGGAGGTCACATGATTGCTGCGGGAAGTTGGTAAAGATTTTATGGAACGTATTCAGTCCATAAATAATCGGCCCCCGAGCGATTAGGCCGCCGAGTTGGGAGGACGACATGCTTCGATTGCGGAGGAACATTCCTGTGATCAGTATCCAGCCGCCAACATCCGAGTCTCGTCACCGCATCGGGAACTTTCACCGTCTACTAAAAATACATTATTCAGTAACATAGCCAGAGTTATGTTGCCACGCAAGTACTAGACGTTGTGGATATTCCATCGAAGCATACCAATACGATCGAGATCTTTCGGCGACTAATATGTTGAAAATAGAAAAATATCAAGTTTATTGGCATGAGCTTATTGGCATTTAGCTTTTGGCTCATAATTACCTATTTCCCCAAATTCACTACCAAATTCCCCATCACTGAGCGAAATTGACATCCCCTCAGTTAGTCCTTACGCAGGATTTACATACGCCTAGCACGACAGTGACCTTATCAGGAAAAATTTAAACGGGCCTGTCAGCGACAGCTATGCTCACATTCTGTCGCACTGTTGGATTGTCCTGTGCAACACGCCTGCAGCAACGGCATGGCTCTGTCATTTCATCCGCCTCCCCAACCCTGAGCATCCTTGCCTATATCCATCTGGGGTAATAGGAAGCAATATCATGTTGAGGAGCAAACGCAAGTAGTGAACTACTCGTCGCATAAACCACCTAACCCCCATTTCTAACACCAAGGAACAACTCCCGAGAAAACCGCGCTACCATGGAACCAGATTATTATTCCATCCAAACTATTTGTGACGAGATTCGCCGTGGGGCTAAATAGATGTAGTGCCACGTTGAATTTGGACAGAAAATCGGACGCACTATTGCTCGGCATTCCATAGGCATGTTCCCCACCTGCATGTCTGGGATGTAGATTGTTCTTGTACAGTACATTCGTGCTTTATGTCCCATAAGACAACAAGGGTCGCTCGCTGATCTGGCAGCCTCACATTCCTTGGAAGCAGAGGGAAGTATTTGAGAGTACAGTATCTCATATTCCTCTATCCCGCTACTGCAAAAGGGATACCTGACCCCGACCATGTGGTCGTCTTTATTCCTATTTCTCGCTCTCTGTCTCGTGGCACTAGGGGCCGCGCAACAACTTCCACCTACTGATGGCCCTCAAGCGGGTGAATTCTTCATTCGGGGGAAGAGAGACACAACCTCAACAGAGAAAAGGGGATACAGCTCTTTCCTAACCAAAAAAACCGAAGGTCAGCTTGCTCCTCCATCGTCCTTAACCGGAGATACCAATTTACCAACACTGACCATTAGAATTCCTACTCAATGGCACGAATATCCCAGACGTCCCCTTTGATATAGGCGAAGCGTATGCAGGCCTTCTTCCCATTTCATCGGAGGCGGATGAGACTGCGAAATTGTATTTCTTTTTTATGCCCTCGCAGAATCCTCTCGCGGCAGATGAGATCACAATTTGGCTCAATGGAGGCCCCGGCTGTAGCTCCCTGGAAGGCCTATTCCAGGAGAATGGCCCGTTCATCCACCAGTATGGGACATTTGCTCCTGTGCGGAACCAATGGAGCTGGACCAATTTGACAAATATGGTGTGGATTGAACAGTGAGAGTTCCAACCTTAATTACTATAAGCTATGGCATTTACTGATAGGATATCGACAGGCCAGTTGGCACGGGGTTCACGCAAGGGACTCCCACTGCACGAAATGAGGACGACCTTGCCAAGCAGTTTCTGGGTTTCTTCAAAAATTTTGTGGAAACATTTGGGCTTCATGGGAAGAAGATATCTATTACGGGCGAAAGTTATGCTGGGGTCTATATTCCATATATTGCAGACGCAATGTTTAACAAAGAGGACAAGGAATATTTCAACATCCAAAATACCCTACTCTTCGACCCATCAATAAACGATGAACGAGTTCTTACACAAAGTAAGTCCCGTCCCCGTAAAATGAAAACAATCACCCAACTAACACCCCATAGTCCCCGCCGTCGCCTTCGTGGACAAATGGTCGGGCCTTTTCCCCTTCAACACCTCATTCAAAAACCACATCCATACCCTCGCCAATGACTGCGGCTACACGAGCTACCTAACCACCAACCTCGTCTACCCACCTGCAGGCCCTTTCCCGCCCCTATCCCCACTCAACCCTGCCTGCAAGCTCTACGAAATAATCTTCGACGCTATAACGCTCATAAACCCCTGCTTCGACGTCTACCAAGCCGCAACCACCTGCCCGGTCCTCTGGGACCCGCTCGGTTTCCCAGGCTCATTCTACTACACGCCCCCCGGTGCCCAGATCTACTTCAACCGCACAGACGTGCAACAAGCCATCAACGCCCCGCCCACTAACTGGAGCGAATGCCCCCCTGACAGCTCCCCCCCTGTCTTCATAAATGGCAATGACACCTCACCCGCATCCTCCTACTCCGTATTACCCGCCGTCATTGAGCGGTCCAATCGCACCATCATCGCGCATGGAGATTTAGACTTTCTCCTGACCGTGCAAGGCACGCTGCTGACTATCCAGAACATGACGTGGAATGGGGCGCAAGGGTTCTCAGCAGAGCCGGATGGGGAGCTGTTTGTACCGTATCATCCCAAGGGGGCGGTGGAGTCGATGGGCGGAGCGGGGGTGATGGGGAAGTTTCGGACGGAGAGGGGGCTGACGTTTGCAGAGCTGTTTTTGACGGGGCATATGGTGCCGCAGTATAGTCCTGCGGCGTCTTATAGGCTTGTGGAGTTTATGTTGGGGAGGATTGATGATTTGGGGGAGTGATTTTTTCTTTTCTTTTTTTTTTCTTTTTGTTTGGGATAGATGTGTGGTTTTAGGGGATTTCAAGGGGTTCCTTGACTTATCATGTCTCATTTTGATGGTGTGGTATCTTATGAAAATGGTTTTTTCATTGCGGCTTATCCGGTTCCATTCTATAACTCATGATAAAATAAAACCTCCTCATGTTAACAATACATCTTGTAGTGCCTACGATCCCTAGTACCTATCAATGACGTACTGGCTAAGGATAGCATGGCACAAAGAAAGAAAGAAAGAAAGGACAAGAACAAGAAAATGAAAAGAAAGAAAAGAACAAGGTGGAAATATCCCTCACATCTCAACATCTGCACCCAGGTTTTTCTTTTCTTGTATGCAACTTTCCTGAATCCATGGCTAGCTAGCTATTCTTGACAACCAACATCAACAAACGCATGGCTCCAACCGCCAACACTGCCTAGTTAGTTGGCTAAAACAGCCCATACTGGATTAAATGCACGAATTAGGGGGAAAAAAGGAAAGACCCAAATTACATGAAGTACTGTTTGTTTGTTTGTTTCGCCCTGGATGCCAAAAGTATATTTGATAGCTGGATATCTTTCTACCTAACGAGTGACGATACTCGGGCGCTGGGAAGACCATATATACAAATGCAGTGATTCAAGGGTACCTATCCAGAACAGGCAGTTAACTGCACATCTCCACCATTCAGATAAGAGACCTAGCTCCCAGTGGTTCCATCAAACATGAACATTACCATTCTCTACCCAATCAAACCGCCCGTTCCCAATCCAATCATCCGGTCCACAACGCAGGTCCTGGAATAGGATAGCTCGTAAACTGTCCATAAAGATTAAACAAAATGCCCGGATCCGACGCCGTATAAAACGACGTCGCCGCCGTTCCCCCAGGGCTCGCACTGCCACCCCCAGTAACCTCCAAATTGATACACTGCGGATAACTCTGCGCCCCATTGGCATTGCCAGCCGAATGCAGCGCAATAATCTCATGGCGGAGCACATACTTTCCCGGCGCCAGGGAGGCCGGGATCGTCGTGGTCCACGTCAGGCTGTTGGCGAGTAGCTGGTCCGAGGCCCAGGTGCCCGGGTTCGAGCCGGAGATTAAACCGGACTCAGCCGTCTTGGCCCAGCTGAGGCTGGTCTTGTCGATGCTGGACCAGTCGGTAGAGGCTGGGACGGCGGCCATGTATTCGATCACGGGCCCGTGGTGGGAGTCCGGCCATGTGTTCCATGTTAGATCGATGGTGCTGCCGGCGGCGACGGTGGCGGCGATTGGGGCGGGGGTGGATCCCCGGTGGCAGATTATGTCTGCGCTACCGAATTGGTCGGGAGCGACGAAGCCGTTGTCCGTTACGGTGGTGCCCCAGCCGATTGTGTCGGGGTGGTCTGGATTGTAAGGATAGTCGTCTGCGAGCCAGCCAGTGTATCTATTTTTGGGCGTTGTGTTAATTAATCAGGAACTTGACGATCGGGAGATCTACGTACGTAGTGCCGCCGATGGTAATAGCTGAGAGATACCCATGAGCGGTTACCTGCCGGATGGATAGCAGTCCTGCAAGCAGGAGGGTTGTCGGAACAGGGAGCATCCTCACTGGTGGGGTGCCCTCCCCAGATATATTAGGATAGGTAAGGTAGATTCGTATATAGATGTGCTGATAGGTATGAAGCGTAATTAAAAGTGTACAGGGGAAGATTAAACAACGATTTTCGAGAGATCAGAGCGGCTTTTGTATCCCAGGGCCAGGGAAGAGGGGACATAATCCCCACAGGCAAAATTCCCTTCTAGGTTCTTGGAGAGGTAATTCCGCAGCTGGCCGCGTGTCTCGGGGTGGGCTCTCATTGAAACCAAATTTGCCATTGGATCTCTACCCCGTCATGAGAAGAGGAGACAGGTCATAGTTGAACGGAGCTAAAATATCAATGGAACAAACGGAGTCGGCAGGGGGGATACGGTCCGTAGGGTCCGTATAGACATTTGTATCGAGAGGGGGGAGAATCATCACTGCTACCATCTTCAATGGTGGCACATGGCACACCGGGGGGGAAACTCCGTGCCAAAATCTGATAAGTCCCAGGAAATACGAATGGATAATATCCTCAACCCTGGCATAGAACTAGGGCGCAGACGTGGATAAACAGTTAGAGGGGACATCGTCCAATTTAAACCCTGCAGTGAGATCATTTGAGCACTATTGATTTGGCAAGCCGCCAAAAGCCAACAAGAGGGATCAAGCAGGTCATTATGCAGGGCCTCTAGCAGTGGCCAAGAAAGGAAAAGGAGGGAACGCGGAGAGAGGGGTAAAGAAAGAATTCTTCATCCTTGTTTCCAATTCGTCACACTGAGCGCCAAATTTTTCCGTATACTGATTTTTCTTCCGTCAGTTGTAGGTGTTCTGTTTCCTTCTCGAAACAGGGGGGAGTGAGTATTTCCCCAGACCCCGCAATTTATCCACTATCCCGACTGACGTGAAGAACTGGGGAGATCCCCTAGCTCGGGTTGCATTTTGGGTGCCGATAACCCTGGCTGGACACTTTCGAGAGGGCTGGAAGCCGGGTTTAATAAAGAAATCGCATGGCAGTCATCCATGAGCATGAGTTTCAAAGCACCTATCCCGGGAATCCTAGGAGGCTTGTCTCTCATGACGAGTATCCGTTGTAACCCTGGAAATCCCTCGACCTTCAACGGCAGCCATCTTGCATCCCGCGCCAAGACGGAAAAGGCCCAAGTTCCCTCTGTCGCATTTTGAGAGTCCCGCAATAGCCAAGAAAACGAAGTAAAGGTCTTAGAGCACAAACTTGGGTGGCAGTTAATATATTCTTCGATGGCGAGAGGTTGGGGGAGTTGATGCCCCGAAATGGCGCTAGTCCGAATAGGACAAGTATGCCGATCGATGGCTGAAATAGGCCACTTTAATAGGCCATGACTAAGCGGAAATGCAAGTCACGTGGCAGAGTCAAACCTTAATTATGCAACCCAAGCCCTAATTCGATTTTCTGATATCAGACAATTCTCATCACATTCGGCCTCCATAAAGATGTTTCTTGGCCGGATATACTACAAATTGCTATTTATCCAGGCTGAAGGCCATAATTTCCTTTCAGAACGCCACAAGAATAACCTACCAGTTGCCTACGTAAGGGGGGGTTAACAACACAACACAATGCTATGTCTCCCCCCTGATTGACTGCCATCTAGGCCTCCTATCCGCCTCTTGCTCCCGCTACTCGGACGAAAGGGTTTAAGTTTTGCCTCAAATGGGACCAACGGCTATTATCATCCATTTTCTAAGAGCCCCTGTATCACGCCATACGCATATCTCCCACCGCGGAAACCCGAAAAGACCGAACCAACAATTACTTGCACATGATATGCTACCCATTGATGAAGTCCAGACACCGACTATAGTCAGTAACCATGCAATTATTTACTTTACAAAACAACCGTTTATTTCCAATATCACATCATTCATACCCAATTCGCCCACCTGTGCCGACGGGAGATGAACCGCCGGGACCAGGGTCGAGAAAGCTAAAACCTTTTCTTTCTTCTTGAATGGATCGGCTAGTTCATGAAGTATTGGCAACTTAAAAAGTATTGCTGCGGTAATCAGGCATATAACAGGCGGGAGTGGTGAATCTTAGGGTAAATGGATGGTCCCATTCTTAGCAAGGAAAGAGTGAAATGGAAGGTTGTTCATTCCCACCGTTGGCCTTGGATATCCTCGTATGATGATTCATTCCGCCCAGTACCATCATCACTTGCGGAAGCAAAATTGACAGTTTATCGTATTCTTAATAGGAGTAGTCTGTTATACAGAAAAGTAAAAAACAAAAACAAAAAAGAACATGCAGCTCTTCGTCTACACATACAGCCATCCCACCACACCTAATCAATCCAACAGGCTAATACAACCATGACCCCCCATAATACCTATAATCCAAGTCCTTCGACCACACATCCAAAGTCTCATGTATCTTCAAACACCATTTCTCTCACCTATCTACCTCATGATCAGACTCTCAAATCTCGTTTGCTTTCTTCTAGGGGGGGCGTCGAGTTCATCCGGTCGTCTTCTCGAACGGCGCTCCTCCGCATCTGATCGTCGTGAGTGCGCGTAATCATCGCCAGGAATATACCCCCGAGGTTGTCTATGTCGTGAATAGCTACGATCTCGCGATCGAGACCGACTGCGGCGATGACGGTGTCGGGGTTCGCCTTCCTCAGTATCGTAGGCGTGTTCATACCAATAGCCGGACCGGGCAGGGGGTCCATCGTGGGCAGCTTCTATGGATAATTAGAAATCAGTTGAACCAGAATGAAATAGATGCCGGCTAAACTTACTTAAAGGCCGTTGATCCCACTGTTCATTTTGTGGATATGGCGTGCGCTTTGGCGGGCCAGAGTGTGCCGGAGGATTCTGCACTTGACCCGTGTTGGGATTATAGTAGCGAACAGGGAATTTTTCTTGCGCTTGTCTGTTATTCCCGGACGCATATGCGCGAATTGTATTGTCGTAGGATTCCTTAAATTTTTCGAAGCTGGGTGGGCTGTTATCGTTGTTAACGTGGGTCGGCGCTGTGTTCATAGGAGGATATTGCTGGACTTGAGGGTAAGCGCCCATACTGGCGGGTTGGCTACAGTGTAAGGTCAGTAAATATATAACTGGGTATGAAGATGATAAGAACGCTTACATAGTATCTTCAACAATGAAGCCATGATGGCCACCACTACCGCCTGTGGTTTCCTGAGCCGGGGCCGCACTTAGGCCAGGGTTTACTGTACCCAGCGGTGTATAAACATTGGTGTTCCCTCCAACAATAGTAGGCTGACCAGGCTGAGGTGCAGTCTGGGGCATAGGTTGCGGTACCTGTGGAGTGTAATAATTATTTGGGACGGCAGTTACACCATGAGTGGGATTGTAGATTTTCGTTTCCTCTCCAATAAACTGTGGCATAGTTTGGGGTACCTGACCCTGGAAATGGTTGCCCGCTGGCTGGAACGGAGTGTGCTGTGGCTGGTACGTCCCAGGTTGGATACGCGGACCGGAACGACTTTTTCTCTCATATTTTTCATCACTCTCACTCTCACTCTCACTCGAGGAGCTATATCTTGCTTTCGTACTCTTCCTCGAATCCCGTCGTTTCTTAATCTTCTCCTTTTCCTTTCGCTTATGTTTGGAACTCTTTCTGCATCTGATTGGAGCATCACTTTCATAGGTGCTATCGTTCCCGCTCTCTGTATCAGACGCACATGTACAGCGACATTTTCTGCAGGAAGAGACGGAGCGGCTTGGACAACGTCGGGGGGGTTGCGAGGTCTGTGGAGGTTGTGGAGCTGGCGGATACGTAGGCTGAACTGGGAACACTGACGGTTCCTTGGGGAAATTTCCCCAAGGTGGATATTGATACACGGGAACAAAGATATAGACACCCCTGTTCTTCTCAAGGTTCTTCAAATCCGGCTTAGTCAGGTCAATATTCTGCCACATAGGTCCTGGCAACATAGACTGATTGAAATTCATCACGTTGTCTGGCAGAAATGGCTGCGGTGCCTGCAATTGTGGGGGAAATTGTGGTTGCAGTTGTGGTTGGGTTTGTGGCTGCTGGAATTGCAGTGGTATTGGCACGGCCTGGCTTTCTGGAGGACTCGACGGCTCAGATCCGCTATCATCTGGTAGTATGATATATGGCGGACTCTCATCTCCTCGTGAAGCTGAGCGGGCAGGATTAAATAGAGCATCCCCTAACAAAGAACCAGTCGTCTTGGTCTTCCTGGCACGATAGCGAACGAACGCTGGCTTCCCAGAGGGGAGTTTCCCGACACAGACACCGCCCCTATCCATCTCTAGCGACGAGCCTGCGGTGCTTGAGGCGCTGCTTTGGACAAAAATACAACGGTTAGTCCCGAATCTGAGAAAAACATGACCGGTTTGCGCGGGGATGAAAGGGAAAGAACGGACCTCCCCGTTGCACTTTCGCCACCGTTTGAATCGCCTTGTCGAGACATCTTTGGGACAATTGCAAAGTATCGAGGACAATTATCAGCTGAGGTTTGAAGGGAGAGGTCCGAGGAGTACAATAAAACATGCGTGTTTTAGAGTGGACTTTGGTCCGGGGGAGGGATATCAATAAGAATGTTCCCAAGGGGTATCTTTCAGACAAAACATCGAACATCCAACTTTTTCCAACTTTCTATAAAAAACAAACCGAACGAGCTCTAACCCCACGTTTTGGGATAATGGTTTCCGCATGCGGGATTGAGGTGAGTGTCGACTATGTTGGTCTTACACCCCCAGGCCTGCCATCGATGTCATGTCCAACTCGATGATACGCAAGGCGACATAGGGATTGGACAGAGTAAAATAAAAAGAAAGAAAAGACCTGAAACAGGCGCCAGAAAGAGACGAGACGCAACATAATAGAGGCCCATGCCCGGGGCATGTCTAGTTATAGAGATGCCTATCAAGCCAGGGTAGAATAGAGCCATCAGAAGCCGAGCTGCCAGGCACAAAGAGACAGCAGAGGCCAAAACTTGTAGCAGATTCGAGCATGAACGGAGTGGGCAGAGAATGCTCAAACGAAAGAGTAACCAGCAACAAAGAAGTCGGTGGAAGATAACTGCGACAGATCGTAAAAGGCGAAAAGCAGATAATGTTGCTTGATAAACAAACAAAATAGAAGTTTCTTCACAGAACTACTAAGAAACTCTTTCGTCTTTGCTCCGTGTTTTGAAACCCTGTTCATTGTCCGCTGGTTGGTCTGCTCGGCCGAGGACGGACATGGCAGATGCTGAGAGGGGTTCTTTGATCCAAGCATCTTTATTGGTTTCAGAGAAAGAGAGGTGTTAGCAACACCACAGAGGGGCAAAGAAAATGCTTCCTGTCTTCATTGAGGTGGGTTGGTTTGATGGGGCAGGGTGGTCTTTGATGCTGAAGATGGTTGTGAGATGGACGGAGAGTTTGTGTCGGCTTTGGCGAAAGAAATCGGCAACCCTCAAAGCAATTGAGTAACATCAACAAAATTAGGCATAAAGGACGCTGTTACGGGTTTAGCCCAAAATAGACCAGAGAGCAACTTACAGCAACAAGATTTAAATAATTACCTATCCTTAATACTTGTGCTCTCTAATACGTACCGAGGCACTTAGGTTTAAAGTAGACTGCGATCAGGTAGTAGTATTATCTGGCAGTTAGACATACATTCTTCTTCACAGTTTGCTAGATACTAACGTGTAAGTCTGCTTTACCGTTCACCAAAGCCTTCATCATATACCGACCGTAAATCAGTTCATCACCATGCCACATCCTCTACCGGAGCATTCCCGGTATTATTACTCCCCGGCCCAGCATCCCATGAATCTTGCGACTGTTGGGGTGTGGCGCTATTGTTATTATCCCAATTATTGTCATTATTTCTGTTTTGCTGGGTCGCAAACTGTTCTCCATGTGCCCCTCCATGCTGCGGAGGCTGAGGCCCAGTATTCCAGCTCGGATTAGTATTGACATTGGCATTTGCGGTGCCTCCCCATTGCGGAATCCCTTGACCTTGCGGCGGCATCTGTGGGGGAAAGTTGTTTACTGTCGGAGCTCCGGGGTTATTGTTGTTATTGTGTGTATTCAAATTCCCTCCCGGGTTTGCGGCTTGGGCTTCAAGCATGCTCTGAAAATATAACAGCTATTTTAGTATACTCGAATCTCAAAGCAAATGAAACGGATTTTATCATCATACCTTAACGCGCAGTAATTCCTTCACAATCTCTGCCCTCGGAAGCACTTCTAACTTCTTCCTCTCGTCCTCAATATCTATGGTGACGGGGGTGTTGAATTTGTTTTGAATCACGTCTATGAGATATTGTCAGAGTAGGGAACTTTGTTGCTATACCAAAGACATCGGGTACTTACCTGCGACCCGATACTGGAAAGTAAACTTAGCATATGGTTCATCCATACCATCTATGTACCTAGGAGTCCTTATCCGGTGGATATACTTCGCGCGACTGCCGATTTGTACCTGATGAGATAGCGATTCTGCTTGTGCCACGGATTCCGGCACAGTATACAACGCAGGCTCATCTTTGATGGGCGCGGAGGACATTGGGGAGATAAATGTGAGGTCATTCAAACTACCTGCTAAGTCAAAGTAGATAGGACGTTGTTGCATTGGGGGTGGTTGCGGCACGTTCTGCGATCCCGTAAATGGCGTAGAGTTTGTCGGTTCGTTATTCGGCTGGTCCCAGTTTGAATTGCCTGCTCCATTATTATCATTGCCACTATTATCCCAATCCTGCGGCGCTTGGAAGTTATCATTGCTGTTTGCATTCTGATCATTTTCACCATCCCCTCCATTACCATTATTCTGGGATTGATTATCGTTTTGTTCCCAGCTGTCATCGTTATTATTGTCATGTTCGTTATTATTTCCACTGCCGGCCTGGCTACGACTCTCTGATCCGGAGCTTTCGCTTTGATTATTGTCTGCAGACTGAGACTGAGAATCGGAATCGTGCTGATGATGACGTCGACAACAACCACTACAACCGTTGGACTTGGACTGACTTCGTTTTCTTTCGTTTCTGGATTTGGACCGACTCCTGGATTTACACTTTTGACACTTGGTGGTTCTGCGGGAGGGACTCTTATTTCTCTTCTCATGCCGACCCCGGCGTGCTGGGATCCGTTTGCCGTCGGAGATGATATAATAGCCGTTATCCGCAGGATCCGGGCCCATGGTAGCTTTATTTCCCTCGTTTTGGGAAATGGCATCCTGGATTTGTTGAGGGCCGATATTCAACACAATCGAAGGCACCACGACGCGACTTTCCCCTGGCGGCTCCGCGAAAGAAACGTTGCTGGTGGAGTTGTCTTTGTTCGTGGGTATCCGGCACTTATCCACACTGCAAACTCTCGGGTTTGGATGGTTTCCATGGTTATGGAATGGTGAGTTAGACAAATCCGGATAGCAACCGCTGTTGCAGCGTGTTTCGTGGCCCGTTGGGTAAACTTGAGTTGGAGGGATATTTGGGATACGCGGGGCATCAATAGCACTTTCTCGGTATGCATGGTTCGCGTGAGAGCATGGTTCAACCACTGGGTGTGGCTGGGTGTGATAAACATTTGGACATTTTCCGATATTGTTGTCTGGGGTGTACCCATCTACTCTCGGGTCGGGATTGACAGAATGATGGTGGCAGACAGGATAGCAATGATGAGGTCTTTGAGTTTGGCATCTGTCATTGCATGGTCCATCAAACAAACCCCCAAAAGCTCCTTCAAAGTCGTTATTTTCCTGTGGTGTTTCCGCAGCAGGCTCTGGGTGAGGTAAGGACTCGTCACTGGAGATTGATATATTGTCTAGAATACCACTTCAATTAGAGGAACAGCTAGCAAGAGCATATTTGCAAACACACCTTCACAACCTGAACCAGGAGCCATCCCTGATTCTGGGGTGAGCGCGCCATCAGATTCATCCCGAGTATGCCTTGCCTCGCAGCGAAGAACTACCACTTCTATGATGCCCAAGTGACAAAAATGCTTTGCAATTTCAGGATCGTTCGGTACTGATTGGGCTACCATACGACAAGAGTTAGAATCCGCAGCAAACATGATTAGATACCAGAGAAGATCTTACTGGTTTGAAACGGCTCGAATCTCCAGGGTCTTCCGATCCAGCTGCCGTCGGGGAGACGCTCCTCCTTTTGACGGACTCTGAAGCTAATATCTCTGAATTTCTTCGTCGCGCCCGCTGAGCCGGCAATGGCCCGCAAGTCGTCTCTGTTGCGATTGCACTGATATACGCCATCCATGAAAACAAACATAGCCAGCCCAGAAGCAATGTAACCATTTGATTTCAGGCTGACTGAGAAGGGGGTGGACGAGTTAGGAATCGCAATATAGCACTCGACGTTGCCATCTCCATATGTTGTTTCATACTCCTTGAAGGGGACGTTGGAGCCGGCCCATTCAACATGGCAGGTTAGTTGTTTTAACGTAGGCATTGTAAAGGAGCCATAAAGGCGACCAGCGGGTTGAGAAATGCGCGGGAGTCTTTGCTCTTGTGTGATAGAGAGAGGATAAATCCAAGGAGTCAGAGGTAGACAGACGAGTGAAGTTGAAAGTTGCCTATTTTGGCATGGCAACCATCCGGGCTCCAACCTCGCAACAACCAAGCTGACTCTTCGATCTCTCGACAACTCTCAGGTACCTCATACTATATGGCTTATTTTCTTGAGATTGGTAGCCAATTCTCCAAATGCCACACTAGGGGACGGCTACCATCAATACACGATACAGAAGAGCTTGGGTGGGTTATCTCTGGGCAATCCCCCTGACAAGAAATGCTCTACTGACCGTCATCAGCACAGCAGACTCTCCTGAATTACAAACAGAAAATCACATATGAAGACCATACTGTTAGGATAACGCCGTCCAACAGGAGATAGCCACACTCTGCAGACGCAAGAGGAGCCTATCCCAAAGCCAGACGCCTAGAAACGTCCTACAGCCACAACATGAAACAAGAGACGGGGTATAATGGGACAACGAGCTCGGTCTACCTCCAGTATCCTGCCCCTTGAATATTGGTATGCCTCCATGGCGTTCGAAGACGAAGAAAGGCAACTCTCAAATAAGCCAATCACCTGCCCAACCAACTTGAAAGCAAGAGATAGACCCGCCATACGCAGAATGTCGGTAAGAAACCCCGACATGCATTGCATGATTCTGACTACCACGAGATGAGGACGTGGAAATCCATCCCTAAGGCTGACCCATAGGGAGACATAAAGGTTCAAACGTGGACTAGGGCCCATCCCTGCATGTTGTGGTGTTCATAATGGCTAGGAGGTCAATTTGACCCTAATGTTAAGGTTCTCGCTTCCCAAAAGTGAGGCGATGGTTTGAGGAGTGCCTTTGCGACAATATCCGATCGCATCCAGGACTTCCCACAGGCAGCCAGTCAGAAGGCTTCTCCATTCGATGGCATTGCAGGCAAAGCACCTTTACGCACATAGGATTCTCAGTGAAGCCCCAGGAGTCAGTTAACGAAGCTCCCTCAAACCCAATGCAATCTGGATTTATTACAATCCAGCGTTGAAGTTTAAAATGCTCAACATAACATCTGTCCAAATGAATGAATGAATGAATGGAGTAGGCTCCCGATTTGAGGGATCAATGAGAGGAAACAGAAAAGTGTGCTAGCTGGCTATTTAAGTTAGTCAAGCGAAGAACACTGCTCTCTGGCATTGGCTCCCAGAGCCCGAAGAAAAAGCCACAAGATGAATTAATTGTTTTCACAGATACGTTGTCGTCTTGCTATTTTCCAGTCGTCATTGCAGCGCCTCCCACGAATTTCAGAAATTCCTCCTCCGCCACTGCAAGGGCCATTTAATTCCTCCAAACCAAATCGGCAGTAGTTGCTGTACAGGCTTCCAAAACGATCTTGGGTGGACAGATCTGATAACTAGTCCTTTCCCTGCAGACTTCAGCCGTGTCATCATAGTGCATCTCACATGTGCTGGATGCCCTGTCGACACACCTGCACAAGGGCCCTATCTCCAATCTTGTCAAGCCTCAGGGATCAAACAGACCTTCAAAGTACCTCCTGCAGGCAGGGCATAACTCGACCCTTCGCAGATCAAGGAAACAGCTCATTCCCTCCCTTCACTCGCTAGCTTCGAGCTGGCCGTGATATGATGTTTGTTGCGTATTTCAATCCCGCCTGGATCTATCGGGGAGGTGATATTGGCCGGTTACAATCGGATCAAGCAGCGATTTCCATGCCTGTGTCTCGGGCGCTGACCCCAGCTAGCATCAAGCAACGCGACAGATGCCTGCCGTGAAGACTCCGGATTTACATCCTCATGGCGCCACTCGTTTTTCGATCTCTTTGGCGTTACGGTATGCTCCTGCTGCTTACCTCCACACGTCCCACAAAGAGATCAAACCCGGGTGTGGGGATATTCATACCTCAGTCTGAAAAGGATAAAGCCGCGATGCATGCGGTGCATATTCTTATAAACTACTATCAGTGAACTACTTCCTCATTGCGCAAAGCACAAAAAGACTGAGTGACCAGGCCTTCAAACAATGAGCAGTTCTCGAGTAGTCGTCCACTTTCCTCGTGGGATGGAAGAACTTTCCGTTTCCCCTACAGTTCTTTTTTGCCCTTGTTCTATTTCTCTTTCCCTTGCTGCTTTCTTTCTTTTTCGAATCGCTCCACACCCTTGGTTGCCTCCAAAATCCGCCAGCAGGGATGATGAGTTTCCAGAAGGCGGCTAGAAGCACTCAAAAGTCCGCCTTGACCCATCCAGCCACCCCGGCGAGGCATAAAAGCGGGGTTGTCAGCGAAGAAGCAAGAGATCCGACTTCGCCTCGTTATCGTTAGTTGCCCCACAGCCATCTCCCTGAAGAAGATTCGAATTGTTACGGGGTAATCTGGTGTTGGTGGCTGAGAATTTCTACTTTGGTTCACCGGTCGGGGGTTTCGATGACTCTCTCGAATGCCATCGTAGCTGAAACCCGCATGAAGGTGGTGGTATGTGGTGCTTGAGAGTTGGCTCCTGCGGCTTTTCCCTGCGTTTAATTTATCGGATCTGCGATGTCGTGGAAATATCGCGATTAAATTATGATATGTCATATTTATGTTGGCCTCAGTGCTACCAGAACCCTTCAAGCACCAATGATTCCCACCGCTACTGGCCCCAGATCTGGCCCTGCCTGAGCTTCCCCGCATCCAACATCCATTCAGGACTGGAGAGGAATGTGCAGAATTGTCAGCGACAGCCTCTGTCAACCCACCTAAAGCCAGCAGCAACGCCAGCCTCTGTAAGTTGTCAGTTAAATCTTCAGGGATTCTTAGATGGATTGGGCAAGCCCGAGTCGAACTCTTTTCTGTGATAGGATGAAGCAAACATTCCCATCCCCGGACCGAAAAGGAATCGGGAGGCGTCTTGGCTCTTTTACCCTGGTCGATACGGGTTACGTGCCCGGTCAAGAACGAAGATCTCAGCGCGCCTGCTTGAGGATGGGCTGCGCTGCTTGCGTGCTAATTGAGCCTCAACAGGAAACAATGCTGGCGAAGTGTGAACCAGTACGGCTTACGTCGTTTATTAGTTCTGCCAAAAACATCCTTTGACAAGCATACAGTTCATTGCAGCACCGCCCACACCCACCCCGGCTTCACTGTCTATCGTTTTTTCTGCCCTGCCTCTAAGAAACGGTCCAGGGATATAGCAACGTGACCTTCATCTGAGCAATACTGACCTATAGATCAATGTAGGGCGAGTTGGTATTTCCTACTCCGGAAGATTTCTAACCAGGATGTTGTCCGTATGTATTCCCCGATATTTGACCCATACATAATTTTTCTGCCCAACCGGTGTAAACATTACTCTGGGCCCAGGATCCCCGAGATCACTAACACATCTAGTGGCCAATGACTTTAGCTTTCATTCTCGCTGTGGCCGGCGGTTTCCGGGGGTTGGGCAGTGTACAAATGAGCCTCCATCCCATCCTCGAAGCCTAACTCCGTTGGAATTCTTCCTCTTTATCAAAACAAAAGAAGGCGAGGAATTCACACTCCTTTTTACTCTTACTTTTTTCCTTTAAAAGCATATATTGGGATTCAACATCCTGTTCTCGATACCAATTTTACTCCTACAAGCAGGCTTTTTGTTTTGAGACGCCCTTTACTACAACCAGCCGATCGGTCTCACTTAGCTCTTCGTTCCTTTTGTCCCTCTTGACGCGAAGTCAATTCCCGCAGCCTCAAATATCAAACACCGCTTGATCATAGCCGCATCTATCTACTCCAGAAAGACCTGACCACGCAGTTCTCCTCCTGTTTTTTTCGCTGTCACTTCTCCGCCGTCTAAAACCATGGCCACCGCACGCCAAGGGATTTCCAGTTCACACTCCTCAGCTCGTCCATCTCAGCTCAATCCCACAGCCACGGTTTCGAGATGTCGATGCAGTTGCCGTTGCAACACTGAAAACGGAGGTCGCATCGATTCTGAGAGAATGGCTGTTGATAGAAGCCCTGATATCCCAGCCTTGACCGATGGATCATCCATCCTCGGCGATAGTATTATTAGTATCGACAACCAGGATCCCCTCGTGATCTATTCCGTCCCCTTCGACGGGGAAGACGAGGTGGATGATGGTTTCGTCCTCCTCCCGCGAGATCAAGAGGATGAGCAGCTCAGCCGCTCGGGTTACCTCATGGGTGACGAACAGAGTAGCCCCTGGCACCCCCCTCTCGAGGAAATTTACGAGGGAGACGACGGGTACAGCGGCGGACAACGCAGTATGTCGTCTAGCATGCTCGACTCGATCATTGTTGAATGTTCTGAGCACTCTGCGGAGCAATTAGCTGGGTCGATGACTTCATCCCGTATTAGTCGCTGGAGCGGATCTGCAAGCCTATATCTCAGACATGTCGGGTCCTGTTTCGATGAGATGGCGGAGCTAAATCCTGACTCGTACCCGCAGACCATTGACCTGATGTGAGCATGGGAAAGGGGTAGTTATGCTATGCACAAATCACTGCATGCTGGTTATTAGTTATTGGTTGGACGTGCATTGGGTGCTTATGCCCCAGCCACTGCGTCACCTCACTACTTGTGGGCACCACTTGTCTTTTCAAGTCTCTACTATCCTTACTCTATGGCTCTAATGGGTATCTTCCACTGTCATTTGCTTAAACTTTTTTTTTTGGTCTTAAGTACAAGGTTTGGTTAAGGTTGTTCCTGGCCTTTTTTTTGGTGTTGATATGGGATTGGGTTTATGGCGTGCATGGACTGGGAAACGTGTCTTTGCTGTGTATATAGATCGGTCTCACTTGGTTGGTCTCCAGTTTTCTATCTTGATTTTAGCTGTGATTTACGTTTATTTTGTGTCTTTTTTGCGCTTTCCTTTTTCCCCTTGTTTCCTTTTCTTTTTTTTTTTTGGATAGGAGGACAGTTGACCATGTATGGAGCAAGTTGGTGCCATTTGTTGGATATCTTATTTCCAATTTCAGGTTTCATACCTTTTACTATGATTCAACTATGTTACTTTTGGTTTATTTATTTTATGGTTTGTCTTCTATGTTTCTATCCTGTTTTATTTTATTACAAAGTATTTTTGAATCTACGAATTGTTTCTAACGGCAATGAAATTTTGGTTAAGTTACGACTTTGTTGGATATTTCAAGGATTATTCCATTTAACCGTCCTCTCACCCAATTGGTAGTAGCGAGCGGTTCATAATTTACCTCCACTGTTATTGTTGTCTTTACGTGCCACGCCATGCATATCCTTCTATCCAACTCAACTACTGATCAGTGTGGGTATCCCAGCCGTTTCCCCCGGAATCGATATGGCCCACCCACGGTTCGGGATACCGCTAACTTCGGGACCCTTTGAAGCCAGCGACAGACAAGCTTTGGGGGCATAAGTTATGGTCAGATGCCGCAGCGGAGAATTTTTTTAAGGTTAGGGGATTTCTTTATCTCGGACGAATAACTTTTTACTTGTTGTTCCTTGTGGTGTGGCGAGTGTACTGTCACTGACGATGCGAGTAGCGTGGGGTGGATTGATTGTATGTACCTGTACCTATACATCGGCTTGCCACGCATTGATAGACGGCGGGGAGAAGCAAGATAGATCCAGCCAGTCAGGTTATAATTTGGGGAATCTTGTGGTTGTTGTATGCTGATATACTCTCCAGGACACGGTGCTGTCAGATATCAAATAACCAGCACACACTTTGGACGGGATAGATCAATGATCATAGCCCATGTCTCTCGAAGCTTGTTTCTCCAGCCAAACAGCCCCAACACGGCGTGGTCTAGAGTGCCATAGCCGGTTAATAGTCCAGCTATCCACAGACTAGCAGGCTTGCTAGCTGGGAGCTTGTTCGTCAGGACTCAGGAGTCAGGACCCAGGAGCTGCCACAACATTCCTATTTCCTGGCGATATTTGTTGAGAGCGGAATGCACATAAATCAGCATTGCCATGAGCAGAGCCATACTCGATATATGGTCAAACTTTTCTCCAAGTACCGGTACAAGCAAACAGCTGGCAGCTGCTGCTTGGCCGACGTACCAGTGACTAGTTAGGGCTCCACTCTGAATCATCAACTAGTCAGCCTCCCACCGCCAACTCAAACCTCACCGAGACTCCAACCTCCAACAACGCCAACCTCAACGTCTGTACACCCCGTCTCTCTCACTTTCTGCTCGCCGTTCGTTCGAGCTGCTTCTGTTCTCTGCTCACGGCGTGGTCTCTCCCCTCCCATTTCCCCGTCTGTGCCGTTCTCTGCGTGCGTCATCTCCCCGCACTCCGCCCCAACATTTTATTTCACCGCCGCAGACGCTCGCGCCCAATCCCTCCCAGCGCCACCCACGCCCGCTGGACAGCTCTGACTTGCCTTCGGGGGCCTTTGGACGAGTGACTGGTGTCGCCTTCAGGGCCCTCCTCGCTCTCCCGCCCCGGCATTGCTGTCCCAGAGCATGTCCAATCCCTCCCATCCTATCCTGATACCGTAAATGACGACAGAATCACACCCCGGACGCAGACTATTCAAGAGCCTGTCGACCGGGCTGCTGCTTAACTACATTCCACCATGACGGATACTCCT
Source organism: Onygenales sp. PD_12 (assembly GCA_032988185.1). NCBI lineage: Eukaryota > Fungi > Ascomycota > Eurotiomycetes > Onygenales > Onygenales sp. PD_12. Next base: position 106,212 of record JANTQG010000001.1, read on the forward strand.
CCCCCCTCGACCTCTTCTCCGGCTCCTCCTCCGGCTACCCGGCGCAGATTCCTACCCCAGCCCATTGAGATCTCGTCTCGATCCTCCAATCCTTTCGCGTCCAGCTACAATCTCTCACAGATCTCCTCGTCGAATAGCTCCCGTTCACATACGGCCAAGGACCAGAAGACTATTGTTCCCGACAATGGGGCTGGCCATCCTTCCCCGAACCAGCCCGTCTCCAACCCTGTCCCCGGACATCCTGCACCCCGACATCTCCCGCAAGCGCAGGGACCCGCTGCCAAATCAGGTCTACCGCAGCCCGTGGAGCATTCAACGAGGAGTTCAAGGGACAGCAAAAACCAAGACAATGCGAAGGATGCCGGTGGTGGTTCTCCCAAGAGGAAGTTTGTTCCTGAACCAATTGAGACGGTGACGAGGTCGAATCGGCAGTCAGCCCCCAAGAGTTCGAGGATAGCTCCACAATTGATTGAGACCACCACTCAGCGAAAAGGAAAAGGAAAAGGGAACTCCTCGACCGGATCTGGTTCTGGGAATGACGAAAAGCCATTATCGTCTGATGATCACATGGGTCATCAATATTCCCTCCCTTTAAGATCGGGAGGCTCGTCAGGTTCAGGCACCCCCAGGAAGTTTTCCCCGCAGCTAATTGAAACTGCCACTCGCTCAGTGCGCCAGCACTGTCTTGTTAGGGGCACGGCTGAGTATCCAGACCACCCGCGGACATCCCCCTCCTCAGCGTCCCAGCAGAAACACACGGATCCAGAAGGTACGGAATCCCGATTCTCCTATGCGAACATCCTTCGCCGGCAAGAGGCTAAGCGGCATTCTTTTCGAGTTCCAGATCTTCCCGTAATACGCTCAAATAGTAGTGAGGATTCTGAGAAATCTCCCGCCCAATCGTTGTCTACTTCCCCTTCCACTGTTTCAAATAGGAGCAATAAACCCCCCCAGGACAAGGGCATTCTACGCGAAAGTTGTGATGACAGGTTTTCCGGCTATTTACTGTCTCTGGCTGCACGTTCGGCGAAAAAGATGCTGAGGGACCAGGCTCTCGCTGCTTACCCCAACGAACAGGTTTATCATCCTGTCTCGCATTTTGCTATCGACCGTGAGGATGACGATACTACGGATGAAGACGATGATACTATGGATATCGCGTTGGGGGATATGAAGATTGACCTGGCCAAATTCCGTCGTGAATCGACTGTTGACCTGGCCTATGAGCTAGAGGAGATGAGGCGGCATAAGGAGGAATCCGAAATGCGCGCCCGCCAACACATGTTCGATTCCGGCCAATCACGGTTCTCTGCCGCAGCGATTGCTGCTAGACAGGCCGAAAACGAAGCTATAAAAAACATGGGCATAAACCAGATGAGAAACGCTGCCAGTCCCCCAATGCTTGGCGGCGACATCGTCTTCCCCAAAAGCCTCTCCCCGCAATCTACCCGCTGCGACGTGGACCAGGCGCCCGTTCCGCATCACGACGTCAACTGTGCTAATCCAGAAATCTGCGAGGGTCTCTGGAGCCCTACCCCGGGCGTCAATGGCGCCGAAGAAGGTGGCCTGTGGATGGGCATGTGCCGTCGCACCCATGAGCCGGAACAGACCAACTCCCCGCTCCCGCGGCCTGGAATCATCACGCCGGCCATCACCAATGAAGAAGGCCCATTCCAATCCCTCAATGCCGCCACAACCACATTCATCCCACCACCCTCCCCCAACCAGTTGCCCACCACCCCGCCCCTCTCCTCCACCTCCCCCCCAGACCCAGGCATTGAAAACATGGACCGCCTCCTCTCCCTCGAAGAAGACATCGCCGCAGAATTCGACGACGCCTTCGTCACCCAAATCTACAACTACCTCTCCTTAGGCTACCCCTGTCTCGCCCGCGACTTTGACGAGGAACTGTCCAAGATCTCCCGGATCCCCGTCGAGGAACTGCGCAAGGATGACAAGCGCGTTGACGCGAAGGGGTACGTGGGCGCCCCTGAAGGGAACGGAGTAGGCGAGGATGGCGTGCTTGGTGGCAAATGCATGCGGTGGACGGCGCTGCGGTTGTATATTTGGGAGTGGGCGAGGCAGCGGAGTCGGATGAAGGTGACGGGGATGGCGGATGGGGAGAAAGGGGTGGATGCATGGGGGGCTAGGGCTAGGAGGGGCAGTTGGGCGATTTGATAGAGGTTTCGTTTCAGTTTGCGGTTTCCTTTTTCCCTTTTCTTTCCCATTTGTTTTTCTTCCCTTTTTTTGTTCGGGTGTGGGATTTTGGTTTTGGATCTTGGGTTCTAGTTTTGGGTTTGCTAACTAGATATACGCGGCCTGGCCGGGTGAGGGAGTTGGGAGTTGGAGTTGGAGCTGGGGGGGGTGATTCATCAAACTTATATATATGTGTGTGTTTTTTGTTTCTTTTCGTTTTATCTTTTAGCGTGTTATTCATTTAATAAAGAGGGCGTGTGTGAGAGATCTTTTACTTGCTTTTTTTTTTCATGCTTCTTTCTCCTTTTTGGCTCCCCCCCCCCTTGTTATGTTGCCAGTCTACAACAACCATAATGATGTTTACAGAACAACATATAAGGAGCCCGATTTCTCCTCCTCTCCTCGGATTCAGATCCCATTTGCAAATGAACACCTGAGATTTTCATGACCCAAAAGTCAGACAACTATCCAATATCATTCATAACCAACCAAGGAATTGCCCCCCCTCCCACCCCGCGGTAAGTACAGTTCCTCATATTCCACCCATCAGAACTGCGTCCATACTATATCCCAAACCCTAGAGAAACCCACCCAACTTACCAAAACCCCCTTTTTTCTCCATAGCATAGCCACCGCAACTAGCCAAAAAAAAAAACAAAAAAAAAACATGTGTTACCAACTCCGCAAAACCCCAGCTAGATTCCCACATTGCAAGGGCAAGTCCCAAGGGAACTGTATCCTTTTCGAGCCGGAAGAAGACTACGTCGAGTGGTGTGGGGAAGCCAGGGAGAGGGGCAGCCAGTGCAGCCCTTTGACTGGGACATCGCGAGGAGCAGCTACCAAGCGGCACCTGAATTGCCGTAAACATCGCGACGGATCAAATCCGAACCCGAACCCGAAACCGGACCGGGATGGTACTGATGAAGGCTCTGGGCCGGGGGGGGATGGGGGGAGCGGGACGGCGGGGAGCGCAAGTGGGAATGGGAATGGAGGGAGCATGATTACCGTTGGGGCTTGAGCGCCCATGGGGGTGAGGGTTTGCTTGGTTGCTTGATGGGAAGGGCTGGAGGGTGTTTAGTTTCATGCTGTTGGAGGGGAGTAATGCCATGCCATTTTGATTTGAGAGGTGGAGGGGGGTTCTTTGGTGGTAGGGGATGTTCTTGTTCTTGTTCGTGTTGATGTTGATGTTGACGTTGTTGTGAGATGGTTTTCTTAGTTTTACTATATACGCTGCTGGACAGCGTTTGGGTTTTTTTTTTTTTTTTTTTTTAGATGTTTTAGAGAATGCGTTTGCTACGATAACTAATAATTGACTTTGCTGATTGTGGTATATTTTCTCATTTAGAGTGCTGCTGGCGTTGGATATCCATCCATCTGCCTTGGATGTATGTAGCTGCGTACGTCAAGCGCATAGTTAATTGATTGGTTGGCATGCATTGAGTAGTATTTCGGCGCTACACATTATTCTCCATTCAGCATATCGCATGTATGTCTGGAGAGAGGCCCCGATATTGTAAAGGTTTGTAATATTGCTGTACAGCACATGCGAGTGCTCAGGGACTATGTAGTGAACATCGTGTATTTCCGCAGGTGTACCTATCTTTCAGCCGGCACATAAGGCTACTAGTTGATCCCTTACGCCATGTACATACATCCATCGAATGACCCCTTTTATAATAGGTGTCTCGCCGGGTTGGCTGGCTCTGGAATAGAAACTCTGTCTTGTAGGCGTTTCCTAACACAACATTGGAAGACACTATTCCAGACGGCACACTTAGTATAGGAGTAGTCCAACCCGAAGTATGGGGTTATTTGCCCCGCACTCTCGGCGCCGATATTGACCCAGATTCCTGGAATAACTACTAGTAGTTAATAATGGACTCCGGCACACTTCCAAATTCTTTCATAACCACTTCAGACCCTCCTCGACCGTCAGCCCGGGCCTTGTAGCGGGCTGGAAGTATTCAAGGCGTTTTATTAGCGGCAGAAGAGGGACGCTAAAAGGGGCAACCTTGTTGACGGTCGAGGAGAGAGATCTGGTTCTGTGACAGCTAGGTGAAGAAAGTGGTTGATAGTGACTCGGTTTCGTTAACTATTGCCGAGGGCTTGGAGGAATATCGGAAGCTTGTCTACCGATGGCTTTGGAGACATTCTGGGACCTCGTATAGTTAACTATATAATACTCCTGGGACTGCTCAAAAGAACTTGAACTTCTGCTGATCCTGGATTCACTACTAGTAGGTGATGGACATTAAAGTCCTGTTAGTACATTAACTTACCATTCCTTAGGAGGATACACTGCGATCCATCCTTCAACCCCTATCTTTATTAACCCACCCTGGCAGCTATGGCTGAGAAAGCAGAGGTGAATTCTGTCGAGCAGATCGAATTCAAAAAGGCCCAGGATAGTGAAAAGGCCGCCTCGTCAACCGATCAACTCGCCGCATACGATGAGCAGGAGGCCAAGCGAATCCTCCGCAAGGTTGATCTACGCCTTCTACCATGCTTGACAGTTTTGTATCTTATGTCTTTTATGGACAGGGGGAACAGTAAGAGAATCTGCCTCCTTTCACCCTTAACTCTGTAACTAATTAATCATACAACCAGTTGGTAATGCTCGCCCCCTCGGCATGCAGCGCGACCTGGGCTTATCAGGCACTCAATGGAATCTGTGCCTCACCATCTTTTTCTTCCCCTACTGTGCTTTTGAGGTTCCCAGCAATATGATACTCAAGCTTCTGCCTGCGAATCTGTGGATGTCCATCCTCGTCTTCAGCTGGGGCACTTGCATGACTTTGATGTCTCTGGTCAAGAATTATCAAGGGTTGCTAGCCGCCCGCTTCTTCCTTGGGTTCACTGAGGTATGTCGGCTGCTTCTTGTATCTACACTTTTATATTCATGTTGCTAATGGATGGGCTCCCCCCTATCTCAGTCGGGATTCTTCCCCGCGGCCACATACCTTTTAACCTGCTGGTACCGCCGTTCAGAGCTCCAGGGAAGACTATCCCTCTTCTTCTCAGCCGGCTCAATGGCTGGAGCATTCTCTGGTCTCCTCGCTTACGGGATAAACAATATGGCTGGTATCGCTAACTTGGCCGGGTGGAGATGGTAAGTTCGAATGAATTCACAAACTTTTTTTTTGCGGACTTGAGAGCGATGATGAAGGGACTATGCTGACTAGTAGGTTAAAAGGATTCTCATTCTTGAAGGCCTCGTCACTGTTGTTGTCGGAGTGGCCTGCTATTTCCTCCTGCCTAACAGTCCCGCTACGGCACGCTTTCTGAAACCCGAGGAGCGAGCGTTCTTGCTCGATCGCCTGGCAAAAGACAGTGGTGGTTCATCAGCCGGCGGTGATATGAATGAAGAACCCTTCAAATGGAAGTACGTGAAGGACGCATTGACAGATTATAAGATCTATCTCACTGTGCTGATCTACTTTGGGAATTCGCTATGCACTTTTGGGTATATAAATCCAATCCCATCCATTCCCTCCCGAAAAAAGACAAAACCTGATACTAACTTCCTCCCAGTTTCATCTTCACCCTGCCTTCAGTCATCACAGAGCTAGGATACAGCGCCGCCAATGCCCAACTGATGACCATTCCCGTCTACGTCTTTGCCTTGCTCGTTACCATCACTGCTTCATTCTTATCCGATCGGTACGAATCCCGCTCGAACTTCATCATCTACCCATCCATCATTGGCACGATAGGATACATTGGCCTTCTGGCATTACCACACCCCGGCCTGCCCGGCGCAACTTACGGGATGCTCTTTGTCGTAGCCTTCGGTCTATATCCCGTCATCGTCGGGATATTATCCTGGAACGGTATGTCCCCCCCCCCCTGATTTCGCATTCGTCCATTTAGCACTGAATTAACGATCTTATCATATTTAGCAAACAACCTCGCGGGTTCGTGGAAGCGATCAATCGGCGTCGCGTTGCAGATATCCATTGGCGGTTTGGGGGGAGCGGTCGGGTCCAATATCTTCCTTAGCAAGGAGGCACCGCACTATTGGACAGGGTACGGAGTTTCGCTTGGTGGGAATATCCTGGGCTTGTTTGCTGCCGTCTTTCTCCGGTGGAAACTGAATAAGGCTAACAAGGAGCGCGAGGCGATGTCGCTTGATGAGATTCATGAAAAATATACAGATGAGGAATTAAGGGAGATGGGGGATAGAAGTCCGCTATTTAGGTATATGCTATAAGAGAAGTCTGTAGGCATAATGAGAGTCCAGACAAAATATCTTCTACTAGATATCTTATTTATATCTTATATTATATCTTTAACTTATTAAGTTGTTATAGAATTAAGATTACTAATAAGTCTATACTTCTCAAATAACCCCTGACTCGAAGCCCCTGCCATCTCAGGGGTAAGTTAATCATTTCCGGCTTAGTTGGTTTCGTTTCTTTCATACATATCACTCCCTGGCACAGTTGGTTTCCCTATCCTCCAACTTCTCATTGCATCAACAATGGCTTCACTCTTCCTAACCCTAGACGGGCAGCCCATCCCCGAGACCGAAGCCTTAGGATATGGAGGGACGGGCGTTGTCGTCCTCCATCAAGGTGCCGCTATCAAACTGCCCCTCCGACACCCCCTGGCACCGCAAGGCGGACTGGGAACCTGTGAGAAGCGGTACGGTACGCGCCCCAAGCGCCTGCAGACTGCGAGAGGCCGATCCTCTATTATTCAGTCATTCAGTTCTGCATCAATGGTCTTTTCATTGTTTCCTTCTCAATAGCGATAATAACTGATCGTCCCTATTGTTTTCTACACCTATTTTGTATGGTATCTTAGATTTTCATTATCTCGGGCAATCACGTGTCAGTAGCTATAAATAGTGGCGAAATCCGCCAACTTAGACAAAGGAATCAATCATCTTTCTCCTCATGGATTTCTCTAACTACGTTGAACCCTCTTACAGAACCAAACATAGACGCCCTCCATCGCGAGCAGAATGTATATTGTCGTCTGAGCCCAAGTGTAGACACCCAACTCGAAGGCGTTGTCCCCTATCTTGCTCTCTGCCCCACAGCCACGCACCTCGTCCATATGGAAAATGGAGATCTATGTTGTTACCTGGAGAATAAGAACAAGAACAAGAACAAGCCATCTCTCACGCTCCAGCTGGCATGGTTCCGCCAAATGGCCCGCGCCCTGGCGCGGATCCACGATCAGCGCGTTCTCATCTGCGATAGTTATCGCGAGGAGGAATTTCCTCCTCGATCAGACACTCTCTTCCATCACACTGTGTGATTTGGGCGAGGCGTCTATCCTCCCGCTTGACGCGTGCATGGAGACAGTCAATGACAAGGGTTTCTCGATATACACCGACATCCGGGAGCTTGGGGCGGTCATGTATGAGGTTGTCATGGGCGGCGGGGAGAGGTGTCGGTTTGAGCTTTTCCCCGAGGACCTCCCGGATGATGATGGGCTGGCTAGGTGGCCAGGGCGAGATTCGCTTCCGAGCACTGAGGGGCTGTGGTGTGGGGAGATCATTGAGAGGTGCTGGGTTGAGGGAGGGGTTTCGGAATGCGCGTGCCTTGGTGCAGGCGTTGGATGCTGTTGTTGTTGAGGATGGAGCAGCAACCCTTTGAACCGCATCAAACAAGCCCGCTTTGCAGAGAGTTGCAGAGGAAAGTTGGAATTTATATATAACCTCAGTCCTCATCTCTAAACCACTTATCCTCTAGCAGTTCCTTAACTGTCGGCCTATCCCTCCAGTCCATCATCATGATCTTTCCAATGAATTTCTTATCCTCCTTACAAACCTCTCTCTCCGTTGTCAGATAGAATGGAGTAGTTTTTGACCGCGGGATCTCTTGCATGAGATACAGAATAGCTGAGACAGTCATCGGACTGGCAATCTCATGATGTTTTTCAGGGAATGGCCCAAAGTAGCGAAATTGCTGTTTGAGCACTTCCAACCCATATTCCTCATGCCCATAGCTGACAATTTTAGGACGGAAGAGATTGAAATTCCCCCCATAAATGAGGCTTATAAGCTATAATTCCACCAGATTAGCGTTTTGGGAAATTTGAACGAGTTGAGAGATAAATACTAGTCAAAAACGTACAATGGTACCAAATGACCAGATATCAGTTGCTGTATTCCACGGCGTCTCCATGACCACCTCCATGGGCGCGCCGATTGGTGTGCCTTTTCTTGCCCAGTTTGAGTCTGCAGGATATGCAGCGCCGAGATCGCCTAGCTGAACATCCGAAAATCGTATGCCGTTGTCATTGTCATCATTATGTCCTTTGTAGTTTACAAAGACATTGTCGAGTTTGACGTCTAATAATGACCCTCGGATTAGCCAAACTGCAAATACCTCAAGGAAAGCCAAGGCAAACAGTCAATTCACTGACCAGTATGCACGTAGTTGGCATCATGAAGCACCTTTAGTGCTTCAAGGATCCGTCTTGACACATATTTCAGTTCTTTCCGGTTCAAAGTCTTTTTGATTGACGCGTTGAGTAGGTGGTCATCGAGGTGCCGCAAAACAATAATTGCAGGATCTGATGGATCTTCGATCTCATCAGCTAGAGGGCGCAGGAATGGAGTTTTGCTTTGGAAGTATTTCAGATTGTCTCGCTCCTTTTGCACGCGCGGATGGCCTTGAACTCCCTTTATAACAACAAGTTGCTCTGTTTGGTCCCTGTAAAAATTGAGATAAATAACTTGTACAAAAGACACGTTCCCCCCAGATTGTTGGAAAACCTACTTCGCCAGCCAGACCGTCTCCTGAACCTGCTTCGCAATGACATACTTTCCCAGCTTTCCTCGTAGGGTTTGGCCAAGCCGAAGTAGCGGTGAAGTCGACATGTTGGGGTTGAAATGTGTTCGAAAGGGCCAGTACAGCGGGAAAATCGTGTATATCAAAGTCGTGAGCAAGGTTGGTGTCCACGAGTCGAGTGGATTCTGAGTGGAGGAAGATTCCCGCCCCGTCCCAGCCTCTTTGAGCTTCGTTCAAATTCAAAATTGATCTAAATCACCTATACCAGTATAGCCTTTCATCTCCTTTGACAAGAGGATAGATGTATACTTTTTAATTCTGCTGTCACACAGCTTGATAAGCATGGTGTTTACCGGAAGACACGACTTTTAAATTTCCTTTGGGATAGTAGTTACTACTACTAGTATGCATGTCAGGACACGCTGGAGTGGTTTGAAACAGCGGCCCGGGAAAAACCCACTAGTAGCTTATGTGGTTTTAAAAGTCTCGATTCAAAGTAGAGATGTTAACAGTGTCTACTAGTAACCTTGGGCCAGGCGGGCTGCCGATAAGCGCGTGACAGATCTCAGCTCAGAGGTGAATAGGCTCAGCATCCAGCTGGACAAATCCAACTCTGAGGTGAGTAAATTGCGCAGGCAAGCTCAAACCCAGGGTGAGAAGATCGAGGCGCTGGAACAGCGTCTCAATGGTCAACTCACCCTCACAGCCCGTCTGACCGTCCCTCCCTCTCCGGCCCCTCCCCTCTCGTGATGGGCACATGCTAACTTAAAATAGGCTCCCCCTCCAGGTCGGGTGAAAATTGGCCTGGGGCACCCGAGGAAGGCTAACTAGCTGAGGGTGTCCCCCAGCAAGCTCGCACCTCATCGTGGTGCTGGGGTCTAGTAGCCAGTAATGGTGAAGCCAACGCGAGCATATCCACGCCGAGATGCCTCAGTTGCCGTCCTCTCGTAATGGAACCTTTTATCCATGTGTTTGTTTCAGCAGCTGGGAGATAGTCTTCCGAAAACGGACCCCATCATCCTGAGGACACTAGTCCAGGGATTAGGAAAGCAAGAGTAGTAGGTAGCAGTGGGTGAGTGGCTGCAATATACAAAACAATCCCTTCACGTGAAGCATGGTCTTATGTGCATCTGACATTTGGAATAATCAGGTAGGACAGCTAGTATACAACTCGCGGACGCTCCCATGATTATATTTGAATAGGGACTCGTCAAACTTTCGACCCACGACGTGACTCCGCCAAAACGGATCCTCTGATGATTCCCCAGTCCCCAGATCCGCCCAACAGACAATACGAGCCTTATCTTTCTCAACAAGAATCGAAATATCTGTTGGACATTGATCACAAGAAAAGAACCTAGGCCGTGGGTCCTGTTGATCCCTTAGACTATGGAAAGCTTGTCGAACTGCTTCAGCAAAAGGATTTTCAACCGGATCAGCTGGGTACCGAAGCGTCGAATGAGGACAAAACATCAATGGCATTTTGCATAATGACTCAAAGCAATAGGGCTCTGATCCAGCAGAGAATATGCAGCTTGCCATTAAGATATACCGATTCAGTACCACTCTTGGTTCCCCAATAAATTTAAATCCCCAATTTGGGTAGTTGTTTTCGTATTTTCGCAGAAGCCTTTCGCAATAATGTTGGGGGCTTGTGTTCATACGGGTGTACTTGGTTGCCAAATTAACATGACGGAATGCAGTCCGTATGAAGCCAACAGAATAAGTGTTATCCCAGAATTCAGACCATGCACACGGTCTGTCAGATTTTACCATCAACTTATCGTCGTTTGCCGGAAAATCCGTGCAATCTATGCGATGCAAGGCGTTGCAGATCACGCACAGATATTGATCTGGCAAGAGGTTTCCCAACTCAGTCAATACGTTCAAGCGCTCAGTATTCGGGGTAGTTTGCCGCAGAGCTTTAAAGGACCTTTGGTGCATTTCGTACCAAAGCGCTCTGCAAGTTTGGGAGAGAAGGATCTTGGATGATAACGGCAGTTCATCGAATATAAGGTAAATGATGTCCAAGGGAAGATCCAAAAACCGTGAAACCTGCTGCACGGGCGACCTCCACAGGCGGGCGACGCGGGAAAAAAAGCTCGTGAGCACCGGATAGTCCATCTCTCGTCAGGCGGTTCAATAGATAGCGTATATTTGACGGTCTGCCAGGTAAATATAGGAAGTTGGAGGTGGAGGGTTGGTCCGGCTGGCTGGCGGGTTCTGCGGCTATTTGAGTCCAGCCTGGCTTCCCTCAACCTTAAATTTGCGGCTCATGACGCATGGACTGCACTAACTTAGTAATTTGGCGCTAAACCGCAATGGGAGGCGCTAAACCGCGTCTAACCATCCCCAAGATTATGTTAAAAGGCTCCCTCATGTGCACGCAGAACAAACGTTTTAGTAAAAAAGAATCCATTTGGTATTCGATAAATTTAAAGTTCTTAACCCTACGCGTCCTAAGCAACTGTTAATAATATCCATCCGCACCCATCTATCTTCTAAAACCCCCCCAAAAAAGCCTACAAAATAGCAAAAGCTAGGCCCGGAAAAAACAAACCTGTGTCCCTAACCTTCCCCCCTAATTTCTTTTTAAAATATCCTATTATCCTCCATACATCAACCAAAAAACCCCAGCCACCAAAACCCCTTATAGCCAGCCATCCCAGCCAAACACCCTCTAAATATGCCCATCATCCTCAAACGCCTCCCCCTCACCATGAAAATATTCCTGCTCCTCCCTCCGCTGCCCTCTCCACTCCCACTCCCCATCTCCATCTCCATGCTTCTCCCCCGCATCATGATCAGAGTGAACCCCCTCATCCTCATCCTCATCCTCATGGCCAAACCGGAACCCATTCCCGTTCCCGTCCCCCCTATCAGCCTTCCTACCGCCGTCTTGCTGTAGCCCACTCCCGTCCGCGTCCGCCGCGTCACCGGCGCCATCACCAACGGCCGTTCCCGTCCCTCTCCTCACGTGCGCATGCACAATCCCCGGGAAGATCCGCTGCTCGTGGAAACTTGACGGCATGGCGTTCATAACCGGGCTGCTGGCGAGCGGGGTGGGGAAGTCCTGAGGCGAGGTTCCAATGTTCGCGGCAGGGGGGTTGGACAGGAGGGAGGCGGATCGGTTTATGCGGGTGGCGGATCGAGAGGGTGTTGCTGGGCCCGGGACGGTTGTTGGGGGTGGGTGTTGTTGTGGGTGGTGGGATTGGGCGTATAGGTCTGTGCTGGAGTGGGAGGTTGGGAAGCGGGCGGTGTGGGTTGGGTAGTTGGGGGCTGAGGGGTTGGGTTGCATTGGGATGGCGGGGTGGGGGAGGGAGGAGTCGGGGATTTGGCCTGTATGTTTTGTCAGTGGCTGAGTAGGAGATGACAGTGTGGCGTGCGTGATAGAAATTTTGCGTACCTACTGGAATCGAGGATGCCGGGGGGTTACTCTTCTGCAGGGACGGCGTTCGTCGTAGACCCTGAGCGGGTGTTGAAATCGAAGAGTATCTGTCGATTCTATGCAGACAGTGCGAGTCAGCAAATTATTCCAATGTGCATGAAGGAGGGAACTAGGACTTACAAAGACAGCTCCCCCAACAACGTCTCATGCCGAAACTGCTCCCGAATATCCGGCACATTACTCTTCGCCACATTATTCCCTTCCACCCCTGGAAGATGGCATGTCGGACCCAGCCACCGATGCTTCAAGGACAGCTCGAACCCGCACTGATCAACGGAATGCTTCGCCAACTCACACATGTCCACAGCACTAAATTTGTAGATCTGCGCTGCAACTGAATACTCCTCGATCAACGGCTCCTTGGTAAACGCGAACTGCAAGGGATCATCAGTCGATAGAGAGACGTTTAAGCCGCGCTTGAAAAAGTTTGCGAACGGATTCTTATCGTAGGTGAGGAACAGGGCATTGTTGCTCAGCGGCGACATGGCAATGCCGATCTGGTCGAGGTAAAACACGTATTGCAGAAGTGGGACCTTCCGCAGTAAGATGCCGTGGCTAATTCCATAGCAGCAGAGTGCCGCAGCAGCCAAGTGATCTGGATCCCCAGCTTCACCGCAGTGAGGCCGGAGTACAAACGTGTTGAATCCGCGGTGCTTCCGCCAGCTATTCAACGAAGCCATATTGGCAAACATGAAGTAGATCCAGTAGCTGTACGGCGGGTTCTGTTTGGTATTCCACTGTTTGGGAATTGGGAACTTTCTGTACAAACGACGCTCTGCTTTGCTCTCATCGTCGACACTGTCAAAACCAACCACCCGTTGAAGGAAGACGTGGAGCTTTGGATGACTAGATGGGTCCTTTGTCACCTCGAATAATGGCTGAAAGACGTTCTTGATGACTTGCTCAAAGTCTTGCATCATGCCGCTAGACTTGTAAACATCGTAGAGTCGGGGGATTTGAATAAGCCAGCGGATATTGGGCGAGTACAGCTTGTTATCGACGACCCAAGCCGCCAATTTATCCCACTCGTCTATCGATCGTCCGTAAATCGATATGCGCCATTCTACCATCTGATATTTACTAGACTCAAGATCCGAGATGACTTCCTTGGTGATCTCGGCAAGGTAGCGACCCTTGATATAGTTGTCGGTCTTGAGGAAGATCTCTCGTAGACGCGATTCGCCGACGGGATTGTACTTTAGATTGAATTTGTCGAAGCGGTGGAAGGAATCTTTGTGCGCCTGCCACATTGAATACATCGTCAGCTATGTGAAAAACTGCAGGTAGGACGTAAAACTTACATGCATATCAAGAGTATCAATACTCAAATCATACGCGGTCAGATTGATACTTTCAAACACCTCTTTCAACGTCAAGTGCTTCCCATCTCTAAACAGGACCACCTCATCCGGTGCCTTCTTGATCTTGCTCTTAATGAAGCGAAGCAAATGCTTCTGGTTCATACACGCCGAGTGGTGAACGTGGGTATCCACCTTTCTGACGTTATAAAAATCTCTATGGGGCACCTTCTTGCTGTCTGCCATCTCCTGGTATTCATTTAGCAAGGAATGAAGTTGGAATTTCCCTTCTAGATAGGTCAGGCGTTTGAAAGCAAAGCTCTTCGTCGGGCCATCGGTGGACACGTCAATGAATGCATCTAGATCCATGTAGAAATCCCGGAGGGAAGGGACGTGGACGATGGGCTGCTTGAGTTTACAAGCTTCGTCGGTCTCGTAGACCTGATAGACGCTGTTCTCATCTAATTCAAACGTCATTTGCGAGGCCTCTGGCAACGGCAGCAGATCGTTCATATCAAAATCTTCTCCAATATCTTGACCAAGTTTCCGCCTCTTTCGAACAGGAGATGGTGGGACGGTCTCATTCTCCGGACGTGTTGGCAACGTTGGAGTGCGATGGGACGCGCCCATTACCATGCTATTCGACATGCTACCGGCATTAGGCCATTCCTTCTCTTCATCCCACGCCGGTTCAGGCGGCGCTGGGTATATATTCCAACCGGGGTCATCCCTCGGATTATCCGTAGACCCCTGTAGCGACAAACGAATATATTTCTGCCTCTTATCTATCAGTCCCTGAATCTTGCGACAAATAATGCTCAACTCAGTCGTAATCGCATCCTCGCTAGGAGCAAACCCGCCCTGACCTTGCCCAATGCCAATCCCGGCACCGGCCCCGTGTATCCCCTCCGTAGCAAGAAATTGCGGCTTATGATCGTGGGGAAGAGAGGGAGGCAGCGCATGGTTTCGAACTGATTGGTCCGCCATCGCGAAACTATCTCCACCTCTACGTAGTGTGCCCTGCGCCTGTGGCGATATGGTCGGACTGTATCCCGAGCGAGTTTCTGGCACAAACGGCCTGCCATGAGCCGGCAGTCCATGGCTCTGACTGCTCATGCGCGACGCTATGCTAGCTGTCCGGCTAAGGAACTCGCCATCACCGCCGCCTGGTGGAACCATTGGGAGGGTGGTCGATCGTGAAGACAAGACCGGACTAACGGGATTTTCGCCGTCGCCTGTGTTTTTGGACTCGAGCTGATGACGCTGGTAGAAGAGTTTGGCCTCCGCGTGACTCAGGGATTTCTCGTACGCGTAGTCATACGTGGCGGTCCGCCGTTGTCTGTCTCGCGGGAGGATGGCTTGTGCCACATTGCCAGACAAAGAACTGTCGTCGTGGGGTCCGTCCTTCCCGTCCACCTCGTCGTTCAGCTGGGTGTCCATATTAGACGCACTGAGGGCAGAATTGTCTGCAGAACCGGGGGAATGGCTTGCGTTCGAGCCGTCCGAGTGGGATGGGTAGCTGTGGGGATCGGGCTGTGGGAGCTTTGGATGGGAGGCGAGGGCAAATCCAGAGCCCGGTTGCTGAGCCATAAGCTCACGCTACACGGCTTCTCTAATGGGTATATTAGTATCTCGGTTCCTTGGTGTCAAATGAGGTATTCATGTAGCTGGAGCAATAGCGCAGTGGTGGGAGTTGGAGCTCGAGGCAAGCTCACCAGCTTAAAAGTATATGGGCGACAGGTTGCGGGAGCTGAACAAGAGGCTAGGAATCAATTTCCCACAGTTAGGGGGATAGCTGCGAATAAATAGATCGGGTATAGGTGAGAGTTGGAGAAATCGGAGGTTTGCAGGAGGGGATGTTCGGCGACGGAAAAATTAAAGCGGCGGGTCAGCCGCATCTAGCCAGGGCCGCATCAGGGGCAGTTTCCCGCCGATGTTACATCCCGCCAACTGCGTACTCGTTTACGGCAGGGTTCTACGCTCTTAAGGACAGGGAGATATCCTCGGATTGAGTTAGCGTGGGGTTTTTCTTTTGTCTTCATTTCTTCTTTGTATTCCGGAGGGTATCGGTTCATGCATGCTGGTAGGCTACAGTCCACCGCCATAGTCGAGCATAGTCGAGCAATAAAAATCAATCTCAAGCAATAACTCGTTTATATATGTCGATTAAATCTATCCAAACCTCATCGGAATACAAATATGCAGTCAGGCCAAATATAGAATAAACAGTCTAGTATTACAGCACCAATTAAACAAGCGGCTAGGATGACAACAATAATTAATCGTAGGAACAACGGCGACCAACAAAAAGAAAAAGAAAACAGGCTGGAGTGTCGAAAAGGTCAGTCCAAAAAACAACGGCTCTTCCAAAACAAAAAGAAAGGGGAAATGAACAGAAGATAATACAGGATATGTGAGTTGGCACAAGTCAGATTGACAAGATATGAGAAGATGAAGCAGGGCCACCTTTCTGCAAATGCCAAAATGATGTGGCTGGAAACGCTGAAAACATAAAGCTTTTGTTTTCTAAATTCCCAGTCCTTCGGATAGAAAATATTAGAAATCCGGGGATTTCCGCTCAAAACAAATTCGTACCACTACAGGACGATGCCAAAAAAAAAAAAGAAAAGAAAAGAAAACCGACCGGAAAAGTGCCAAGCGGGAACCAGGAACTATCCGATTTAAGCACAAATTAAAAAAAAAATCGAGCAGTGAGAATGGAAAGCAACTCCCATAACGTAATAATCTTCCGTAGCTTGCACAGGGAAGACTATAAGTACAAAACCCAGAAAATTAGGAAAGATGAATAGAGTAAGGGTATGTTCCTCCCGTCCAGGTGAGAGAAGAATAATGAGAAACTTTTCGGTTTAACAGAATGGGGTCTGCAGTAATTTACTAGCAGAGAGACGGATGAAAAAAAAAATAAGATAGACAAATGTGTTCAAACACGCCACGATGTCGTATCAACATCTAGAACCCTCCCACTAAAGCTAACGTAAAGATAGCATCAGGGAAATATAAATGAAAGGGGTGCGCAAATAGGTGCAACAAGCTCCGCCTTGTTACCGATATCGGGAATGGCGAGGCATCGCACCGGGAGCGTTTTGGGGAACTGAGTCGCCAGCATAATACTGCCCATGGTGTTCTAAAACAGGTTGCCGGGAGTAATCCATTTCATAGTCGACATATTCCGCGGGAGCCTCTCGCTGTACAGGACGTTCAATATAATATGCTCCAGCATTTTGATGCTCACGCGCACCAACTCTAACTGGAATGTACTCCATACTGCCATCGTAAGGCGGCTCAACGTATCTCGGCTCCTCGACGTACTGATAAGGTCCACGAGGCGGGACTCGGGTGTAGGAAACGGCGTGGTCGGTCGGGCCTCTGTCGAGGTACGGATCCGGAGAATGACCGGTATAAACGGGACGTCGCGTTTTGGCTCTAGGGCTACGTTCGCGGTAGTAGGTCTGCTCTAGTGGGAGAGGGTCATGAACAACTGGAGATCGCGAACGAGGACGGTGCGAACCGTGTCTTTGAGTTTGAGCTTCATACCGGTCAAACCGGCTGTGGGGGCGTCTTGCTTGATGGTCGGATTGGTGACGAGCATCTGAAAATCCAATGGGTTTCCTTCCATGACGGTAGTCACTTGGCTCTGGTGACCTCTCCTCAACATGTCTGGGAACGGAAATTCCGCCGTTCTCGAAATGCTCATGCTTTGTATCCATTTCACGGAACCCCCCAGCCATTGGACTCCTGCCCCGATTCCAGCCGCCGTGCTGTTTACCGCGAGTGGGGGTTCCAGCCACGCTGCTTTCTGCGGTGCCACCGGAAGTCCCGTCTGGACGCCAGCGTCGATCGTCCGTGTCTGGTGCGTCAAGCCACTTCCCCCTGGGAGGTTCGTCGGCCCTACGATCCGTGCCTCTTGAAGTCCCCTTTCTGTAGTCTTCATTTTCCTGGCCAGGGACAAAACTACTCAAAAATCGCTCCGCATCGGTCATCTCTTCGGGGGCAGCTCTTTCCGTACCAATCCCAATTTCTGGTACAGGTTTTGATTCTTCCACTTCACCATCTTCGGAAACATTCCTCAAAGGAGATCCCGGTTTCTGAGGCTCATTTCGTGGCTCACTAGCCCCAATGCCGGTGGATTGGGGAAACTCAGACTTGGGCAAGTGATCCCTGTACTGAGCGGGTGCTTTCGATGGTGGCCCAGCTTCACGATACCGTTGTCGATCGACAGGGGGAATATCTGTGTCTTCTGCGCCACTGGGATGGCCCCTATGGGTCCTCGTAGTAGGTGCGCCTCTATTTCCGTATGTTGTATTTTGTCCTCGTGCAGCATGTTTGTCCTCGGGAGAAATTATCGATGCTTGGCTTAGTTTTGAGCGATGAGTATCAGCTCGTCCGCGGTATTGGTCCCTAACTGGTTCGATGAAGCCAGGGCGGTGGGGGTCATATTCATCTTCCTTGGGTGGATCCAAGGGTTTGTTGCTATCAGCTGTAGGGGAGTCCACAAATCTGGGGAAATTATCAACAACTACTTCAATGCCCCGATTCGGGCTAGGTACAGTTGGTTTAGCATCAAGATACTTTTCCTCGGCAAATCTGCGATGGGCATTGTTACGGTAGGGGCGGTTAGACTGTCTGGCCTCACGGGTTTCCTTTTGCCGCTTATCGCTCAAGTTCGAGGTCGGGGTGTGGGTAGACGATGGGGGGGGAGGAAAGACCCAAGGAAATGCAAATGCGACTAATTGCATTTTGGTTTCGTCCATTCCGGGAGCATCGACAAGGGCAGCAATGATCGAATTGTCTGGAAGCGACAACATATCATCTTGCCATTCTAGCTTTGGGGTTTCAGCTCCAGGATGTGGTGCTATTGATTTGGGACGCTCGATATGCATGGACTGGAAGTGGCTGGCCAAAGCTGGGAGGGTATACATTTTGCGATCAGATCTTCCACCATCATTGTGATGCGGTCGTCCGGTAGCTTCGATATCACCGCACGCTTTGCAGACCAGGCCACTTAGATTCCTTATGGGCTTCATTTGAGCATGGTTGTTCAACCCTTCAGCAAAAAGAGCCAACGGTGGCTCGCTCCCAAATCGGTCTACAAAGCGGGACACAACGTGTTGGATCAGAACATGAGCCCGGACACTATGCGGCAAGTCCCTAATACCAGAAGTTCCGTTCCAGACGCTACGGGCATTCTTGGCTATATCATCAAGCTGGACTTGGTGCATTCCAAATGCTTGGCTGTTAGGGTTTGAATTATGGGCCCCTGCTGCATGGCCACCCCTTCTTGATGGGTTTGAATTGTTCGGATAAGGCGGGCCATATTGAGGTGGTCCGGATGTTGGTGGCGGATATGGAGGTGGCTGGTAACCCTGGGTCCTCGCGTCAGGTGTAGGATAAGGTGGCGGATATGCTTGTCCAGGATATGGCGAACCATACATTGGATTGGGGGGCTGAGGTGGTGCATATGGGTCGTAACCGCCATTTGGGGGGTAGCGAGGCTGAGGTTGAGAATAGGCAAAATTTGGTTGCTGAGGAGGATAGAATGGGGGAGCGGCCGGAGATGGCGGACGATATGGGCCGGATCCATAGGCGTATGGGGTCCCATAGGGAGTGCGGTTGTAAGGCCCAGGTGAAGCCTGTGGATATCCAGGTGCACCGTCAGGGTGATGGTGACCCTGATCCGGGCGGGGCATATATATATGGCCATGCTGTTGATTGTAACCGTGCGGTTGCCCCATGATTGGTCGTGGCATCGCGTAGAAGAGGGCCTTAGCAGCCACAGGATCAGGATGGAAAGGCGGCTGTTCTGGCCACTCGGCCCGCCAGTGAACAACAACACTACCTAGGCTAAGCACATTGGTATGTTTCGCAGCATAGTGCTGCACAACGCCTTCGAAACCATAGTACTTGGTATTATTCTCGCACCCATTGCAGAGGAATAGTTCCTTTTGAAACTTCTCTGTTAGCGGCTTGATTTTGGTGTCAAATATCCACTTCATATTTTCCAGTATGAGCTTGCGAGTGGGTGGTGCACCAGGCGGATCTTCTGGAATGGGCTTTCCTGAATTGCGAGCACGGGCATCCTCCTGTGTCAGATCTCGATAAAATCGGTCCTTGACGTACATGAGTACATCAGCTGCAAATTTCGGACATTTCTCTTTGGTAACGCCGTCACCGCCACGCCACCCTTCGCGAATAATTTCATCCGCGTACAACGCCATGCGATCGCGGATAGGCTTCTGGACTTCTTCCCATTCACGGTCAAGTTGCTCCTTGGCCTCCTTTAGTTGCGCGTCCTGGTGGCGGCGCTCTTCAGATTTGGCCTGAAGTAGTTGGTCCTGTTTCAGTCGGTCCTGTTCCCGACGTTCCGCAATATCCCGCTGAGATAGTAGTCTAGGTTTCAAAATCGCCCAATCACGGTCAGTGAACGGGTGAGGAATTTGTATGGCGGCAGAGAACGAATCCATGTGGCTCAAGACACCAGGAGTTAATGGGGGTACAAGTGCTAGGCACCGTCGCTCAATCTCAGCTTTCCTATTTGCCTTGGCCTCATTGACTTCACGTAGACTGCGTTCAGTGCGGTGATGGGGTGTCGAGGTTGAAGGGGCTGAATGCTGATTGGAGTCTCGGCTCGAAGGGCGTTGGGGAAGCTTGGAACCTACAAAATAGATTAGTAAGACCATAATGTGAGAGGGATGACTGTTAAATTGAAGCGGGGAAAGATGGAGATAAAGCAAAAACGTCGAAGCAACAAAAATATAGTCTTAGAGACTATGAAGGAGGATGGAAGAAGGAAGAGAAGAGAACAGCGACATGGATGCTCCTCGGCGTGGGCAGAAAAAAAAAGGGGAAATGTTCAATATCCATTCTGGTATGATCAAGTGTACGTATCGCGGGCCTTGTAATGCTTACCAGAACTGTTTGATGAAGTGGATGGGCTGTCCTGTCCGTTGGTACCTTTATCATTGGCGAGTGGCGTGGAATGACCAGAATGTGTATCAATGGAAAGATTTTTCGCATCCAAGTCGGTGGAAGGTAAACCCAAAGACTGAGCGCGGTTGGCACGAGGAATTTCAAGGCTCTGAAGGCCACCAGATGCTTCCCATTGTTCCAAGCGAGCAGCATCAGCAAGTTTTTCCTTGCCGTTGTCTTCTAGACCTTTAATCCATTCCTCCGTAGTGGCAGGACCAAGGGATTTAACGTCCTCAAACTTGCGCCTCAGATCAGCAATATGAGGTTTAAAGAAATACTTGGTCAAGGCCATGCCCGGTGGTGGATTATTGCTCCGTAGGGTAATTGAGGAAGCGAAATGCATCGATGGTGTGAAAAATGCGAAAGGGAGCGAAGGTATCAGTAATGAGGGCAGATTAGAAGAAAGCAAAAGGTCCATTTCCTGCGCAAAAGTTAGTATATGACAAGATCAATGGAATGCACGGTAGACAAACCTTTTCGGATTTGGCTTGGATGCATTCTCCACATGATCGCACGCCGAAAGGCCAGATAATACGGGCTCCATCAAGGCCGGGACCGGCTTCCCATGGCGAATTATCGGACGGCGGGACTGGGGCATATTTGGCACAAAACTGGCAGGCGCTTCCATAGACAAGTTTCCACATATCCAGCTCGTTCAAAAATGAAATTGGCCGTGGCATTCCCGGATGATAGGCTTTGCGTGATGCGGACCAGATGGAATCGGGATTTATATATCTCAATGATCCCAAGGTCTGGGGATAGTCGGGAAATTCTGCCTCATTTGGAGCGAGAAGAGAGTTAAATACCTTGTTCACGCATAAAATCCGGCCGAGCGATGTGGGTGGAAGAAAGGTAAAAATGTGCTGCCATATTTCTCCGGGCAAATTGGATCTATCGAATGGGATTGCGCCTTGAGGGTGGGCGATCTCCCGGGGTTGGGTCAAAAATCCACTGGGTTCAGTGGATTTGACGCGTTTGTTGCTTTTCTGGGGATATTCCATGGAGTTAGATCCCGCAGAACCCAGCGCGCGATTTTGGCCATTAAAATCGTCGACATAGGGTTGACTAGGGTCCATAGGCATTTCAAAGGCGTCTGTTGACCGTTTCCGCTTCCGGACCTGGTAGGATGAGGTATGCTGGGTGCCTTCTTCAAATGCGGGGCCAGACATGGCAAGCTCTCCACGATTGGGGTCAGAATTATGATCCATTACCACGTGTTGTTGCCTCGTTGGGTCACTTCCGGAGTTATGTGTGGGGTCCCTTTGTTCCGAGTTGGCATCGGATGTATAGGGATCAAACGAGGAAGACCTAGAGCTAGTGGGCGAAGTGATATCTGGCATTGTTACCAACAACACCTGCGGTACAGGGCACGATTGGTAGGAAAAGGAATGCGAAGAAGGATAAAAACAATCAACCTCCCAGGGCAGAAGTCCTCTGTTGAGCAGACAGAAGAGCAAGGGCAGAAAGGAAGACACAGGCTCAGACGTGAATCAAGCAGACACAACAAGAGAAGAGGTCCATTTGGAGTCACCACGAGCCGAGCGAGGATAAGAGCAGAGACCAATCCGAAGGCACGTTAGCCGGCCCAAGGGCACTTGGACGGGACGCTTTGGGGAGGGTTAACCAAAGACGCGTAAAATGAGGCAACCAGGCAAACAAGGTCCTCCAGCACAGGCAGAGGGCTAGGGAGATGTTAAGCAGGACAAGGCACGAAAACAAAGTCCAAGTGGCAATAACGGATGCAGAGACAAAATGTGATGATTAGATCACAGATGGAGAACTGGCGAAATGTGTCTCTAGAAATATGGGGAGGAGGGGAGGAGCGGGAGCGGGAGAAAGCGAAGAATGGAGAGCTGCGAAAGGTGCACAGGAGCGCGACCAAGACTCGCGAGGGTAGCGATGCAGCGGCAAGAGAAGAGGCTGTGTGTAGCGGCAAGCCAGACTACACGAGATACTGAGGGTCTGGAGAGAGAGCTGGAGCTGGAGCTGGAGATGGAGATGGCGGGAGGTGAGATGTGATGAGATGTGGTGATGCGATGGGGAAAAACACGTCGAGCGAGAAGGCAAGGGAGGAGGCTGAAAATCGCCCAAACAGGACTAGGCCGGAGCGGGGTTGGTGCGGCCACGCTTCACTCTTGCAGCCAATCAGAGGCCGTGTTGGGCAGCCATTCAAGGTCACGTGAGTTGGAATATCCCCCCTGGGCTGTTCCGATACGCGCATTTTCGCCCATTGTGCAGCGGCAAAATCCAGATATCTCGTAACCTCAGCGGTAACGGGACTCGCCCGCGCTGTAATTCTGCCGCCTGGAGTTGGCAGAGTCGTCAGCTTGCTGCCGTACGCAGAATTACGTCAGCTGCACAGCCTCTTACCGAATACGCTGTTCTAATTGGTCAGGTATTGATTTGCGCCACAGTCGACCTGATTACTCAGCGGACTGTGGCTGGTGATCCCCACCTTCGGCGTCCAGGTTCCTGCCAACCGCCGACATCAACAACTTCAACTCCAACTTCAGGACAACACGCCGTCTCCCGGGCAGAACCTCGAGCTCATTCCATTCCCGCTGGCCATTGCTGTCCACAATACACAGTTTTCTTTTTCTGTATGCTATTCTGTTCGTTTTCTTTGCATCCACATCATTGAACTGCCCATTCGTTTCTCAGCCGCCAGGATCTAAACGACCCCAACGCCACTAATTCCGCCCCAAGGCTCCCCTTCTTCCCCGTCCAAGGCAGATTAACAAGACTACAGCTTGCTGAACCATCCGGCTGCTATCTGGGGTATGTTCCTTTTCCCGCGTCTTGTATCGCATCATTCAGTATCCAGTGTGCGGAAACAGGGGGGTTCCGCATCATTGTTTCTGTCTATTGTTGCGCCCACATGGCATCCGATCATTAACTGACATCTGGCTGTCCTGGCCGCAGGTCGACACCTCCTTACTCCCATCGATCCCCAACAATTACATTCCGTCCTCGGGATACACGCCATCCCGCCTATTACCGCCATGGCTACCCTGAATCTGTCCTCCAACGGACCTTCCATCTCCAAGAGCTACCAGGTGGTAGTTGATGCTCCGGCTCCTACCGGCCCAGCCGCTTCTTCGCCAACCTACGGACAGTGGGCGGTATTTACCGTATCTACGCCCTTAGTTAACGCGTTTCAACAAGATGGTGCGGGGAAGGAAAGTGTATTGAAAGTCCAAAGCAGCGGAGGTATGTTTAAACTCTCCTGGCCATGCCGGTGTTGATATCAATATCTCTAACAATGTTTGACAGAGGGAGAACTTGCGGACCTTATCGAGGAGTTTTCCGATGGAAGAATACAGTTTGCCTATGTTAAGGTTAAAGATCCAAATACGGGACTTCCCAAGAATGTCCTGATTGGCTGGTGTGGTGAGGGAGTTCCCGAGAGGACTAAGGGATACTTCACAAGCCACCTGGCTGCCGTTTCTAAATTCTTACATGTACGAGGACTATTCATTTCCATTCCGGTAATTTCACTGCATTAACACCCATACAGGGATATCACGTACAAATAACCGCCCGCTCCGACCGTGACCTAACGCCGGAAGGTATTGTACAGAAAGTGGCTGATTCCTCAGGGTCGAAATATTCTGCCGGCGAGGCTCCAGCACCGGTCAGTGCTGCTCTCAAGCCCCCTGTCCAGTCAAAACCAGCTTTCACTCCCACGAGGTCTGCGGGCGCTTTCAAGCCCCTTGGAGGAGCGCGATCTCCGGCAGTACCAGCACAGCAAAATGTCGATGACGATGGTTGGGGGGAGGATGCACCGCCTGTTACACGTACACAACTCGAGAAAGTCCAGCCCGCATATAAACCGACAAAAGTAAACATGCAAGACCTCAGGTCACAGCGATCGCAGCCGTCAGCTTTCGACTCTCGACGGTCGGATGATGAAAATTCTAGAAGCGACGTAGTAAGAGGTGGTTATCAGCCCATTGGGAAGGTGGACATTGCTGCGATTCGCCGACAAGCTCGTGAGTCAGGCCAAGCCACAGATGATCGGCCCGAACCAGTGAAAGGCTCCTATCAGCCTGTCGGGAAGGTGGATATCGCTAGCATTCGAGCAAGAGCACAACGGCCGTCCGATGATCCCCAGTCGTCACCCAGACACATATCTCCGGCTGTAACCGGAGGCTCTGCTGGCAGCGAAGAACGAAAATCCCTCGCGGAGCGATCCGCAGCTTTCACCTCTTCAGATCGTTTGACAAGCCTTCCCAAACCCAAAGTGTCGAATAAGTTTGGTGGCGCCTCCACTTTTACCGGTACAAAGGCCCCGCTCCCTGGCGGGTTTGATGCAGCGCCTGCTGCCAATGCTGCTCCAGTGCCAGGAGCTAGTCGGACCTTTGCCGACCAAGGCGGGAAAACCCCGGCTCAACTATGGGCGGAAAAAAAGGCACGAGAACGGGGCGGTGCCGTCGAGAGCCCTCCAATGTCTGCTGGAATCCAACAGCCAATACAATCCCAGTCCAGTGGTGGAGGTGAGTGGAAGAGCTCCTACAAGGGCAAATCTTGGGCACCAGTTCAGACCGCCCATACAGGCGGAAGTGGCGTAGCCAGCCAACGAACCGGTAGCGATCAAGGGGCATCTAATGCCCAGGAAGAAGAGGAAGAACAACCTCGCGGAGACATTGGCTCTATCCGAGACAGATTTGCAAATGCGCCCCCAATGGGCGCTGCTGCCCCAGTCTCCAGCTACGAACGCTCTGCCCCTTCTCCTCCCCCCTTGGATACTAGCAACAAGCCAACTGCGGCTCGGGGCGTACCTATTCCCGGACTTCCATCCCGCCCAACAGAACCGGAGTCATACGAGGATGAACACCAACCCGTACCCACACCTCCCCAACAACCCCGCTCCCCGACCCCAGAAACCCCTGCAGATGTTGAGCCCAGTTCCCCTATCCGGGTTGCTATGCCGGTAGGCCGTGGCAGTGCAGACGAGACTGTCGCCGATGCGCATGAAGAGCAGTTCGAACCCCCTCAGGCTCTACCAGTTCGATCCCTCCCAGTCCCGCGTGAGGAGGATCTCGAAGACGAACACCCCGCTGTCGAACCTGAATCAGACGCCGCCAAACCCGCTCCCTCACTCCGCGCCCTTGTTGTATACGACTATGAAAAAGCCGAAGACAACGAAATCGACCTAAACGAAGGCGAATACGTCACCGAGGTCGACAAGGTTAGCGATGACTGGTGGATGGGTGTCAACGCGCGAGGCGAGCGTGGTCTTTTCCCCCAAAACTATGTCGAGATCGAGGCTGAGCTACCTAATGCCCGCGCGCCAGCATCTGGGTCTTCAGCACCGCCCCCTGTGGCTGCTGAACCTGGACGGACCGCAACGGCGCAGTATGACTATGAGGCTGCCGAGGATAACGAGCTTTCTTTCCCTGAGGGTGCGAAGATTGAGAATATTGTGAGTTTTCCATGTCTCTGTTGATCCGAGTAGTATAAATAACTAACCTTTTTGACAGGAATTTCCCGATGAGGACTGGTGGCATGGCGAATATAACGGACAACGTGGTCTTTTCCCATCTAACTATGTCGAGCTTGATTAGTTGATTGATTTGAGCAGGCAAAAATGTAGTTGTTGCTGTCGCCGTTAGTCTTTTTGTGCGTTGAAAAATGCAAACCCTTTTTTCTGCCGTTGCTGTGTTTTTTTTTTTTTTGTCTAAGTCTCTTTTTTTCTCCCCTTCAGATTGTCTACTATGTAATCTCTTTGTTTGTTCTTCTTTTAGACCAATAGTATTTTCGTAGGCGGATGGCACCTCTTGAATCTCACACCTACATATGGAGCGCATGTAAGGAATGGGGTTATGTAGTTAAGCGGTCAGATATAGCAGAGGCAAGCTAGTTAGCTAGGTAGGTATCTAGCAAGAAGAATGGATGGATATATTAAGGCTAGCAGGTCTGTTGGGATTGACTACGTGTTTTTTTTGTTTTGGGTGTTGGTTTCTTTTGTATTGGGTTGCGTTTTATGTGAGGCGGTTGGGATATTGGGGATAGATAGTAAGTTATTGAACAGTTGAATAAATAAATGTGAAATAGCTTTTGTGTTAAGAGGTAGCTTATCGAACCAGCCAGTCAGCCAGTCAAGTCAGCCAGCTCTATTCCCCTTTCCCCAACTGCGCACAAGTTACATATTATCTCTCAAACCTTGACCTAATGTACCTACCTACCAGCCAGCCTGTTGAACATCAGATTCACCCAATACTCCTTTCTTTTG
Organism: Onygenales sp. PD_12; assembly: GCA_032988185.1. NCBI lineage: Eukaryota > Fungi > Ascomycota > Eurotiomycetes > Onygenales > Onygenales sp. PD_12. Next base: position 133,122 of record JANTQG010000001.1, read on the forward strand.
CTTATTGGCCATTCCCAACGAAACTACACCACCCATCCCTACCTACCTACCTCATCCCTCAAACCACCTCCACATACCCCCAACCCCAACCCCATCCCCACTCACATCCCTCGCATAAAAAAAGTTCGCCCCCACAACCTCCAACCCATACTCCCCCGCCCAATCTCTCACCCCCCTCCTCTCCCCACCATACCCCCAATGCTTCCGCTCCGCAGGCGCGCTTATATTGCTCGCGCTCGCCGCGTCGCCCTGTAGTAACACGAAAACGTACCGGTGGTAGCCTGTGCCGGGAGGCGGGGCGGGAGGGAGGTATGGTTCCAGGACGGTAGGTTTCAATGTCCCGTGGTCGCTGTGATGATCGTTGTGATGATGTGGCGGGGGAGGTGGTAAGTCCGGGCTGGAGACGTTTGCGACGATCCAGTGGCAGATTTCGCTCCAGATGGGGTTGAGGCGGCTTTTTGCGTCGGGGTCGGTGAGGATTATGGTGTAGGAGTTTTGGTGCGGGGTTGGTTTGGGCGATGGGATGGGTGGGGTGAGGGGGTGGAATTGGTAGACGGGTTGGGAGTGGACGGTGGGCGGGGGGAGGTGGTTTCCGAGGGCTATGGTTTTGTGGGAGGAGGGGTAGGTGAGGAGGAAGGAGAAGGAGGGGGTGAAGTCGTCGAGGACTGGGGGGTGGATGCGTGAGTTAGTTTGATGGCTGGTGGTGGGGGTGTTTTGGGGTGGTTCGGTGAGGGCGAGGGCGAGGGCGAGGGTGTTGGACTAACCGTCCGGGATTATGGAGCTGGAGATTAAGCTGTACAGGAGTAGAATGGTCAGCTATGGTGGATATTTTGAAGTATTTGTAGACGTATGTATGGCTGGTGTGAGAGGTGGAATCCCGCTGGGTCAGTCTCAAGCTCACGCATCGTGAATTGCAGAGGAGATCCTGGCCCCTCCCTCGTCAATAACCTGCTGGGGACCACTAGAAGCTGCTGCGCAAAGAGCAATTAAGCCCGCCCACGCACGGAGCATCGATCGAGACATCATATTGTAGCTTCGCAGGAATACAAGGCCTTGATAAACGACAGCAGATCTCGGGATAGAAGCGCCTGTCAGGCCTGAAGGTAGGACACGATCAACATAGACAAGTGTAGAATATGCCACTGCCAATACCCACGCACTCTGCGTCCATTGCTCGGCGGGTTTGTGCCGTCCACAGCGGTATCTTTTGCCTTGAAAATAGGTTGGACGTCGAATATTTCCCGAAATAGACGCGCGATGTCATAATTAAGGTTGTGGCGGCTGACATAATCATGCGCGGCACGTGACCTGCTCAACCTCGGCCGGCCGCTGATTGGCTGCATCACGTGCCTTCCCTCCTGATCGGGCGGTTAAGAAAAAGCCGCGAGATAAACAAGCCGAGAACCATTGTCGACATCTCAAATTTGCCGCCAGAGTCTTAATATCCCGCGCGGCCACCGCTTCGACAACGCTGTATCTTTCGTTTTGGCCCCGATTGCCCGTCAGGTGCGCGCCCCCGCTGTCGTTCGCCCCCCGTTCAGGCTGTGGCCAAAAAGCCGTTCTCTTTTTCCCGCCGCATCTCTGCGACAAACGACCTGGCGTTTCGCCCGCCTCTCCCCTTAGTCGACCAGTAACCTTTGCGGTGCTGTGAGAAGGACCCTCGCCGTTTAGCCCCTGCGCAGATAGTTTGCAATATGGCAGCTCTGGGAGAGGATTTGCTGGTGACGGTCAACAAGCTGCAGGACCTGGTCTTCAATACCATTGGCAACGACTCCCTAGACTTGCCACAGATTGTACGTACCGCCTAGGCTGTTCTATCCCGGCCCCCTGAAAACATAGAGAACGCTCTTTCTTTTACATTCCCGGTATACTCACATTCACACCGTAGGTTGTTGTCGGCTCCCAATCCTCCGGAAAGTCCTCCGTACTCGAGAACATTGTCGGACGAGATTTTTTGCCCCGTGGCAGCGGCATTGTCACAAGACGACCGTTGATCCTACAGCTTATCAACATCCCTAGCGAACGCGATGACCTCCCTGAACAACATGAAGTCCATGTGCCGCATACCGCCGCCAGCGTTGCCGGACAAAAAGAGTGGGCGGAGTTCCACCATCAGCCCGGCCGGAAATATGACGATTTCTCGCAGGTCAAGCAGGAAATTGAAAATGAAACCGCGAGAATAGCGGGAAATAACAAGGGAATCAATCGACAACCTATCAATCTGAAAATATTCTCTCCCCATGTGCTCAACCTGACCCTCGTCGATCTGCCGGGTCTAACTAAAGTCCCAATCGGGGACCAACCGTCGGACATTGAGAAGCAGACGCGCACTTTAATATCTGAGTACATTGCGAAACCGAACAGTATCATTTTGGCCGTTTCCCCTGCCAACGTGGACATCGTCAACTCCGAGGCCTTGAAACTCGCCCGCCACGTCGATCCGATGGGCCGGAGAACAATTGGTATCCTGACCAAACTAGACTTGATGGACCATGGCACGAACGCTATGGATATTCTTTCTGGACGGGTGTACCCGCTGAAGCTGGGCTTTATCGGGGTGGTTAATCGGTCCCAACAAGATATCCAAAGTGGCAAGGCACTTTCGGAAGCGTTAGCAGCAGAAGCAGATTTCTTTAGACACCACCCAGCATACCGAAATATTGCTACTCGGTGCGGAACTCAGTTCCTTGCAAAGAGCTTGAATACGACATTGATGGCGCATATTCGCGAACGGTTACCCGATATCAAGGCTAGGTTGAACACCCTAATGGGCCAAACTCAGCAGGAATTAGCAAGCTATGGAAACAAACAATTCAGCGGCAAGGAACACCGTGGCTCTCTGATCCTTCAACTAATGACCCGATTTGCGTCCTCATTTATATCCTCGATTGACGGAACCTCGTCGGAAATTTCAACAAAGGAGTTGTGCGGTGGTGCTCGGATATATTATATTTTCAACTCTGTTTTTGGAAACTCCCTAGAGACCATTGATCCAACCCATAATCTCTCCGCTCTTGACATCCGAACCGCGATCCGAAATTCCACTGGTCCCCGGCCGTCCCTTTTCGTCCCCGAAATGGCCTTCGATCTGCTTGTTAAACCGCAGATTAAACTCCTCGAAATCCCCAGTCAACGGTGCGTTGAACTTGTTTACGAAGAACTGATCAAAATATGCCACACTTGCGGTTCGACTGAGCTCTCTCGATTTCCCCGTCTCCAGGCCAAGCTCATTGAAGTTGTCTCCGACCTCTTAAGAGAGCGACTTGGTCCATGCTCGACTTATGTCGAATCGCTTATCTCCATTCAGCGCGCCTATATCAATACCAATCACCCCAATTTCCTTGGTGCAGCCTCGGCCATGTCGTCTGTGATCCAGAACAAACAAGAACAAGAGAAAAAAGCCATTTTGGCTGAAGACCGACGAAAACGAGAACGGCGACGGATGAAGGAACTCGGGGCTGCCAACGGAACAGCAACCCCAGATGGGGATGAGGAGCAGGACGGAGACGAAAAGACGCAAACAATGCCGATTCGAGGACACTCAAAGGTTCCCAGGAGTAGATCTCCCCACGTCAGCCGTGCTCTGGAAAATGGCCACTCCGCTATCGCCGCTACCCTCAACGGACCACAGTCCTCGTCACACGCATTTGGTTCGCAGTCAACTGGAACTGCACGGGATTCGTTCCTCAACTACTTCTTTGGCAAAGAGGGCGGTCTACCAGCAGCAGGACCACCATTGCCACAGGCATCAACAGGCCAGACACGGCATGTCAGCCATTCCACAGAGCCCAGTTTTAGCCAAAGTTTCCGCCGCAACGAGGTGAAGTCGCCTACGGTTCCGCAGTATCCCCAGGATAATGAATATCCAGCTACCTCGGAATATGGCGAGCCCGCGTTTCCTGTAAGTTCGGCCACCTTATACGATCTCTATTCGTCCAGAGATAAAATACTGATCCATCCTTCCCAGAACGACAACTTGGAGCCCGCCCTGACAGACCGCGAAGCCCTCGAGACGGAACTAATCCGCCGCCTCATTTCCTCGTACTTCAACATCGTCCGCGAAACCATTGCTGACCAGGTGCCCAAAGCCATCATGCACCTGCTTGTCAACCACAGCAAAGAAGTTGTCCAGAACCGCCTGGTTAGCGAGCTGTATAAAGAAGACCTTTTCCCCGAGCTACTCTACGAAGATGATGGAATAAAAGCGGAGCGGGAGAAGTGTGAGAAGCTTTTGGGCACGTATAAAGAGGCGGCGAAGATTGTCGGAGAGGTTTTGTAGAATTATTATATTTCTTTGGCTTTGGGCTGGTGGATTTTCTTTTGTTGGCTCTGAAATGTATATTTCTTCATTTTCCCTACTTCTTATTGATTCTTTTTTAGGTCAATCTTGTACTATTTTCCTTCTTACTCTTTTCGTTTCCCTATTTTGGTGCGTCTTTTCTCTCTCGTTTTCCTTTCCCTACATGTCTTCCTATCATATATGCTTTGTGCAAGACGTCTCCCTTTTACTTATATCCAGTCTCCCTCACCTTTTCTCTTCATGGTTTCAATTTTGGCGAGTATATTGGAATCCCCGTGGACGAGATAATGACGGAGTCAGCAAATAGAAAAACGATGAACAGGAAAAGTCCGGCTGTTTTGGTGTTGTTCAGGGTTAGTTTTGGGTACATGCATGGGGCATCCGCGTTCCGCCTTCGGTCACATTGCTATCGTCTGGCGCCATCCACCGGTCTGGCCAACCCTGCCGGCCTGCGCCAACCACAACGCCGATATCTCTCCACTTCTGCTCCCCCTGCCCAATGGGAACCTCGGCCGGTATCTTGCACTAGCCGGGAATCCTGCCCACTTTTCTCCGCGCCAGACCTCCACGTGATTTTACACCGACTGCTTGATAATGGCCGTGAAAGAACATCAGGACGCAGACAGGCCCTTGATCGAATATTTCGACCAGACGAGACAAGCCAGCCAGGAAGCATTGTTGTCTTCTTTATGTATCCTCCACGATCTACGGCGATTTAACGACCTTCCAAACCCGCAATTTTTGGCTTTGTGATCCATCTGTCACCTGTGCGCCAGGAACCGCCCAGATCCCATTCCATCCGTGGACATCCAGCCACCAGAGTCCCGCTTAAGTGACCCAGAGGGACAGTCCAGCGGGCCTTGTTGAGTGGGATACCTACACACCCCTCTCCAGCAATACTCGAACAGGTCCATGACGCCCAGGATCGCTTGTGTCTATCATGACGTAATTCGATCTATGTTTTATTAATTATTTTTTGTCCTCGATTATTGGTCTACGGGTGCGGCTGTGGCTGCGTGAACCATGTCGACGCCGACGGATAAGAAATACATCTGCACGGAGGCGGGATGTGGCAAGGCTTTTTTTCGCTCCGAACATCTTGGTAGACATCGGCTTAATCGTGAGGGCTTTTAATTCTTTTTTGTCTTTTTTGTCTCTTATTTTCGTTACATTTACTTGATTGGATATGTGTATAAATTTCGGTGCCGCCAGATTGGTGACCAAAAATCAATCACTATCAGGATTACACAATGTCAATAATGGCTGCTAATCACAACTTCAGATCGCCCGAAACAGGTCTTCCAATGTCCTCTCTGTCCCAAAGAGTTTGTCCGGAAGGACCTGCTACATAGACACGAAAAGAGACATGAGAAAGGCATGTGGTATAGAAAATCAGGGGGAATAGTCAATGCCGTCGCCGAAACCAGTCCTCCAATCATAGCCTCTTCGGGGTCGGGTTCTACTCAGGATGCTGAACACGAGGACGCCCATATCAATGACGATGCGAGCGATTCATATCCAAGTCATGGCGGGTTTCATGACCAAACTTCCACTCAAAACCAGCTCGATGCCGCCGGCGACATGCAAATGGGATACTCCTGCAACCCCCTATTCTTCGACTCGGCCATAGACATCATCCCAACCCCCCAGCTCGCGAACCAAATCGACTGGTTCTTCGAAGACTCGCCAATAGACATGAGCCCGGTGCCTAGCAGTTCCGGAGAATTCAGTACAATTCCGCCGAATTTTGCATCCACGGGCGTCTTTGGCGCCCCCCCTCCAGCCTCCTATGCCCATCATCCCGATGCCGCCGCAGCACAATTGTCCATGATCACGCCCTCGCCCATCCCCATCTCCATTGCTCCTCCTTGGTCTACGGTTAAAGATAGACTACAGGACGCTCTCCGTTCACTACCGCCGGATGTGTTGCATTCGTCTTTTTTCTACCCTACTAACCTGGCTGCCTTCTTTGATCTGTATTTTACGCATTATCATCCTCATTTCCCTATCTTTCATATCCCAACATTATCTCCGGCTGAAGCGCCGCCGTTGTTGATTGCGGCAATTGTAACACTGGGATCGACGCTGACGCCGGATGAGAATCATTATCGGATTGCGACAAGGATACATGACGCATTAAGGTGGCTTGTATTTGCGGTATGTAACCAGCTTCAGGGTTTTCTTATGCCGAGTCTAATTGCTTTTTTAGACCGGCACTTTCGAACCTCCCGCGCCGCTATGGTCTCTTCAGACACTGCTGATTATACAAGCGCGGGAGAAGATGTTTTCGACGAGGAAGCATCATGAAATGGCACATATCTTCCATGGAGCTATTATTACAGTAAGCCACCTATAAACCACCTCTCCAGCCATACTTCACATATGCAACACGTTCTATATCAAATTATAACCCCATAGCAGCTCATGAAACGCGGCACGGCATATACCACCCCCCAAACGCCGCCTGAACAGCCACGCACGGAACTCGAACAACGCTGGCGCCGCTGGGTAACCAACGAAGCCTCCAAACGTACCGCCTTCTTCGCTTTCATAATGGATGCCCAACACGCCTTCATGTTCGGGCATTCCTGCACCCTGGCCCCCCATGAGGTCCAACTCCCCCTCCCCTGCTCCGACCTTCTCTGGGAACAATCCACCGCCCTAAACTGGGAACGAGCACGGCAGGAAACCCCCGACTCACCCCGCTTCCTCCTCACCCTCAAGGGCCTATTAAACAACACCCCCGTCCCCGCAAACTGCAGCCCCTTCTCTCGCCTCATCCTCCTGCACGGTCTCTTCAGCGTCACCGCCCACCTGCACGCCCGCGTCCTCGCTACGCTAGGCGTCGGCCAAATCGCCTCGACAACCACTGCAGCAGCCGCATCTGCCTCCGCACAAGCCAACACTGACCCCTCCCTCCCCACAGAGGCATGGAAAGCAACCATCGAACGCGCAATCGACACCTGGGCCTACTCACTCCTCTCTTACACCCCCTCCCTAGCCCTGGAAGCCTGCAAACCCCTCCACCACATGTCGCACGTCGCCATCCACACCAACATTGTCGACTTCCACATTCTCGCCGGCGCCAAGCCGCTGCTGGACAGCCGGCCCCCGTCCCGCCACGATGTCAGCCAGGCGATGGACCGCGTGCGTGCCTGGAGCCGTAATCGCGAGTGCAAGAAGGTGTTGTATCATTGTCTAGTACTCATTCAGGAGACGGTGTTTACGGGGAGGAGGTATTTGGCAAGGCAGGATAATATTGCTCTAAGGCCGTGGTGTTTGTATCATGCTACGTTGGTGTTGTGGGGCTACGGGAGGATGTGTGCGGAAGCGGTTCAGGGCCAGGTGCAGGTGCCGCAGGGGTATGGTGCTACTCCCTATGGGCATCCATACCAAAACAGCACCACAAGTCAAGGCAACGGCAGTGGCCCGGGGGGTGCAAAGAAACGATCTATCCCCATTCGCGCGTCTGGGGGCCTGAAGCTGGAGAACAACGATGGCGGTGTTGCTGCACCTGGTGGCCTTGGCGGGATGGGGGGTGTCGATATAACAACGCTCAGCGCGGAAGACTATCTAATTCGCATGCGGATGGTACTGCAGAGCCCAAACGTGCCTGAGATGTTGGAGGGGGCAAATGAGACGCGTGGGCTTCTGCTGTCGGTGCGAGAGTGTCTGGAGGGGTGTCGATGGGAGTTGTTACAAGAGGCGTATGGGACCTTGGGGAAGTTGGCGGGACTATGACGGATTGATGATAGGAATATAGTATGGGAAAAGGGAAAAAGGTCGGTTCACTGACACAATAATGGATTATAGGGAAACAAGCGAGTTTTGGCTCTTTTTGGCTGATATATATCTTTTTTGTTTCTCGTTTGGATATATTTGAGACCTTGCGTACATATTAAAACACATATATTCTAATAAATACCACGCCTTTCGATCCAGCACTTGACAGCCATTATTCTTGTCTCCAGTCCAGATACGACGAACCAGAGCGATGGACATAAATCCACCATCCGATAACCCTTCATCTATCTACAACACACCCTCAGTCACAACTCACCCCGCAAACTCAAACTTCGGCTGTCCCTTAATCCCCGCCGCGGGCTTATACAAAAACATATGCCCCCCATCATCTACCTGGCGAGGTTCTGGGTTCCGGTCCTTCCCCGTGGCAACAAAAATAATATCCCAATTGCGGCCGCCCCAAGTTGTGCAGGCCATATTTCGCGCGGTGAAGATGACGTCCTTGAGATGCTTGCCTTCGGGACTGAAAACCATCACTCGGTCAGAGTCGAAGACAGCGATCCAGAGGTTTCCGTCCGTGCTGTTTGTTGGGGCTTGTTAAAAGGGGTTCGGAGAATGTCAGGGGGTCAAGGGCAGACGTACTCTACTACCATCCCATCGGGTTCTCCGTAAGTGGATCGACGGTCAATGAGAATCCGTCTGTTCGAGATGTTTCCAGATTCGAGGTCGAAGTCGTATGCGTATACGATCATGGCGACGGAGTCGTTGAAGTACACTGGAATTCAACCATTATTCAACATCACATCGTCCCGCGCGAAAGCAAGGAAAGACAAGAAAACATTATCCATACTGGTCTTATTATCCGGACTCCACGCCAGCCCGTTGCCGCAAATAATCCCCTTCTCCATCTCATGCAGACTGCCGTCAGGATCATATCTCCACAGCCTCCCCCTTGGCTCCCCATAGCTTGCCGGTAACTTATTCGGCCCATACGCCATGGCCTTCTTATCGATCTCCGCCAACCAAAACCGCCCCTTTGCATCAACCCCGCCATCATTAAAGCGCAACTCATCCCGCTGAGCCGTCGGGATGATCTCCTTGACAACCTCAAACTTCCCCGTGGCCTCATCCAGGAAGCAGACGCCCTGATAATACGCCGCGATGTAGCTGCCCGGCTTCCCCTGGCGGAAGAAGGCAACCGTGACGCTGTCTTCGAGCTGGACAACGCGCGCGCGGCCCTTGGCGGCGCCGGTGTCTGGATCGACTTCCAGAATGTGCAGCTCGGCGGGATCCTGGAGGCAGTCGACCCAGTGGAGGGTTGAGTCGCTGGCGCGGTAGATGGGGGCTTCTCCTAGGACCATGGGGGGGTCGCACTTATAGAAGGGAGCGCCGCCGTCAATGGGCGCTTCGAGAGGCCCAGGGCCAGGGCGTGGTGGTGCTGTTGCGGCCATGATGGGAAGGAATTAATAGTTGATATCTAGTTCGAGAGGCCAGCAATGGTGTTTTGTTTCCATCAGGGGGGACTTTTTATATATACTGCGTCTCTATCCGGCGCCATCAGTCCATCCCGCGCTGGTCAACATCGAAGTTCGGGTCAGATGGACCCCATATCTGATGGCATTGCCCCTCAATTACGTCGGTGTCACGGCATTTAGAGCCAAGAAGCGCAAGCAATCTCCATTTATGCCTATCTAACCCCGCGTTCGTGTCCACAAGGGCATCGCTGAGGAGTTATGCGTGGGATATTTGCTGTTTTTTCCCACGTTGCATCCCACCTACCAACGGTTATCAATCACGGCCGTCGCTCACAAGAGACAGCCTGCGATAAGCCAATGAAAAGGATCCAGCGCGGGCGAGTGAGGAGCGCAAAGCATATCCCCACCGACCAAGACCGGTTCGACCGTTTGAAACCCGCCAGCCAAACAGCGCCTATGAGCGGCCGCGCTAACGAGACGGGATGCTATCCGCGTCCTCGGCTATTGAGAGCTGGTGGAGAACCGCCGAGGACTAGCCGGCTAGCGCTTTGATATCGGCTCCGTGATTTGAGACCAGGGGCTGGAAGCCAGGATGGAAGCTTTCCCCAGACACACCCAGCGGGCGATGCCTGTCTGTCTGTCTGTCTGGGATGGCGCGGCTTGCAGGGGCCTGATTGCAGCTATCCTGAAGAAAACGATGGACTGTCGCTCCTTATCTGCTGGCATGATTCCCGGCTATTCCCTCCCGGCAGGGGTGGTTATGCTTTCTGGGACCTGCTTATTCTCCTCCTTCACCACCTCCGTTGTGCATGGAAGGGCTGGTATTTTTTATATATATATTCTTTGAATAAACCAGCGGTCCCTTGTTTTCTACTTTGGAGACATGACTTCTCCACCTTCCCGTGGTGAGCGGGTCAAAACGGCCTTCAGCTCCTGGCATAACTTCCACGATGCAATGAAGCTGCACGGCGCCTCGTCGAGTCTGATGAATGAGGATCTCATCCCGACGCCCCCTGAGAAACGCACGTGGAAGACGCTGGATTTTTTCAATTACTGGTATTGTTCCCAGGACTTGGAGCCCAAACCGGCAAGGAGAATATATACTAATAACAATGAATACTACAGGTGGAGTGAAGCATGGGCCGTTGCAACATGGTCTGTCGGATCGACTCTTATCACGCTGGGCGCAACGGTCCGCGATGCGCTGCTGGTCGTCGCATTCGCGAACATAATGTGCGCCGTCGTGATTGTGCTGAATGGTCGGGCTGCTGCGAGATATCATATTGGGTATCCGGTGCTTTCTAGGACGAGTTTTGGGATCTATGGACAGTACTTTGTTGTCATATTGCGTGCGCTGCTAGGTGTTATTTGGGGTATGTCTACACAACTGCTCTGACGGGATATGTAACTGATGTCTTCATTCGGATTATAGGAGGCGTGACTCTATACTATGAGGCCGAGTTTATCTCCATCTGTCTCCGCTGTATATTCCCCGGCTGGATGAATCTACCAAATAACATCCCCGCGGTGCGCAGGCCTCCCCCCTGCCTATCTATGTATAGCCATGTCTAATACCCACATCTATAACAGAGCCAACACATCACCACCCAAGTAATGGTCTCCTTCTTCCTCGCCTTCCTCTTCGCCATCCCCTTCATGTTCATCCACCCGACCAAAATCCGGCACCTCTTCAACATCAAATCCATCATCGTGCCGCTAGCCTGCATGGGCATCGTGATCTGGGCCACCACCGCCAACGGCGGCGTATCAGCCGACAAACTCGTCGACGAGTCGAAAAAGCCCTCGACCGCCGTCTTCGCATGGGGCATCATTGGCCAGTTTAACGCCGTGGTGGGCGCAACCTCTGCCCTGATTGTCACCGTGCCTGATCTGGCGCGGTACTCGAAGACGAAGAACGCGCAGTTTTACGGCCAGGCGCTGGGGCTGCCGCTTTCGCAGACGATATGCGGGGCATTTGGGATTATTACCACCGTGAGTCCTGTTATAAACGAGCAGCTGCGTCTACTGTAGCTAATACAAATTAAATCCCCTGCAGGCCGCCCTCATGAACATGTACGGCGAAGCCTACTGGAATCCGTATGACATGCTAAACGGCATCCTCGACCACACATATACCCCCAAGGCACGGGCGGGAGTATTTTTCGCCGCGGCCTCCATGGCGTTCTCCTGCCTGTGCACATCCATCGCGACAAACGTCTTCCCCTTCGCGGCAGACATCACCTGTCTTGCGCCGAAATACGTAAATATCGTCCGCGGCCAGTTTATCTGGTTGATTCTTGCGTTTGCGATTGTTCCATGGTGTGTTTCGCCCCCGTTCCTGCATATATATATATATATAAATGTCCCCCCTACCCCATCCCCAACGGTACAAAAAAAAAACCCTAACAAAAATACCCACCCAGGCGCATCGTCGCAACAGCCAACGGCTTCCTCAGCTTCCTCTCAGGCTACAGCATCTTCCAAGGCCCCGTCGCCGCCATAATGCTAGTCGACTACTTCATCATCCGACGGGGGAACCTGCACATCCCGGACGTCTTCCTCGGCACTCCCGCGAGCAGATACTTCTACACCAAGGGAGCGAACGTGCGCGCATTCGCGGCCTTTGTCATTGGCTTTCTCCTCCCGCTGCCCGGGTTTGTGGGCAGCTTTGGCCACAAGGTTGATGAGGCGGCGACGCATATGTTTAATCTGGGGTGGGTGTTGAGTTTTTTGGTGGGGGGCGTGGCGTATTGGGGGATTTGTTTGGTGTGGAGGGTGCCGGGGGATGATGGGGAGGGGGGGTTTGAGGAGAGGGTGGAGGAGGCGGAGGGGGTGGTGTTGGGTGTGGGGGGTGTTGAGGAGGGGAGTGCGAGTGGGAGTGGGAGTGGGAGGGAGCCGAAGGATTCTGTGGAGGGGCGGGAGTATGGGGGGGGAGTGGTGTGATGGTGTTGTCTGTTGTCCCTTGGTTCGTTCGTTGCTCCCTTCTCACTCAGGGGTTTTTGATTTGTTTGGTTGGTTGGTTGGTGTGGATTGGAGTTCTTTTCGTTTCGTATGTTAAGATATCCCAGTGGGGATTTTATACCCATCTAGTGTTTTGTTCGTTCGTTCGTTCGCTTCGAATTTTCCTCAAGCCAGGTTTATTTTATATAGATGAGAGATGGATAGATGGATGGATGGATAGATACAGCATGCACTGGTACATACATATACATACACATTCATCACATCAATCCCGTTCATTCATCGAAATCAAATAAAATAGCTATGACCATCCCCGCTAACTAGTCGTCTCACAATGAAGTCCCCACCTCTAGATATGCCAAAAACAACCTAACCCCCCCCCCCCCTCAAAACCCGATTCCTTGATACCAACCCCTCCTCCTCCATAAAATAACCTCACCTCACCATCGGAAGATCCTCCGGCCCAAACGAATCCGGAAGCAACTGTCGCCATCCATTTAATCAGCATAAACACTCCAAACACACATATATATATAAAAAAAAAACAGAAAGGAAGAAACCCACCTCCCCCATCGTCTTCACCACAAACTTCCCCTCCCCATCATACATATAGACCGGGAACGAAGGCGTTGTGAATTCTCTCATGCTACACACACACACATCGAGCCGGGCACGTTAGCTTCATTCATCATTATCATTGATTGCAATTAAATCACTCCAAACTCCCCGTAGAAGAAGAAGAAGAAGACAAGCGAAACAGTGGGAAACAAGGGGCGGGGGGGGGCATACAACTGCCTACACATCCCACACGGCGACGCACCAGGCGTGATATCCGTCGCGACGGCGATGGCTTTGAACGATTTATGGCCGGCGACCTAGTTGTTTTGTGTTAGAAACCTGAACGTAGCAAATGATAATACATCCATCCATCCATCCATGCATGTAGATAACTATCAGCCTGGCCTGGCCTGCTCGACGTTGACATATGTAGACTAGATACTATATCCCCGCCTCGAACTTCTCCCTCCCCCCAAAGAACGCAACCAACCCCAACCACCTCAATAAATGGGATAGTAAAAAGAAAAAAAAAAGAAAAAAAAAAAAAAACCATAACATACCACCGCCGTCCCAAACGCACACCTCTCCGCACAAACGCCCACGGGATACGAGACATTCTCCACGTTCGCGCCGACGATGAACTCCCCTGTTTCCGTGAGGAGGCAGGCGCCGACGCGGAATTTGCTGTATGGGCCTATTTTGATTATGATTAAGGATTAAGATTAGGATTAAGATTAGTGGGTTGGGTTGGGTTGGGTTATGGATGGGACGAACAGTGCGCGACCTCCTTTGCGGCGATGGCTTTTGCGGAGAGGGTGGTGAGTTCGGTGGGGGTGAGGGGGGAGGGGGGCATTTTGGGGTGGTTGGTTTTTAGCTGGGGGAGGGTATGTGTGTATGGATAGATGGATGGATGGATGTGTGTTTATAGTTTCGGTGGGAGAGGGTAGGAGAGCGGGAGGGTGGTTATTTGGGTGGTTTTGAGGGGTTTATCTTGATTTATATACGAGATAGATGTAGGTGAGCGGATTAAGGTTGTGGACGGCGGATCCCGATGGGATTAGAATTAGAATTTACAGAATTCAAAATTGACGACGGGGTTACATTGGTGTTTATTTGACGGGCAGTGGACTATTAATTGCGGGGTCAATTAGTTATTTAATTGATTTACTTTTCTTTTCTTCTCTTCTCAATAACTTTTATCTCTACATACCAACTGTATAATGCTTTTCTTTCATCTGAAAAACACCCAAGTGAATCAACCCAAAATGAAACAAAATAGATCTATCAAGCTATGTAAATGGCTGGATGATATACCGGAAATATGGAAAGAAACCAGACAAAACGAAAGGATAGACAAATACGAAAATGCCCGTCGTAAATCAGCCATCAATCCCGAGCCAGCCCGATTAAATAAACACCCGTTCGCCTGGACATACCCCGGAACAGAAGATACCACAGAAATTAGAAAAGAAAAAGACGTCTAGAGGTAAAGCGGGTAAAGTGAGGTGGACGGAATAGGAAATCAACGTCATAATATGTAGTCAAGGTTATAGATAATGGCGCAGCGCTTCATAAATCGTAAAGATGAAGGCTGAACTCGGCGCTGATCGCGCACAGGTGATTCCGCAGCCGCGGTACAGCCCCGCGAGGCCCTGCTGTTTCCAAACGGTCTTCCCCACGGCCCAGAAATTGCGGCGTCTGGCGTCGCCAACTGTATGCGTAATGTCCTCTGTCTGCATGCGCGACTTTATCGTGTCGGCCGGATAGAAGATGAAATTGTAACTGACGCCTGCTGCGGCGCCTGCGAGCATGCGCTGATACACAGCGAGCGGTGGGGCTGGGGCGTCCGTGGCTGGGTCGAGTTTCGAGGCGTTGTGTTGTTTGAAGAAAGCCACCACCCCCTCGTAACTCCCGAACCAAGCGGCAGAACCGCCCGTTTCACGGATCAGCGTCCCCATTTGGCCGCGCCAGAAGCCTAGCAGCCCGTCGTGGCGGAAAACGGACGCGATGAGAGCCAGGGGCCCGGGCGCCTTGTGGCCAATGCTGCTACCGGGGGGCACCTGCATCTTGCATTTGATGAGCTCGACAGGGGTCAAGAGGAGAGAGGTGAAGGCTCCCGAGGCGGCACCGCAGACGAGGAGTGCGGATTGCGGGAGCTCGGACACGGAGGGGTACATGGTTGTCTTCAGGAACTCTTGTGTTACACGGTAGCTGAAGAACAAGCTGCTTGTCTCGAGGGCGGCACCCACGAGCGGGGCACTGATACCCCGATACAGGCCATTGATGCCGGCGGCCTGGAAGGACTGGCGAAAGCAGTCGATGGGGCCCTTGTAGCGGAGGGGGATGCCATCTGGCTGGGACTGGAGGCGCACTTTGACGGTGTCGAAGGGGTATTCTATGAACTTGCCCGCAATGCCAGCGGTCTAGTAAAGGCAGTCAGACCATGTATGTGACAGAATACACACACACACAGACACAAACAGGAACAGACAGAGCATACCGAACCATACACCACGTCCTTCAACGCCTCGACGCCCTGGTGCGTGGTCGAGGGGAAATCGGGCAGCTCCACCGCCATTTCATTTTCAATGGCGCGCGGAACCTGTGGTTTCACAGCGTCCATCGGGCAGGCGGGGCAGAGAGCGAGGGAGAAAAGAGAAAATTGAGTATACAAGGGGGTGTTATCGGAAGAGCATCGTAGAGTCCTGGAAGAGACTGGGAAGGGCGTCAGAGACGGAGCGGTGGAGGAGAAGCGGTGGTGGTGGTGATGGTGGTGGTGGGACGACCGACATCATACGGAAGAGGCCTGCATGTTCTCTGAGGGAACAGCGCGGTATATTACAGCGGGCGGTGGAGACAGACAGCCACGCGAGTCGCAGCAGCAGAGCGGCCGGCGTATTGGCGAACGAGCGGGAATGGCGGGCTGAGACTGAAATTTGGAGCTGGCGGGGGCGGTTGTTGAGATTTCGAGATTTCGTCGGGTTGGCGGCGGTGATAAAGCGCCCAAAGCGGCTAGCGCGGAGGCAGCGGGGCCAGAATCGCCGAGATCCGGTTATCTGATGGCGCTAAGATAATTGTAAATTACGCTAGTTACGCGACGTTACGCCAAGCCGCTAGCTGCTAGCCGGACTCTTAGTCAGCGCCAAGCATCTGGTTTTGCAAGAACCGCCGACAAGATTCAACTGGCAGCAAGGGACAATTCAATTCCCTGCTAACTCTGGCTGTGTTTGCTGTGTCTCTGCTGTGTCTTGCTGCTTTCCTTGTCCTGCTTGTCCTGCCCTTCGCTGCCCGCCATGTCCGCTGCTGTCGAGACTGCCGCAAATGGCCCTGTCGCCCAACCCCCGTCCGGCATGCGCAAGAACGGTCTGTCTCCCCCCCATTAATCAGAGAGAACACCCTGCTGACTGCGCGGCGACAGGCAAAAACTGGCACGTCGCCAAAGCCGCCTTCCGCCCCACGTCCGGCCAGACGCCCTACGCCAAGCGGCTCGAGGAGCGCCGGAACAGGGAGGCCATGAAGGAGAAGGAGAAGGAGATGAAGGACGAGAAGGAGGCTGAGCGGCAGGTTGGTTCCCTCCCCCTGCGCTGAGTCTGGGAACTGTGCTGATGTTGGTTTCTGTCTGCAGCGACGGATACAGGCGATAAAAGACCGCCGCGCCGCCAAGGAGGAGAAGCTGCGGTACGAGAAGATGGCCGAGAAGATGCACCAGAAGCGCGTCGACAGGCTGCGGCGGAGGGAGAAGAGGAATAAGCTGCTCAAGTCGTGAGTGTGTGCTGGATGAGAGGAGAGGGGTTATTGCATTTTCTGGAGTGCGGGCTGGCATTGGCGTTTTTGGAGATATCTATCTTTCGACTGTCTGTCTATACGGGGATTATGCTCATTGATTTTATACCTAAGCATTACTTTGTCTTTACACGAATCAAGTCATACTGAATACTCTCCATATAAACGTAAAGTGACGGGATTAAATGCTCATCTATGGCCATATTTAATCCATGCATCTGATAAATATCATTCTTGGCGCATTTATCTAACCGCCAAGAACACCCTCTCCATCCAACAGTCTACTACAACACGCATCTCCAGAACAGCCCTCCCCAACCCCTCCCCTATCTATGTATTTAAATATCCCATGGCCTCCCTCACCGCCAAAGAACCCAACACATCCACCCATTCCACACCCGCCGCCGTCCCGGGCATCCCACCGCCCCATAACCATGGTTCACCCCACACCCACTCCCAAACCCAACCCCAACAACACCTCTCCGCACATGGCCATGGCCTCCTCCCGCCAGAGTCGACCCGAGACAAACAACCCTCGAGCAGCCGTCGACGCCCCCACCGGCCGAAAATCCACACCCATCTAAGCCACTACCACGGCATCCATCCCCTCGACGACTCCTGGCTACACCACAGACAGCCCCATCTACGCCATCGCGAGCGAGAGCGAGAGCGAGACCGTGCGCGGGACCGTGATCGTGATCGTGATCGTCACCAAGAACGAGACGGTGAGGCAAGCCACAATTCTCCACCGCGGAAGCAAAATCAAAAACAAAAGGACAAGAGGAGCAAGGAGAAGAGCAAGGAGAAAGAGAAGCGCAAACACCGCAGCCACGGTCAGAAGCGACATGGGCATGGGCATGCGTCGGCGGATCGCTCTGGCTCTGGCTCTGGTTCTGGATCTAGGTCGAGAGACGTGAGGGTTCATATACCCATACCCATACCCACGGCTAGGGCTAGGGGTGTTAGGGAACATGCTACGATGAGTTTACGGCCGGCGAAGTATGTTGGTAAGGAGAGGGAGGGGGAGGGCGATGGGATGGTGACGGGGCAGTCGGAGGGGAGTATGAGTGAGGTGGAGGGTATGGAGAGACGGCTGCCGTTTGGGAGGCGGAGGGGGGATATGATGATTACAATGGAGGATGTGAGGAGGGAGAGGAGCAGGCGGACGAGGGAGGAGGAGTAAGTTATCCCCTATAACCCCTATCTATATGAGTGTCTCTAACAGCCCAACCCAGAACAAACCTCTCAACCCTCTCCACCCTCTCCGCCCTCTCAACCTCCATAACCCGCCGCCTCGACACAACCTACTACAACCTGCTCGAAAAAATCACCTCCCTCCACTCCGCAATCTACTCCCTCCACTCCCTCCTCACCACCACCTCAACCCTCCACACCTCCCTCACAACCTCCCTCTCCTCCCTCGCCCACACCACCACCCGCCAACTCGCCGACGTGCACGCCTTCGCCCCGCAACTCCACCAGATCGAGGCGCTCGAGGCGCGCATGCGCGGGAGCGCGGAGAAGGCGATGGAGCTGAATAGGCGGCTGGAGGTGGTGAGGGGGAAGATTGAAGCGTGGGATCGGAGGGAGGGCGAGTGGCAGGATAGGGTTAGTAGGCGGTTGAGGATCTTTTGGGCGGGTATGGTGGGGGTCGTGTTGGTTTTGGTTGTGGCGTGGGCGGTGGAGCAGGTTAGGCCTGTGTCGTCTGCGTCGGTGGGGCTGGGGGAGCAAGGGGGTGTGGGGAGTAGTGTGAATATGTCCCTGGCTGATGGTGTTGCTGGGAATTCTACATTCGGGGCGGGTGAGGGGAGGGATGTCTGGTTGAGGAATCCGTTTGATGCTGCGGGGAATGGGAATGGGAATGAGACGGATGGGGATAGGACGTGTCATAAGGAGCTGTGATTGATTGATTCCCTTCTGCTTTCTGGATTTGGATGGGAGGTGATTGTTTCAAACCCCCTTTCTTTGGCCGAAGGATTGCGCGGGCTGGTGTAATTGCATAGTGGCCTCCATTATCTATCGACCCACCGAATATATGGAGGAGGGGGGTGGGTATAGATATGATATAGGCCCATGGCGAACCGTTGATTTATTATTTGCATTTATTATTAGTTTTGCATCATGATACCCAAACCATTCATTCATTCATTTACTTGATTGTTTTTTTTTTCTCCCTAGGGCCTTAACCCCCTTTCCCAGCCATTTGAAAAGAAAAGAAAAAGTGTGATGTATACAGCTACTGGTTATTATAGATAGGGTATCAGCTAAAGTCATAACTGGTAATCTCCTTGCTTAGCTTAGTCTAGAGATACATTGATATGAATATTTAATTATGTTAAGAATTCTGGACGGTGGGATGAGGCGGGTAAATATATTAACTTTACCAACCACAGGAACTATTTTCCGCGTCTCTCCATCACCTGAAAGGGATAAATAAATACCTTCTAACTTCCCTCCTGGAGGCGACTTTCCCGGCCGTTTTACAGGGACCAGAATGATGTCAGACCGCGCGATTAAAAAATATTATTCATTCTTTCGTCCACGAAAAAACAAAATGGCATGCTCAATATCGATATCGATATCGATATCCTCCGTCGAAGCCCAGGACGTGGATTGCCTCGTGCGAAAAGTCGAATTTCCCGCACATCAAGATAAATAACCTTCTCTACCGCTTGATGTTCCTGTGCTCAACAAATGGGCGACGACAGCGGGAGCAAAGAGAAGAAGACGAAATCAGATGGACGATTGATGGGCTTCTTGAGACGCTTCGTCGGGGGGATGAAGCGCTGTACAAGGCGTGCGGAGAAGATGGATTGCCTGTTGGACTGATAGGCTGGACCACTACTACTACTACTACTACTACTACTACTACTCGCCCAGGAGCTTTCGCAACGAAGGGGGTGAAAAGCGAGGATTGTATTGAGAGTGACCCGGTAGGCAAGTCTGGAGCTGGGGGGAGGCAGGGGGCAAAGTTGAAGAACAGGGACAGCTTTCGCCCGCCCTCTTTGGATGTAGCTTCGTGGCTTGGTATCTCGAAACGGCTCAGAGAAGAGAGGCAACGAGTTCTTCAGGCTTGCCAAGGGGGGAATGGAATATGTCGTAAGTAAGCCATTAATCAGTCAACTTGGATTTTTTCCGGGGCCTTGCTGACCTTTTTCTCACGTTAGGTATCACTTTCATGGCTGTGGATCCAAATCACCAACGTCAGGGTGTTGGGTCTACGCTGATGAGGATTTTCTGTGATTATGTTGATGAAAATGCACTGGACGCCTTTGTTCTGTCTTCTCCTGCTGGTATACGACTATACTCCAAATTTGGATTCAGGGAAGTCGGTGTTGTTGAAACGAAGCAGGGAAACTTTACTAGCATGCTCAGGACTTCAGGCCTTGGTCTCAAGGAAAACATCGAATTACCTTTGTGAACCATAAAGCAAACTAGTTGATGCGGCTCCCGGGTTCTTGTCAGGCTTATTTAAGGTAGCAAATATTTACAACACCCCTGTACTATTGAAAAGGACCAATGATAAAGATGGACTGTTAGGATTTGATAGCACAAATCTCCCACGTACAAAGTCAGGAACATCCATGGTCACTGAGATGGTTTCCCTCAGTGGCCCTCCAGCAGTACTCTCTGGAATGGCACCTCTCGTCATCGTCAGTGCTGAAAACCCATACAGCTTCAATAAGCTCCGAATCCTTGACCGATCTACGCGGCATCATGATGTTGGTTTTGCCCTCGGTAATCTCCACGGATAACTCCGAGTCATATCTGTCTAGAGAACGAACACCAAGTACGTTCTCTAAACCGTGTTGGCGAAGAAGGGCCGAGATTCCCACAAGGAACGCCGGATCAGGGTCTCCGTCAGACGTGCACGGCGAGTAATCAAATTCAACTGGAGACCAAATTCCGTTGAAGAACCTGAACGTCCGCGGAATGACGAAGCCTTCATATTTGGGCACAGTCCACGGTGTTGACAAATTTTGGAGGTCCACAAGCCGCTGGTTGGTCTCCATCGAAAAATGCTTGTGCAGCAGACTGACTCCATACCGTCCATGCATTCCGGAGTCGAGAAAGAGCTGTCCTATGGGGTCTAGTAAGGGCTCCCTCGCCTGCGTTTCCTTGAACAGGTTGGCAGCCTCCCGAAGGGATGGCAGCGATTCGTAAGCTTCTGGGATATAGAAGGTCCTACTATAGGGTCAACTGTCGACCCGGACAAGCTACTTTGGATTCCTAAAGGCCCATCCAGAACCAAAGGACGTGTTCCAGGTGGATTGCGAAACCATCTCCCCCGAAAGTGCGAGCTGATACCCCCGAGTCAGGTTTAGATCAGTCGCTTTGGGTTGATGTACTGTATGCGTGAGTTATCTCCAGGTCCTTCCTTGCTTGGGAATTATTAATGCATGATCCATGAGGACAGAACTGCAGTTCTGTCAAAAGTATATAAACCTGACAAACTCCGTCCTCGCTGTGGGGGATGTGCTTAGTCCAATGTCTCATGGGAATGCTGGGGTACCAATACATCCAAGAGGGCTCATGGCGTATACCGTCCCGCTCTGGCGTCAGATCTCAATGTAAGACCCTGTTTATACCGAGTGGTGGATGCCTTGGATGTCTGGGCCAATGTTTCCCCCATGCAGATGTGCGATGAGGTGTGTCTTCTCTAGCGATTGTAGCATTTGAGAGACCGGGATGTGGTAGGTTTAGCAACCTCATGAATTGCCAACCCATTCTTAATTGATGTTTGGGCTTGTCCTAGATTGCACTCATTAATTAGGATTGGTTTAGCATTTAGTAAACATTAAATCTTATCATCTTGAGCTTCAGGGATTGCATTGCTCACAGTGTTTTTCTCCGTGGTTCAAATGATCCTGATGGGCGGAAACTTACCAGTCAGTGCTGGGGAACAATCTCAATTCAATGTGGCACCTGGGAAACAGTTAGGGATCCCCCAAAACCATTATTCAAGCCTAGCAATATATTTGCAGCCCCAAGATTGCCGTGCCAGACACAAATCAAAAGAGCAAGAAGGAGCTGAAGTCAATGGCTTGATACTGCGGGGCCGGCCCCACTATAATCCGGTAATACCAATACATCACCATACATTATTTACAGCCAGCATTCGCCCATGATCTCACCACCACCAAACGAACCTCACGACCTCCGCGTGGTAATAGGAAAATATTCCCTGCCCCTCAGACACCGCAGAATACACCGCAGACATGGCAGACACAGCTGAAGCACCCGCAGAGCCCCAGGCGAGACATGTAGTATATTGCGGAGGTGAGTGCAATCCCCCCCTCCAGCCCCGCCATGCAAACCCATATCCCACCCCGCCAGCAGCCAAACGGGCATAACAGATAAACTAACATTTATCCAGTCTGCTCACTCCCGCCCGAGGTACGTGACGGCTCCCCGCCCATTATACAATGGGATCTTCCGAAGCGCTTTTCCTTTCCCAATCCAATTCAACGGAGGGGCAGAACAAAATGGCTAAGGTTTCGCCGTTGGGGGGAGTAATATGGCGTGTGTAGTATTGCGAATTCGGCGGCACAGTGAAAAAGTGCCAGGAATGGCTAGAGAAGAATCATCCGGATATGCATCAGCGGTTATATTCCGATGGTATGCCTAATCCCATCCCTGGTTCTCCCCTGAGCAGAGGTCTCCCCCGCCTGGGTGTTTTCTTCATCCCTCTCGACACAGGATCTCATAACCAACCCAAACAAAAGAAAAATATTTCATATCTACTCCGACTAACAAACAAACAAAACAACCACAGAAACCATATCCGCAAACCTAAACACCCTCTCCCTCACCGCGCGCGAACGCGCCGCCAAAGACGCCGCCAAAAAGGAAGCCAAAGCCGCCCTAGCCGAAACACGTAACCAGGAACGCAAAGCTGCCGCAAAGGTCCAAATCAAGCGCGTCGAGCGCAACAAGCGGAAATACGTCACTGTGATTTCCGGCCTGGAGGCGCACGGGCTGGAGAATAAGAAAATCGCTAAAGAACTGGGCAAGAAGTTTGCGACGGGGAGTAGTGTGACGAAGGCCGTTAGTGGGGTGGCGGCGACGGCGCAGGGAGGGTCTGGGGAGGAGATTACGGTGCAGGGTGATGTCAGTGACGATGTGTTTGACTGGTTGATGGAGGTTTATGGGGGGGTGGTGCCGGAGGATAATGTTGAGTTGGTGGAGGATAAGAAGAAGAAGGGGGGTGGGTGATTTCTTTCTTTCTTTTTTTTGTTTGGTTTTCTCGATCTCGATTGTTTTTTGGGTTTGGTTGGTTGGATTGGGATAGGATGGAATGGTGGGGTTTTTTCTGTTAGTACTGAGGGATGGATGATGGGATATACATGATTTTTCTTTTGATAACAAGGATATTAAGACGTATGGTATAGGATAACCTATTTTTGATGCCGGGCGATGACCAGCCGACGTGCAGAAGTAGTATGATATTGGCTTCAATAGTAGTGCCAATAGAGATATCAAGCCCGGGCCCAAGCCTGTGCCCTAAGGGGGGCCCATTACTCCAGCGGTTAGGGATGAGGGGTGATGAACGTCAGGGCATCAATTATGCGATGGAGATTTTCCGAATTTGATTGCTATTTGATCATCTTGACCAATATTCCGAATTGAGGGAATTTGATCTATTTTGGTCCCATTTTTGTGATTTGTTGCTTCGCTATTGCAGGATAAGTTAAGTTACCGCTTTCTACTATGACTATATTTGTGTTGCAGTTCTTGAATTCCAACAGTAAATAAGTTGCAAACCAGATGTCAAAGCAGACAAAGGATGAGGTTGATCGAATGTGGTTTGGTTAATAGTCACTACCCCCTGTTCGGGGCGGCTGGCGCTTAACTTACTGCAGCGCTTAAGCCGAACCGCCCCCAACGCCGCGGAAAGAGCCTCATGCGCATCGTTCCCTTGATGATTCTACAAACAAATCACAAACCAGCGGATATGCCATTCACTACCGTTGGGTCAAGTCCGATGGCGGTATAAATCGGGGTGCTATCCCGCGTAACAACAGGACACTTCTCAATTAATCAATCCGTCCTCGATCTGCTCCCCTAGTCAGATATAAAATCCGCTTCTCCAAATCCGTGCTTCCCATCAACTCATCCCCATATATTGTTCATTGAATTTGCCTTGACTCCAGCCAAAAGAAGAAGAAAGGGAAAAAAGGCGCCCCCTGTTAGCAATATTTGCACCCAAAATGCCCCCATCTATCACAGAACCCGGCACACCCTTATCATTCCTCGACCTCCCTCCCGAAATCAGGCTAGAAATCTACAGCCTCTCCCTGGGTTGGCCAAACCTGCGCGTGCCATTCGCCCGTCTCCGCATTGAATGCGAACAAGACGAAGCGACCTGGTTTACATACCAGCCCCCATCCTCCCCCGAATACTACATGGGGAGCATGCCCTCATTATCCAATCCCAAATGTACCTTACCCCCGCCCCGCATCCCAGAATCAGACTACGTCACGCCCAACTTGTTCCTCCTCAACCGCCAAATAACCTACGAAGCCCTGCCCGTGCTACTCTCGCAGGAGCTCGTCATCGATGAGCCGCCGCCGTACTCGATTGCACTGGGCCGGCCGGTGGATATCACGATGTTTATCTGTGAGGGGGCGCTTCAGAAGGCGCGCAGAGTGACGCTGAAGATTGATATTACGAGTCTGGCGAGCAGGTGGGCGCGGACGGTTGATACGCTGTTGGATGTTTGGTGCGTGGGGAATTGTTTGGCGGAGTTGAGGATCGTGTTGACGGGGGAGTTCTCGATGTATAGGGCGAATATTCTTGGGGAGGAGGGGTCGAGGTTGATTCTGTTTAAGATGTTTGGGAAGGTGAGTTTTCTTATTCTTCTTGTTTTTTTATCATTCAATGGTTTTATCCGATTGGCATGGAATCAGAGCGGATTGGAACATAATGAAATCAGGGGCTGGACTAACCTATCTTCTTGCTTCGTTGATGAAAACACAGTTGAGGAACTTTGGCGACAGGAACATATCCGGCATCAATTTCTCGATTGAAGGTCTCGACCCATTGCCAGTGCCAGTCAAGCGGGATCCATCGCCTGGCCGTTGGTACCTTGGAGCTTGATTTCCTATCGACGGCTCAAAGCGAGTTTCTTCTCCCATCCATCGATTAGGGATTATGATACCATCATATTATACCCTGTATAGGCCATGCCACAGGAGGCTGGGAAGCATCCTGTCAATATCGATCCCAGGCCATGTAAGCGCGTGCTCAGAAGTAAGATAAGATTATGTTCTCACTAAGCTATAGGGCCTCAGAGGCCGTACATAAGGTAGAGATAGCTAGCGCATAAGGTCACATGACCACACATAAGCTATACATGACATCTGCTGCTCTAATGAAAAATGTTAACATCCTTGTTAACAGGTCATAAAACAAAAGAAAACAGGATAAGGGGTACAATTTAGGGCAATTTAGTAGCATAAATCAGGATAAGGGGTACAATTTAGGGCAATTTAGTGGATAACAGCATATTCAGGTCATCTGTGCACATAATGAGAAATCAGTCATTCTCAACCATCACCTTCTTCTTTTATATAGGCAAACCATGGCCAGGACATTCTGCATGAGCATTCCTCATGGTTCTCATATCTTATTACCATTCTTTCATTGTATAAGGTATTCAACTCTATTCTCAATGCACTATTTATTATATATATTCTCAATTTCCTAGTATTCTTCATCATCAACAATTCTATCTGGCATCTATGGAATCTGGCAGTTTAGCAGGTCCTGATGATATAGTTTAAAATGTATAATACTTATAACTAGATGGAGGCTATATAGGCAGAATAGTAGATGCAGGTAATAGGCTAATATACTAACTTTTTTAATGATTTTGAAAGACTCTATCTATAGTAAATATAGAATGAACATCTCTAAAAGTGTATATCTATAATAGCTCTTTTAGATAAGTTAGAGATAGGCTTTTCTCATTAGCTCCATTAGTTTATAATGATTATTATAGTAGATAGCTATTTATATCTAACTAAGAGTAAGAGAGTTATTTACATTCTTATATATCTCTTTCTTAGTGTTTATAAAGTTATTTATAGTAAGATTATCTGCAGTTGTGGCTGCATTTCTAGCTTGTAGTAGATGAAATTATGAAAGAGGGTCAACTCTATATAAGGCTTTAAATGATAATGTGTTAGTTGCTTGAGATAATATAATATTTAAGGAAAATTCAACTTGAAAGATTATCTGATCCCATTTATGTACATTCTTTCCAGTAAGTAGGCATTATAGAGCTATCTCAACTACTTGATTTACTCATTTAGCTTGTCTATTTGCTGATGAATGGTACACTGTGATGAGACAGATAGATACTACTATCTATTAAAAGACTTTAATCTAGAATTTATTTAGAAATCTTCTGTTATAGTTAGCTATCAGCTGATCTGGAAGACCCTAAAAGCAGATAATTTCATTGAAAAAGATTTCTACCCACTTCTCAGTACTTCAATCCTTTCATCCTGGTATGACTCTGATATACTTGATGTACTTGTTAGTAACAGTTAATATCATATCATAATTAATGTCTTGTGATACTAAAAGGTTAGTAATAAAGTCAAGACTTAAGCAAGTAAAGAGCTGGTTGGAGGTTTGAATTGGGTGCAGCATCTTATAGGGCTGATGTGGGTGTATAACTGAGGCTTAACATGTAAGGTAGAATTTTATGATTCTCTATACTTTATAATTCATTTCTAATGAGAAGATAAATAATCTTATTCTGACTAGTATCTGCTGAGCACTATTATGAGCATCATGCTGATAGGCTTACTCAATTAATCTAACCTATAATAACTATAATATATATATATAGAGGAAATTATTTTCATTTTCATAGAATATTAACCCATCATCATTCATATAGAATTCATGGTATGAGTTCTACTAGTCTTCTTAATTACTTTCCTACTGAAATAGTGCTTCTAATTTTTTATAAACTACTTGAAAATGGGAGTTCTATAGGAGTGTGTCCTTAATCTATCTTTTCATTACTAAGTGCATTTCTAAGATAATCATTAAGTAGATAGTTATTACTAACTCTGGTTCTTCTTCTGTGGGAGTATCTGCAGTGTTTAGTTTTATTAATTCCTGGTTTTATCTATGAGAGATTTATAGATAGTCTGGCTTTATTGGGAGTCTGTATAGCTGATTATTTTCTATTATAATCATATAGAATAGAGTGTTAGCATTGTAGTGTAGTTTGCCTGCATGATGTACTATCCTCATTCTAGAAGTAAATTATAATAGATATAGTAACTATTTATTTAGTTTATTATTCTGTCTTTTATCTACACTGACTATCTATAGGGCTGTTTTCAGTGCTACATGATTTATAATAATAGTAAATTTCCCATTAAAATACTGCAGTATTTTCTGGAGCATTCATATTATTACTACTATTTTAAGTTCTATTAATATGTATTTAGTTTCTACACCCTTGAATTTTCTGAAGAGAAATAGCACTGGTTTTTCTTTTCCATTTAAGTTCTATTAATGAATCACTATTCTTATTCTATCTCTATTACCATCAATATATGCAATGAATTCCTTTGTAAAATCTGGAAATCTCAAGACAGGTGAATCTATAATTTCTACTTTGATTTTTTCCCAGTAGGTATAAAGTTTCTCTTCTAATAATATCTCTCTCTAGGCCCATCTCTTTCTTACATTTCCTTTAACTAATGCCTGGGCAAATCTCTTGATCTTCCAAATTTGCAATGGCTCTATCTTTTGGGCATATTACATAATAAACTCATAATAGTATCTAAATAAGCCAAGACTAGCCTCCAGCTGTGTGAGTATCTTAGGGAATGCAAGCTTTTTGATTGCTGCTATCTTTTGTTTGTAGATTACCAGACTGAGATGAGATATATAGTGGCTGAGTAATACTATAGAAGAGAAGGTAAAATAGTATTTAATTATAGAGAGGATGATTCCAGATTACTTAATGAAGAATAGAACAGCCTTAAGGTCTTTTAAATGAGCTTCTTTAAATGTAGAGAAAATAATGATATCATCTATATAAACTAAGGTTAATTTCTAGAGAAAGGGTTATAAAATACCTTCTATTACCACTTGAAAATATATAGGTGAGGAGATTAATCCCATACTTGCAACTTTCAGCTGTTCATGGCTGCAGTGAGGGGTTATGAAGGTACATTTCTACCTATTCCCTGACATAATGAGTAACTAGAAAAATCCTTTTTAGATATTAACTATGAAGAAGATTGAGGCTCCTTATAGAGAGAATAAGATAGAGTCCTACCTTAAGAGTAAATAAGTATTAGATATGGTCTTTGCATTTACCTTTTATAAATTAATAATGAGATGAGACTTTCCATTTCTTCAGATAATAAATACTAATAATACTATTAGACTTAATTTGTACATTGAAACTCATTTTACTTTTCTTTACTTATATAGATTATTGAGTATTCCATTCATTACCTTGCAGTTCTAGTATGACAGATTGAAAGGTGCTTGGCATAAACCTTATACATCAGATTCATTGAAGAATGGAATTAGCATTTAGTGGTTTTTAAGTTTCCCTAGCTTAGATGTGAAGAGTGCTTTGTGTCATTAAAAAAGCTATTACACTGATTATTTGTATTCATCTCCCTAGAAGTCTAAAATTATTAGCTGAGAGGTATTTTCCTCTTCCTCATAATTCAGCTAGAAGAGTAGGTTTGATGAATCATCATCTGATGATTCCTCTTTAAGTTCAGATTAATGAGATAGATACTCTACTGCATGATGTTTATTATCACATATTATAAGTAATATATATATAATTTTATATGGTTGTGATGACTTATCCTCCCATCTCTGATCACTTGTCCTTAGAGCTACTGTATAAGCACTGAATATTTTAATAAGACACTTAACATCATCTATATGTAGCTGCTGCATTTTTATTTGAGTTTAATCTCTATACTTATTTAGCTTATATATTAGAGATGGTTTAGATTTCACATCATCATTATCTAGTTCTTCCATATATGTGGTTATCAGTATATCACTATTAAGTACTATTATGTGTCCTATGATTTTCCTTGTTAATAGACATACATTTGTAAAGCTGAAATTTACTATTATAACATATTCTATCTTATTATGTGTCATTAGTCCCTTGGCTGCAGATACCCATAATGTCAGAGTTCAGAACAATAAGAAATCTAAGTATATAAATTGATTGTTCAGATTTAATAGTTTGAAATGGGTCATAACTATTACTCTCTTCTATCTGGCTGGAATCATTATAGCAGAGTGGATACAAATAGGTTGCTTTCTTTTCTTTCTGGTAATAGTATTAGATGCATTCTTCATGGTTTATAATAGAATAGTGATCCCCTTAAATTGCAGGGAGTCTGAATTATCTAGATGAATGATCATCTATTATTTTCAGAGGAAGTTCATCTTAATAATAATGCCTGGGGGTAGTTTATCAACTATGTATACTATAGCAGGCATTTCATCAGTTACAATTAAAGTATCTTCCTCACTTGGGATAAGATCCTCATCATCATTAGGGTTGAATGTATTATTATTATTAACATTATATGATAAGGCATATCTAAGTGGTATGATTATAAAGATTATAGATAGAATAGGTTTAGATCCTACTCTATAGATAAAAAATTTTGCACTGTCTGGATTTTTATGAATGGAAATAGCTGGAAAGTACTTGTATAGAAACAAATTATTAATAATAGATATCTCAGCTTCAGTATTTTAGATGACATTATATTGTTGGCCCTTGGCATTTACTATAAATACTGTAAGCAGGGAAAGGTGAGATGAAGAAGTATAATAGCAGTTGAAGAACTTTTAGCTGATAACATCTAATGCAGGTAATATATTAAGTAATATAAAAAGTAAATTGACATTAAAATGATTTTCAAAAAGGGGTTTTAGTTTTTTGACTCTAACTGCTAAGAGGTAGTATTACTATTATTATTAGTAGTTTACTTTCTCTCAGGTAAGGCTATCATAATTTCCTCATTATCATTGAAGCTGACTGTCTCAGTGTTTACTATATATACCTTTTCCTGTAGACAGCAGTCTATAAATCAAGGGGTATATTAATTATTACAACAGTAGCCATTATAATTACATCTATTTGCAGGTTGATCTTATTTATTCCTGTATTAACTATTATCATCTTTAGTAGAAGCATTCTTTACTTATTTAGAATTCTATGCCTTATTCTCTTTCTATTCTTAATAGTATTAATACTTATTATTTCACTTATAGTGATCATTTCATGATAATGCACAATCTATTTTAAAGTAATGCTAAACTTAATATGCTGCATCATTCTGTGCATATAGCATGCAGGTGTATTTAGAAAGTGTAGAAAAATTAAGACTATACTCATTTAATAGATAAATCATCTATAGTTAAGCTTTAAGTTTATTATATATATACTGAATGACTTAGACTTCATCAGTGATTCTAGCCTCTTATAGGAGATTAATTTTCTCATTATAATAATCTGAGATAGAGACTTCTTTCCACTTATTAAATCTATATTTCAGCCTGGAGGCCTACTATAGGGCTCACACTCATAAGAGACTATATATCTTTACTAACTCTACTTCCTATATGCAGATAGAGTCATTCATTTCCTTAATAATATCATCAGACAAGATAGTATACTATTATACAGCTTTTCTCTATATATAACTAGGTAATATTCTCAAGACAGCTTTCTTTCCTTTAATTACTGAAATCTACTTAATGTGTCACATGAAGATGCATATAGATATCTCTTTAGAATTAAATAGTATAATATCTTCAGGATATAATTTGTATGTATATTTATTATTCAAGAATGATTCATCATTCTTCATATTATAACTGTATGAATATTGAGCAGATCTTCTACTATATTTATAATGATAATAACTTTAATACTCATTATATCATCAGTAGTGATTATTATCTGATGAGCTTGAAGAGTCTGATGGGTCATCATTTGACATTTAGTATTAGTACCTATTATAATCATAGCTGTGATAATTTCTGGCAGTTGATCCTTAGACACTTCTATTATTTCAATTATCTAGCTGATTATCTTGCTATCCTTATGATCTATTATTTAGAGGATTAGTACTATTTGCATTTTCATCTGGGTTATCTCTATTTGACCTGGTACTAATAAAGTTGTTGGTGGTACAGTTGGAGGGGTATTTCAATTTACATATTAGATTGTTCTTTAGATGATTATGTAAAAAGTTATGCTCACCCTCTTAGTAGCTTGTATTTGCAGATGAGGTCTATATGATAGCCTTCTGAAGAATAAAAGATAATGTACTCTTAATATCATTAAATATATCTTCTGTAAAGATAAGATAATCTTCTTCTACTTGATTCAGTTTAAGGCAGAAGCAATGAAGTCATCTCTTATACACCTTAATAAATTTAATAGAATAATTTTTAAAATTAATAATTATTTATGCTTTTTCAGCTTGTAGCTTTCATTTTGTGTTTCTATTCAGAGTATATACTTCCTTAGCTCTTTCAAAGTCTACTTTCTTAGCTATTAGCCAGAAGTCATAATATTTGCCCTTGCAGAATTAATCATAATATAGGAGTAATATAGCTGTATTAATTTTGAAGGCTATTTTGAAATATATATCTTCTTTTATCTTATACTCACCCTGAGTGTCATTTATATCATTATTAGGCTCCTCTTCCTAATCACTCTAGCCCTTTTCATGCAAGTTGATGAAGGTTGTGTCCATAGATTCATCCAGTAGATAATCATCAGGAGTGATAGAGTATTTTACACTAGGCTTCTAAGTGAGCATGGCTGACAAGATAGCTCTGATTGTATTTACTGAAGCTATAATATGTTCTTATCTGATAAGTTATAAGTGAGGTTGTGCTGATATTATATTAATTGATCATTTTTTAATTGCTTATTAATATATAGATATCTAGTTAATCATTTAGTAGGTGATTAGCTAATATATTACTCAACAGAGAAGATAAGGTAGGTAAATTATTATTTGGGGTTCACAATCTAGATTATATTCTTATTATGATAGCTGCTGACATGCTACTATATATCTTAACTTATTAATTCAGATTGATATAGATGTGAGGTCTTATAGCTATAAGATTTTAACTGTGATATTATGAGATTAAAATGAGAGATTATATCATTAAGGATATGTATTTTTTTATCCTTTTTAGATAGTACTTTTCTTTTAGTTCTAGTATGGCAATGGCAAAACAGCTCAACTATTGAAGAGTAAAAGATACTATATTCAGACTGTTTACTTAGTAGTTGATGAGAATAGCTAGATATATGTTCTTTATATTAGCTTTTTACTATCTAGTGGGAAGGGAATGAGTGTAGTTGACATTAGTAGCAGTATGTATAGTATGAGGGAGATTAGCAATTATATAGTTAGGTTGCTTAGTCACACATCTGTGTGACTTCACATTTCTATTATGTATGCATGCTCCATGCTATAGAATATCCATGGTGCTTAGTCACCTACATAGCTTAGTTAGACCCTGTGATATAAATAGTTATAAATAGCCCAGGAATATAGTGAATATAACCTTATTCTACACAACATTTTGATCTCAAGTTATCCCAATTACAATTAGTAGCATGTCTTTACAAAAGATGTAAGGTTCTCTGTGGGTTCCCTAGTTTTCATAATAAGTTGTTATTATATCTTCCTACTCTCATTACTTCTACTTTTCCTTTAATAGGTCCCCATCTCTTCTCTATCTCTTCTGCTTGTCTTGTCTACTTTACAGACTGTTCTTCTTTAAAAGTCATATCTATCTAGACCTTGTCCTTCTTACAGATAGCTCTCTATATCTAGTACCTAAATAGCTTCATTCTCATTATGAATAATTCTAATTTGAATTATGTTCTCATCTTTCTCTGCACATATTACTTTACTTGATCCCCTGGTGAATCTGTGGATGTCTATCCTAGATTGCTGAACCCAATGAGAAAATCCCAAGCTACTCATGAAACTTCCATAGGAATTACTCTACTATACCTATTCTAGTTGCTTACTTTTATTTACTATATTACCCCTGATTCTGAGCTACTATCATGGAAATTTGTTGTGCTGTATTCAAACCACTATTTACCTATAAATTAACTGCTTGAAGCTCCCATACAAATTCCCCATACATTTCTCAGAAATTACCCACTTTTTTACCCCCTTGAAAAGTGCTTTCTCTCTTTCTAGTTTTCAAGTTTTTCCAAGATTTTCTATGATTCTTTTCCTAAAAGAGTATAGTGCATATTTGTCTGTCACATCAGTATGCATCTTCTGGCTACTCTTATCTTCAAAATAGTATAATATCTTTCTTACTTTCCATACTTTTCTGTGAACTCTTCCTCTTGAAAGACTTATTCCATCTGATGATAGTTGTTGATGTCAGCAGCCCTTATATTTAAAAAACCACAGAATGATTTTTCACATCTAAATAGTAGAACTTGCTCATCAGATTATTAAGTATTTCAACTCTAACTTTCCTTATTATGACTCTTTGCAGGATACTATAATTGCAAGAGCAACATTTATGACTGAGTAAACTACCTACTTAAATCTCCTGTCTAAGTTCAGGCAGGTATCTATAGAACCACAAGGGTGTACACACTCACAAGCTAATTCACATGAAAATTCTGAGGATGCTCAGGTAGTCTCACTGATATCATCAGACTAGCCCATTAATTACTCATTACTTAATCAAGTAGTTCTCAAATTTCATAACTGCACAGACTGTTTCAAGTAGAGCTGTATGTTCACCCACTAAGAAGAAGCATTCTTTAAGACTTTATTAATAAGATAGATATATCTCCCACTAGACTTAAAGTCATACTCAGAAGGTAACATCTCATTCTGTTCAGCTCAGCCACTCTTGCAGATTAACCTAATATCAAGCAGTATATTATTTTGTAGAGTACTGGAGTTAATACCCATAAAGTCTCCAGAAACCTTAAATATAACTCCAATTAATGAAGAGTAACTCTTGCAGCTATCATCCATTAGACAGCTAGATAATATGTTAAATATGAATAGTATCTCAGCTGCTGCAGGCACTAGTGAATTCACTGATGATATAGATTTCATCCTATATCAGATGCAAATCCTATAAAAACTACTCTTTTATATTAGAGCTGCAGCTACTTCATCAGCATCAGCTCAGCTATTAATACAGCCTCTATCTGCACCACCAATCTTGACTGCTCCATGGAAACCCCAGGATATTGATTTTTTCTACCCTGACATACCAATGTTATGGGGCCATGATGATGTTATTAACAAGAAGGGTAAAATCTATTATTAGAATGTCCATGCATTTACTAACTAGCTTAAGATTGCTACTCTAATCAGAGATGCAGTAAGAATCTAATAGAACTTAGATTTATATCTTAAGGAAGAGGTAGAATCCTGATGGAACTAGAAACTTAATAACATTACTCATATAGATCTTATTACTACTAATAATGAGGTAAAAGAGTAAATTAAGATCCTCCAATAATGATTTCACATTAAGAATAGCCAAGCACTATAGAAGTTCAACAAGATGAAGTATTTACTCTAGAATCTTTATAATGAGTGCAGTTCAACCTTCTATATTCTAGATGTGTCCTCAGCTGCTAAACACTGTAGCTAAGGAGATACTGAGTATGCCTAAGTCCTACATGTGTGAAATAACCTGGATGTTACTCTGCAAGTAACTATTAATAAGCTAGAAGAGGATATAATTATTGAAGAATTTATAGAGATTATTTACTGCAAGCAGACCAACTAGATAGATTGATTTACAAGTAATAATTGATATATAAATAGTATGTATAATCAGTATAGATCCTATCATGATAACTTTACTCCTCAGAGTAATTACTGTGGGTGTGGTAGAGGATTGTACCCCTACTAGTTTGAATGACTCACTTATTAATATCAGTCTAGATATCAGGCACAGAACTATACTAATAGACAGTACTGTGATTACAGTAGGAACAACAATCAATATGATAGTAATAACAATTAATATGATAGTTACTATAATCAGTGCAATGAAAACTATTAAGATAAAGCCCAGTAAGATTATTCTGAACTACTAGTCCTGAAGCAACAGCTTCAGCTACTAGCATCTAAAAGTATCTCTAATACTAACCTGCTCAGCAGGCAACTGTAGAATCAGCAGCTACACAAACAAGTAGCATTCCATACTAACCCCAAGGAATTGAAGGAGTCCATAGAAGATCTATATAGCCAGGAGGTAGAGTTCAACCCTTACTATAATAATGCAGAAATGCTCATGGATGATCCACAGAAGCAGCTATATAATGATAATGTATATAATTTAGAGGTAAATATATTCTATGTGGACCCCACAACAGCCATTTATTATAGATGCAGTGAAATGTTTGATTTGCACAACCATCTATATAAGCACCTAAAGACTTGCATGGCAACTCTACAGGCCTTCCATACAAACCCTAACTTTATACTACAAGTGATAGTATCTCAGTGACCAGCTGATCTGGATACACTGTATGAATATATATTTCACAACTGGAAGTATACTACTATCATAGTGTTCTGCCAAGACACCTCCAAGCCATTACCAATATGTGTAGACTCAGGCTGCATGATGACTCTCATAAGCAAGAAGTTCTTAGAATAGCAGTGTAATAAGATATCATATCTGTTATACCCCTGAATACCAGTTAGAGGCATTAGAGATTTCATGGAGTCCTCAGAGATAGTTATACTTCCACTCACACTATTAGTAATCCTACTGGATGAGAAATGTACATCAGTGCTTATCTAAATCTTAGTGGAGATACATGTCATTGATGACCTCTATGTCAACCTACTACTTAGTATAGATAATATGATGCTGGAGAGCATCACTATAGATCTAGATAAGAGGATGCTATAAATAAAGTTATATGAGAATGTAGAAGTCAAAATTTCAGTGACATCAAGAAAAGATCATCAAGTTATCAGATCAGTATATTTAGATGCTAAAGTTATCATTCCACCCAGATTAGAGGCAAAAATTCCCCTCAGATGCTACCTTAGCAAAGAGGAATATCTACCTACAGATAGAGACTATATCTTTAACTCTGTCATGCTACTACTCCAGATATATATGTA
Organism: Onygenales sp. PD_12; assembly: GCA_032988185.1. Lineage (NCBI taxonomy): Eukaryota > Fungi > Ascomycota > Eurotiomycetes > Onygenales > Onygenales sp. PD_12. The sequence goes on from JANTQG010000001.1 coordinate 169,145, forward strand.
AATTATAGACTATAATCTCTCATTTACTCATATCATTAATAATATGAATAGATAGATTATAATCCCATGGAGATCCTACATCAGTACTCTGAGAGAATATGATGCTACTAGTATATACTTAGTTAACTTTATGGTAGAATTATTAGCTCTTAGTCTACCTAAGGAACAGCCCCAGTATGAGCTGAATGACAACCTGAATATATTAGAGTCACTAGAGGAATCTTCACATACCATTAATGTTAATCCTACTAGGGCAGAAGTAAAACTACCTAATAGTATAATAATCTATGATGATGAGGAGATCACAAAATACTTCACACAGATTTGCAATGAATTTCCTGAAATCTGAGAAGACCATAGCAATGTTATGAACCTACTAGAGGATGAGTGGATGTAAATTCCCCTCTTACCACTGAAGGATTACAAGCTCCAGACCTAAGTAAAGGTATATCCTTTAGATTAGAAAGACTGTGAGGTTATAGATGAACTCTTCAACAAATTGCATGCCTAAAAGCACATGAAATGAGTAATAGACCACATCCCCTCTGAATATCTAGTATTTATAGTTTGGAAGGAAGTAAATAGTGTATGGAAAGGCTGCCCTGTCATTGATGTCAGGAAACTAAATAAGATAATTAAGCCTAATATATACTTAATGATACAGCAGGCAGAGGTTATTAACTTCATGAAAGAATACTACTATATTACTGTCCTTAACTGTATGAGCTTCTTCTATCAATGGAGAGTCTACTGTGACCACTAATGATACTTATTAATTGTGTTGCACCACAGACAAGAGATCTCTTCAGTAGTGATAATAGAATATATAAACTCTCTAGTGTATGTATAGTGTAAGATTGACCTCTTCCTAAAGAAGTTCAAAAAGTTTATCTGCTATTATATTGACAACCTAGTTGCTGCAAATATCACTATGAAAAAACATAGCAAACACCTGAGAAAAATCTTTACCTTATTTCATGATAAGAATATAGTCATCAACTTAAAGAAGGTATTTATTAGTTTCCCTTTAATTAGATTGCTAGAGTATAAGGTCTCATCTCTAGATCTCATACTGATGAAGGATTGAATTACTACACTAATAAAAATCACATTCTTAAGAAACCTAAAGGACCTAGAGACTTATCTTGATACAATAAGATGGCTGTAAAACTATGTGCCCTTTTATGCCTATTATATAGAGCCCCTACAAGTATGTAAGATGATGCTCCTCAAGGATGTGCTAGTAAAAAAAAGACTATAAACCTAATTCTCTACCTGAACACCTCTTGGAAAGCCCACAGAAAAAGAAGAGAAGACATTCAATAATATATAAGTAATATTTGTTAAGGATCTATTTCTAGTACATCATGATAGCATGTGATATCTCTTCTTTAATGTCAATGCTTTTAAATAGAGAGGCTTTAAAGTAATGATATTCCATGTAAAACTGGAATGGATGCTACTCAAAAAGATATAGTATGAAAAAATCTTAGACTTTGAGACTCCATCTTCATTAACCATGGTAGAGCTCATTATATTCCTCTTCAAAATCCTCACATCAGTAGAAACTAGATACTAGCCAATTAAACTGAAGGTTGCATGTCTAGTCTGAGCACTTAAAAAAGTGTGACATATAATTAAGGCTATAGAACTTTCAGTGGTTATATATACTAATCATTTAATTATACTATAAATTGCCAGACAGACATCACTGACCACCTCTTCCACAGACAAGCTCAACTTAAGGCTCATTCAAGCTGTCTAATACATACAGTAATTCAACCTACAGATATTTCATAAACCTAGCTGCATACATATTATCCCAGATGCTCTATCTCAATTGCAGTCAGATATACCTACAGACCAGGATGAGCCTCTAGAAGACCTGGCTGCTGAGACTATAGATGTATTACTAGTAAATTATATAGCTATAATAGTTATGATATCCTCATAGTTCTAATAAAGACTCCTAAATGCCTACCAGTAAGACTTGAGGCTGACCACAATCTTGAATGTCATAAAGATAAATAACACACTACTAGTGGAGAACTGAACCAAGTTATCATACTATATCAACCCTAATAATAACCTACTATATTATGACTATGAGAACACTGTGTAGCTCTGCATTTCCCAGCCTCTCATTGATGATGTCATCAAGATTGCACACTCAGATGCATACCTTGAACTACAATGAATTATAGAGAAGCTGAATGGCCTATCAATCTACAAGAAAACTTACCTTATTAAGAAATATATTTATCACTACCTTAGTTACCTATAGAATGCTACTTAATGTTATAAGTCATATAGCACACTACAGCTAATCATTATGGAACTGTCCCTGTTCTATACAGTTATAATTGACATTGTCCTTGATCTCTCTAAGGGATGATTTGATACTGGCATGATTATTACTTGCAAGGCAAGCAAGAGAACAGCCTTCATCTTAGGATGTCAGGATTGAGATGCAGAATCCTAAGCTAAGTTATTTGTCAAGTAATTAGTGATGAGTGACTGAGGCACATCATCTTGCATCATCTCAGATAGAGATAAGAAGTTTCTCAGCAATTTCTAGACAACAATCTTCAAGTCTCTAGGGGTAAATCTCCTCTACACCATAGCTTATCACCTTCAAGCAGATGGTTAATCAGAGATTACAAATTAAATATATGAGATTACCCTCTAACTAGTATTGTTTTTTTTCAGGTTCAGGTCAAAAAATTGGCCTGAAGGCCCACCCAAACAGGTTGGCAGGTTTGATTGATTAGGCCAAACCCAAAATGTCAGGTTGGCAGGTCAATATAGGGCAACTCATTTAACCCACTGCAGGTCACTAAAAATGATTAGTATAGGCATATTCACAAAATTTACCTAATATAAATAGTTATGCATCTATATTTCATTGTAGATCTACATAATTCACTAAAAGAGCATGCTAAGTATATAATCTATATTCTCTATTACACAACATCTACTGAAGCTAATATGTATAAATCCAACTAAAGTTGCACTACAATAACTACTTAGAATAGAAATGAAACTATGATAATTCACCCTCTGAAGTTAAATCAGTTGATATACACCTCTCATATAATCTTTTCAACCTGTTCAAAGAATAGCCACATCAGCCTTCCTCTACCTCATCTCTGTTCCAAACATATTTCTCAATCTTATCATCATCTAGTGCATAGTCAGATTCATGGAACTCCTCATCCAATGATTCATAGAACTTTGGCCAGTCCATAATTTCAGAAGAAGGTTGAAAATCCCTTATACTTCAATCCTGCTTTTTCTGCTCCAGTCAATTATATGTGTCTGTGGACATGAAAACTGGTCCATCCATACTATATCAACTGAGATATTTGATATAGAAAGGAAGGTTGATATTAGTGAAGTTCTATAGAAACTAAAGTGATTTCTTGCCAACCTGACAAAAAGTGTTCATTACTTGAGTATAGGTTCTAAAAGCTCCTCCATAATCCATTTCCTCTCTGACCTAATAAAACTTTGGCAACAGGTCATCTTTATTTTCAAGTATATGCACAAGAGAACAGCAGAACCTTGAGAAGCACTCATCTAGGTCTGAACCAAGCCCTTCAGGCTAAAAACAATAATGCTCTGATAGAGATGAAGGGGTATCAGATCATGGGTGAGCCTCTGCACTATAAATCAGAAATCATATTCCTAGACAGTAGTATGAAGAGAAACATACCTTCAAATCCATGAATATATTACTCCAGTTTTCAGGTATATTTCACTTGATTATCAAGGGCAAATGCAAGAACAGTGTTCAGCTTAGTAGTCTATTAATATCAGTAGAGAATCTCCTATTTCATCATGCATGCCTTGCAATCAAGACCACATCCATATTCTATAGCCTGATTAGCTAGCACCACTAACTGATAAGGACAGAGAATAGTACCTTCCATATCTACTTTGCATGTAGATTTGAACAGTTAATGCTAAAACCAGTTCTCATCAGTGGCATAATCTTGACACCATGGTGAAGGTCAGGGCAGGAACTCCATGTCAGTAAATTGACTAAAGAATGGCAACCAAGAAGGATAATAAAAGATGACAATGAAGGACAGTAATAAAGAATAGGGATAAAGAATAGTAACTAAGAATAGCAATGAAGGATAGCAACAAAGGACAGTAATCAAAGAACAGCAATGAAGGACAGCAACAAAGGATAGTAATAAAGAATGAGGATAAAGGACAGCAATAAAAGATGATAATAAAGAATAGTAATAAAGAACAGCAATTAAAGAACAGCAATGAAGAACAGCAATGAAGGACAGCAACAAAGAATGGGGATAAAGAATAGTAATAAAGAATGGTAATAAAGAACAGTAACAAAGGATAGCAATTAAAGGACAGCAAGAAAGAACAGTAAGAAAGAACAGTAATGAAGGACAGTAATGAAGAACAGTAAGTAAGAATGGGAGTAAAGAATAACCTACAAGTAAATAAAGAGGATTTCAATTAAGACTAGCAAATACTGGGTAAACCAGAATCCCAATGTATAAGCTCACTCCATAAATAAATCAAAACAACAGCACTTATAATACCAAGAAATTGCAATGACCCTGTCAAATATTAATCAATGAATTCAATCAAAGTTGAAGGTAACAAAGTGTGATTATGCATGGGATTGCATGTGTTCTAGGTTTTAAGAAACTACCTGCATGTATGAACCCAAAGAGAAAAATAAAAACAGTAAAAGTAATAAGTGATACTCACATTTATTTTTGATGACCCACAGAATGTATCTTACTCTCTATACTCTTAAGCTAATTTATTCAAAGAACAGCTCTAATCATACATTCTTATATGATTAATATTCTAACATTTTGCTACTACATCATCATCCAGATGCTTATTTACATTATTAAACTCCTCATCTAAAGATACATCATTATCCACTGGATCTTTATGCAAAATAGTGGCCTTCTATTGAGGCTTCTTGACCTACTCATGTGTATTACACACATTAGTTTTTTTCTGCAATCTGTCACACACATATCAAGTCATCAATAAAGGTCCATACATACCATAGCAGCTGAGGCATTTAATATGAAATGAAAGGTAAATATTAGTAGCATTTCATAGAAACTTCAGTGTCTTCTTTTCAACCTACCAGATGATATTTATTGCTTCAGTATATAATGAGAAATCTCCTCCAATCCACATTCTATTTCAGAGGCAATAAAACTTCAGAAATTCAGAAAACACATAATCACTACCATGAAGCTATTCTGCAAGAGGTTGTGCAACTAAATTAAAGTACTCAGCTCATTCTAACTCTTCATATGAATCTTTGCAGTGGTATTCATGATAACAGTAATTCACTTTATCTCATAAGGCTTTAAGATCTTTCTCAAGCTCAGTCATTCATTCTATTTACTTGTACAGCATAAAGGTAAGGACAGTGTTGAGCTCAGTTATTTCATAATATCAATACAGAATCTCCCATTTGATTGCATAAGCTTAGTGTTGTAAACCCAACCTATGAACCCATCAGGTTTCAAACCTAAAAAAAAAAAAGCCTTACTTGGGCAGGTTCACTTGCTGCTGTTTTTTTTTTTCTTATGTCAGATTTTCAGAGTCAAACCCAATTGAATTTTTCAAACCTGGTAGGTTTGAAAATAAAGTTATATATACATAAATTCACCTCAAGATTTAATTAAGTTATGTTAATATAGTACTATTATACATAAGAATTAAACTTTGATTTCATCCACCACATTAGTCTTTTTCACTGTAGTGCCAGAAGAATTATTATTAACCAAGTGCTAAAAGATAAATGAAATGATATTTATTAACTATTAATAGCTTAAAACATATTAGAGGAGAAAAATACTGTCTAAAATAAATGAAAAGTACTACAATCTAGATCTACTACTTCCTCAAGTAATCTAATGTGAAATGAAATGATTGAAATCCTCCAGTTCCACTCTTCAGAGTGTCCACTGTGAATGATGAGGCAAATCAAGCTATAATGAGATAGATGAAAGAAGATGATTATTATTAATTATCATCTGGAGGATAGATTGCTGAGATGATATCACATTGTATAATGCACTTTGAGGATAATAAAGCTTTCCCAGGGAAACATTAGTTAACAAGATATTCTATCTAGGTATCATCTTCCTCTCATTCTGGCTCTCAACCTCATCTACAACTTCATTCAAATCATTAAAGTCTGATATATAATTGTCTGAGAGTTCATCATCTTCCTCCTTATCCTCATCATCTGATCTATTATCTCCCATATATATCTCATCATCCATATATGTACTAGAAGGTGGGACAAACACCTTCTGCATCTAGCATCAGTCACCCATATAATGAAGCATGATGGCTCAAATAGTTGATAGTTGTAGGTAATTTTAAAGGTACACATAGATCTAACAGGAAATTAAGAATATACATTCTAGCTTTATCATGTTACTCTGCACAGCCAGGATGTCACATACAATATGGGTGAGGATGGGAAACTATACTTATCTCTATTTTCAGTAGTCAAGTAGTGATATATTTTTCACCAACTCTAAATAATAAATTAGAACTTAAGTTTAATATGATCAGAAGAAGAAAAACATACCTTCATTGAGATATTACTTAATTTCTCATGATAAGATTATAGGGAGAGAATAACTTTAATCAGATGACCTATATTTATATTTACAGTATTAATTTATATTATTTAAAACCTTCTTCAGTGTGGTGCATTCATACTTGCACTTCTGAACATTTTCATGGCCTTGAGGGGATAAACCCATCATTAATTCCTATGTTAATTCCTCCTTATATAGTTAATATATCTTTATAAAGATACTTAGATATTCCTCATATCAGTCCACATCATCATCCAACCAGACACTATTACAGAACTTTAATGATTTAAGGCTCAGATAAAGACATGTTGCCATGGCATAGAGATAGCTATGATTTCCATTTATCTTTAAGTAATACTAGTATAACTTGATTATTACATTCTGAATACCCTTTTAAAGTTAATCATGCCAAGCACAGTGCTTCCTGAAGAGAGTATATTTAGTAGATTTAAGGAGGTCAAAAAGATAATTATACATGTAAAATACATAAGAAAGAGAGAACTTCTTTTCCTGAGATAGGCCATTTATCAGACTTCTAAATATTAAATAGATATTCATAAGATAAGCAATCTACTTCTACTCAGCAACTAAGAAAGAGGGAGAATGATTTGTAAAATCATAATGAAAAGTAAAGTAGTCTATAGCCTTTTAAAGCTTCAGCAGCTATTTCAATAGAAGGTATGTTGAGTCCCATTATGTAGGGCAATCAGTTTTCACTATAAGTATTATTATGTGAGAGAACTTAAGCTGACATTTCTTAAAATAAGAGACTTATTATGAGAAGTAATAAACAAATTAAGTAAACTAGTAGATCTTAATGAAAATGAAACAGTCAGAAAGATCATCAGATTTAGAGGTAAAATACTTTATATTTTTTGTAAAGTGCTGCTAATATCCTCATCAAAAAGGTTATCATTCAGGGCAGGATCTAGTTCTTCCTGGGCATTTATATCAATCCATTGGAAGATGGCACCCAAACATAGTTGAAATATATATACTAGGTAAGGAACATGCTGGTTTATCCCTAACTTCTGTAACTCTAAATCAGTAAATTGTGAGGTTAACTGGCTTGTTTGCATTGCCTGGAAGAGTGCCTGGGTGAGTATGCTATTATTCCCTATATTATTAGTTGTATTAGCCAAGATCTGACCTCTAAGGTAATATTTATCTGCACATTTCAATATGAGATTTATCAGCTCCTAATCAGTATGTGACCCATGAACATGCTCAAAATCAAGCAGCACATCTATAGGTTACTAATCCTTAGAGATAAAATGATCAAGTATCCTCATGAAGGAGAGGTTCTCATAGGGTGATATCTAGTAGTTAATACTAATTAAGATCTATAAGGTTAGAGATAATTTCTCCAGCTGGTCCATCATAATCTTCTGTGAGTTTACAAGTAAATAGTTTATAATAGTCTGTCAAGTGAGAATTTCTAAGAATGGATTGGATGCTACCATCCAGATCAGCTACTTAAACTCTGAATGATAGATAATGTTAAATAGAGTTCAAATGGTGATAATTATCTTAACTAGCTGAGCCAGAAGATTCTCCTTATTCAGAACTGAATAGATATTTACTTTCTAGCTAATAATTAGTTGGAACCTTAGTTTAATTATGAGAAATGAAAAAACTTATATCTTCCCAGACAAAGAACTCCATCATTTTATGTTTATACTGTGACTCACCCTATTTCTGGGTTCAAGTAGTACACTTCTTGAGATGGCAACTGAGAGTCTTTATGCCATGGTTTTTCAGAATTAGATTGACCATAAGCTGGCTATAATATGCACACTGCACCTTTAGGACCTCATTAGGGTATATCACTATCTTATTGAATTTCCTTTACACCTAGCTTGTTCACTGTGTCAATCCCCAAGCAGCCATCTTCTTGGTGAGCTTGAGATGAATAATTAGCCATTTTGTAGTCTTTTATCACTGAAGGAAATCTAGATGATTCTCCTCATCAAGAACAATATAATACTTGCTGTGATTCCTCCTAGTGATAATGACCAGCCCAGGTGGTGCTGCATTTGATTGGGACATATGATTATTAGCTGATGAGCTACTAAGACTAACAGTATTAATACAAGCTAATTAGCCTGAAGCTACTAAGGGTGTTTCCTGTACCACTGAGCTTGAAGTGGATGGATCCAGCAATGATTGGTTCCCACCATTAGAGAAAATAGAGCTGAATAATGTAGGGAATGAAAGCATTGTGAAGAGACCACTAAGATATTAAGGCTGATAAAGCTAGGAAGGAGTAAAAGAATAGAGGAATATTAATAGATTTAATTACAAGAGAGAATTGAACTTAGATTGAATTCATTAATTAAACTCATGAGAGTATTTTAATATTTAAGAGGATACTCTTTTTCTATCAGAGTACTTCAAGGGAAAAAATTTTCTATTGAGTTTTTCAAAAAAAAAGGGAAACATAAAGAAAAGGGAAAAGCAAGCAGATTGATCATATTACTGTTAATAGAATATATCATCTTTCTATTATTATACTGTGAATTAGATGTAATTCATCTACAAAAGAACATCAAGTAAACTTTTAAAATTTAAAGAAATCAATCTACATTGAGATTCAACTATCATTGAAGATCCTTCATACTTGTAAAATAAATCATCAATAGCACTATTAAATCAAAGTTTAATAGTTAAAAAGCCACCCCATGCCATGACCTATAAATAAGAAATCCTGACTCAATCCCCTGATCTAATCAATCTGACTGCCCTATATATTATAATAAAGAAAAAACTAGAGCTGAAATCACTTTATTGTCTTCATACTAGCATCACCCTTCAATTTCATACTTGCATACATCTGAATTTGAATGCTGATGAGGCCACTACCCTCCCCATCATTATTATTATTAATTGTAGTTATAGCAACCTTCATTACATTCAAGGCTGCAGTAGATCTCTTGAATCATTTGTTGGAAAATGTCTTTAACTTTAGATTAACTTATTCCTTGGGGGGTACTAACACCTTTCATTTGCACAAGACACTCTTTGAAATTTCCTCCAATGATTCCATATAGATACACAGCTTTAAGTGTAGAATGAGGTCAGTCATAATAGCCTCAGAACTCAGCTGACTTTCATCAATCATAATTACTAGATTACTAATCCTTCCTTTAATTACCTTCTACATCCATTGGATATTGAGTGTAAATACTTTGAGATCCTCAGCTAAATTCTCAGTAGAGGCAGTCCAATCAGCATTGAATAATATTACAGTATATTTTTGAATGTCCTTAAAGGCCTTATTAAGCTGGTTCTAAATAAGAGAGTATGAGCATTGAGCATTCAGTATTAGATATCAAATTAAACTAAAGTTCAATTTGAAATATGATTATATTTCATCATTACTTACCTGCAAAGTGAAGGTCAACCCTGACATCTACTTTATCAGAACCACCTTTAAGAATTCATTACATAAGGTATTAATGATCACCTACTTAAGTTGTCAATATTCAAATAGTAATCTAAAGATAGTGGTCTTAGTCCTCAATGTGTTCTTCATCTGGAGATTTATAAGCTACAGATATTTATGGAGCTTATAATTGATAGCATATTAGGTGTCTGCCATCTAAACACCCTAGAGAGTAGTTAGCTTTATATTCTCCTATTTCTAGTTAGTATTTTATAATTAATTATATGAACTTTATTTGCAGACACACCAGCATGTCCTTCTCATTGAAAATCATTATATATTTCTTAAATAGATGTATTCTCACCTCTTTGCAAAGGATAAGAACTTATCTCCAGTATGAATGGTTAAATTTAAAGTAATACACAATAGTCTCAATATGATTAGTCAGATAATCCTTCTGAGTAATCTTGTCTTTCAGCACATCAAACTGTGATCTATTAGTATTGAAATATTAAACTAAAGTTTAATGCAACTTACCTGATTCTTGAACACTAATATTGAAAATGCCTGTACCCACTCTGAGATATAGTCTCACAGACTAGTTATTAAAGAGATTATGTACTCATACTCCTTGTTGTCTTTATTATCCACAATCTTGCTGATTGCATTGAACCACTGAAATGTATAATACTTCTTCATAGAGTTTGCAGGGATTGTCCAACTAGGCTTAACTTAGAAGATAATGTGGGCCAGAACTTTCTTCAACAGTTTTAATATCTAAGTCTGGTACTTACTTATTACTGGCCACATTTTAATTGCCTCAATAGATCTGCATATCATCCTCAGATAGTTAAAGGCCATCTGATACTCTACATCCAGGAGTCTGATAAGAAATCTGGGTTATCACATTATATAGATTTTCCCTTTATGTTTGTAGGGGGAGTTCATGCACAGTAGGGTTACCCCCTTGAACCCCTACTAGAAGTACTTTTCATTGATGGAGAAATCTCCCTTGAGGATTCTCATGGTGAGATTATTCCTATCTGAGAAAAATAGAGAGTAAAGGATATCATCACAAGCAGGCACACCAAAAGAAACTAGCTATTTAATATTCAGGATGAGAATCTTCAGCAGTGACTCTTTAAACACTATATAGAAGTAAAGGAAGTAGTAGTGGAATATTAGCATCTAAATTTAACTTAAGTTCAATTTTGATGTTCATGAATTCTGGGTAGAATAAATTGACTCACTTTGTCTATTTTTACTCTGACAATCTTGTTTATTAGGCTGATGATGAAAGTTTTGTGGTCATAAAATATTAATATATATGTGATGAATACTTTATATATTATCTCATTGCACAGAATAGTAGTTTAGTGACCATTATTCTTAATATTCACCCTAAATGTGTGGGTGATCCACTATTTAAGAGTAGTTTCATTTTTCAGGAGATTTACTCATTCTTAGTCACTCTTTACATCTAACATACTTATGATCTCATAAAAGCTGTCATCATCATCATTAACTCTATAGACATTGTGTTTATTCACACATAAAGAGTCTAGTGTATTGGCATTGTTGTAGAGTAAAGTGCAATCATAGATTTCAATAACTTATATGTATGAATGCTGAAAAGTACAATGATTAGTATTAAATCTAAGTTTAAATTACTCTAATAGGGTAGACTCACATCTTCACTGGATAGTCCCTGATTGTACTCAATCAGCACAGCACATCTGTGCTGCCCTGCCTCAAGAACAGGGAAAGTAGAGTTGATTTCTTAGTCAATATTAAAGACTATAAGTTCATTAATGTCTTAGAGGCCAAAGTTCTGCAGATTTACAACAGTATACTCATATTAAGAATCATCTTTGTGTTCCTGCTCATACATCTCACAGTAAAATTCAAAGTCTAAGTGTAATAAGATTACTTTCATGTGTGTGTTGATCTCACACTACTTGATGCCCTTCATTTCAAATAATAAAATAAGTTTATTCACATGATCCTCCCTGAGATCTCAGTTGCAGGCCTCATACAGTTATTTAGTATTAAAGCCTCAAATGTCTATCATGACAATGCCCATTAACATGCAGTTAATGTAGTACTTATATTTATTTACCTCAAATAGAATCTCATCTTCTACTAAGCTAGGAGGATCTTCACCTAGTAGGTTCATCATCATAGATATGTATCAGAACTAAATATATTAGCATTACTAAGATTAATAAGTATACATATTTATATATGCAATTTGAAGTATATATATAGATTGAACCTAAATTCAATTTAAACTTACTAAAAAGTAGAGGATGTTGAATTCAACATAGTGCAATCTGGAAAACTGTGAAATAAAAGAAAATGGAAGTTAGGGGACCTAAATGAGTGTAGTTGCTAAGGAAGGAAAAAAACAGTAGGGAGAAAGATAGACTGCTCTTATATAAGACTAAAACACTCAGTGTAGTTCAGTTTATAATGTGGTTTACTTCAGAAACCACTGTCATAATGATCAGGAAGGTAACAAGATAGGTAAACACTATCTATAAACTGTTATGATTGCCTTGTTGTTAACACCTCTCTTACAGTATATAGAATCCAATCAATTTATTTATAGCATCTTTCTTTTTTGGTAAGTTTCATGATCAAACCTAGGTTCATTCCTATTCAACTCAGATTTGTATTCAGATATCAGTTTGTCTCTCTTATTGTTGCATTCAGATTGAATCATGGTGATAGATATATATATATATATCTCTAGGTAGCACTAACTATCATTTGTCACCACTAATATTCTTACCTTCTCTATATGGAGTGCAATTCTTAATACAAATTACTCTAGTACAAGAATATCTATATTTATAATGTAGCTTGTCAAATAATATCATCATCTACCTTATATCCTTTGCCTTTGATAATTGATATACTCTCATTCAATAATAATATTAATAGATGTTGCTTGTTATCTCTAGATCCTTCTTCCCTTATTTGCATTAGCATGGAAAACACTGGGTCTCATGCATAATTATTCTTTGTTTATTTGAACTTAAGTTCAATTCATTGGTTGGAATTTTCTAGGCTTTTGTTGATTAGTAGAAGATCATGAATGATTAACTATTACCACTAATTATATTATCATAAAGGCTGCTTTATAGGTGTGGCTTGCATGCTACACAATGAATCCTGATTTATTATGATAATCTTGTATAACTCTCTTCATGAAAGAGCTCCTGCATTATGATGCTTATTTGCCCAGTTCTCCCCAGTCTGAACTGAAATTCCATCTATCTGCCTGCTGAGGTTAAATAATAATATTATTTCCTTCTTGATCTAGAATCATTCATTCTCCATCCTTCTCCCTTCTCTACCAACAAGTAGTACTTATCTTGCACCTCTGAACTCTCTATTAGCATGGAAACCCCAAACACCCCACTTAGCTAACATAAGTGTACTGAGGAGGAGTGGTTCCACTATCAGGCCTTTAATGGCATGAGAAATGCAGATATGAAAGGTACTACTATATATACATCTAGTTTAATCTTACTTACTAATGTAAGAATAGAATATAGCTGTGATTCTGATTGCAGAGCTTGCATGATTAAATGGAAGATTCTATATTAATATTACCAGTCAATGGAGCTCAACATCATGCTTGCCTTTGCTTTGCACTACCAAGCAAAATACACACAAGAACTGGAGCAAGTAATTGATGTGTATAAGCATATATTTATCTACACTAACCCTTATTATTTAATGGTATTACTAATTGATGGATGATATAGAGCATCAATATGAATAAAACACATCCTTTTTAAAGCCTTGACAGCATTCCTGTGCCTTAATTTCCCACTTTTACCAGTTCTTCTATGATCTGGGTCAGATTATTGACAGCTAATATGCATTTCCACAATTTCATAAGACAAGATGAAGAATAATGAATCACAACTTCTTCAAGAATGCTTTTATGGTTATGAATTATATTCATCAGGTGGGTAAGAAGGCAGTTAAGTTCTTATGAGCTAATAATGAGGTGAACCTCTCATTTTACATCAAACACCCAGGCTAATATGATGTAGAGGCCACAATAATCATCACCCTAGATGCACAGGATAGAGTGGAGTGGTGAAAGAAGAAATAACAGCTGATTTAGTTAGTATCTCCAGTTATAATCTATGTTTTAACCTTAAATGAGTCTTCAGATGAAGAGTTTCAAGAATCAGGCAAGCTATCAGATGATGAGTCATAGCACCCTTTGAGAATATATGATTGAGATGAATACAGGTAAGGCTATTTCTTATTCAAGGCTAAGAATAAATATGTTGAGAAGATCAAAAATGAGGAGATGATCATATATTATAAGTTAATATCTGATATTCTGAGTCCAGTCTTTTCTTAGTGATTATAACTGGTGTCTTTATTAGTTTGAACCTAGATTGAATTCATTGATTAGAATCTTTAGTGATTATTATGATTTATAGAAGTTAATACTTCCTCACCTGCTTCATAGAGCAAACAAAATAACACCCTGCAATGTGACTTGAAGAGTGAGGCATGAGCATGACAAATAATAGTATGATAAAGTCTGCTTTTTAATTGTAGCTTGCATATATCACAATGAACCCCAGTTCATTGTAGTGATCTCATATAATTCAACCTCTAAATATGATACTACATTATGATGCTTGTCTGCTCAGTCTTCCTTCATCTAAATTGGAATCTCAGTAAGCATCCAGCCACTATAGTTAAATAATAATAGTCTTTCCCTAATATTTTAGGACATCAATGTTTTTTGAGTCCATCCCTCAATGCTATTTCTAAACCCTGTCTTTCAAGCCTGCCTTTCAACCCTGTCTTTCAACCCTGTCTACCACTACAGATATGGAGTCCTCCCCCCATCTTGTAATCATTACTATTAATAAGGAAAGCTTCCCCCATCCTGCAACCATTACCACTAACAGGGGAAACCTGCCCAATCCATCATCTCAGCATGAAGATTATACTATCAATAAGGACTAATTCCATCATCAACTCTTCAATTCCACATAAAAGGCAAATATTAAAGGTATTACTTCATATGCTTATCACATCATATTACTTGCTAATGAGAGTATAGAACATGGCTGTGATTTTGATTATAAGACTTGCATGATTAAATAAGAGATTCTATTCCACTACTATTAGGCTACTGAATTAAACACTGTTCTTATATTTGCTCTGTTTGAGTAGAGTAAATACATCCAAGATCTGAAGAATTATATTCACAGACATGAAAGTATGTTTCTCTTTATATATAATATTTATTTACTGATGATACTAATCTATAATCCAGATCCTTATATTATTCATAATAATATTAAATCTTCATGCCTAACTCACATTCCCAATTTTCTCTATATGAGCTTATTGGACCACTTCCATGACTTCAGCCAGTCTCTTGAGGTAATGATTGGAAAATAGCATGATATGTTCTCAAAGTTTCATGACTTAAGGAAGAGAATGGGCTATGAAGGAGCTTTTGGGAATTATACTACTATAATAAATGCAATCTGTTAGGTTGGCAAGGAGGCACTTAAGTTTCTATGGACCTCTAATAATATTAACCTTCCTTTTTACATTTAATGGCTCAGCTAATATGATATGAATGGACCTATCTTCATGGCCCCAGCCAAACATGACCAGGTGGAGGAGAAAAAGTTGACTCAATGAGAATTTGATTCATACAGTCTATCAGATTAAGATCTAGCATTACATGAGTCTTCAGATGAGGATTTCCATGAGTTAGATGAACATTTAGATGATGAGGGTTACAATGTTTTCAAAATCTATGAGTAAGTTGAAAATTAAAAGGGCTATTCTTTGATCAGATTGTTGGGATTCTTTGACTGAGGAGATTAATATATGCATTGAAGGTTCAGAGTACCCATTCACATAGGAGCAGGTGAGTTGGTGTTACAATCAGAGGTGAAATAAATAGATGTAAATAGGCTTGTTATTTTTAGTTATCTTCTACATAGTATTTTCAGTTATCTTATATATAGTGTTTTCAGTTATCTCCTAGATAGTTAAAATTGAACTTATATTGGTTTTATACATCTTCATTTATATTAATATTTTACTAAATTCAATACATATCTGTATCACATGACATGTTCTGCAAAATTATGCATATATCTTCTGAAATATGCAGGCATAAATATCCATTTTAGGTAAATTTAGCAATTAAATTCATACTAGCCCTTTAAGGCAACTCACAGCAGGTCAAATAGGTTGCCCCATTCTAACCTGCTAACCTGACTTTTCAGGTTTAGCCAAACACACTCAATCTGTGAACCCATTTAGGTGGGCACCTAAGGCAGTTTTTCAACCTGAACCTGAAAAAAAACAACACTACACAAGTTTGATAATTAAGACCACAGCCATGTTCTACTGTCTTGTTAGCAATCAGTATGAAAAGATGAGTAAAGATATTGATACCTTCCATCTCTACCTTCTGAGTAGACTCAAAGAGTAGATAAGGAAAACCCTTATGATTTACTGACAAATGAGGGTGCCAATGACAAGGATTTTCAGGGAGCTAATAAGGGTTATCCAGAGTTATTAGAAAGGCAAGAAATGCCATTGATCCTCAGAGAGGGGACTCCATCTCAATGAAGGTTATTAAGAGTCAGGGAGAGAACTCCATCTCAGTGGACATTATCAACAGTCAGAAAGGGGACTCCATCTCAGTGGACATCATTAACAGTCAGGGAGGGGACTCCATCTCAGTGGATATCATCAACAGTCAGGGAGGAGACTCCATCTCAGTGGATATCATCAACAGTTAGGAAGGGAACTCCATCTCAGTGGACATCATCAACAGTCACAGAAGGATGAATAGATGGGTGATGGATGAGCTGATATTTCTGGGGGAAAGATGTCATTATTTAACTCTACAAGGTAGGTACATAAGATTCCCTGTGAGACTGAGACAGACTTAGTACATAATTATAATAATGGATACAGGCATTTATTTGGTTAATGAGAAAGGATTATTATATCTAACTTTAGTTTCTTATGCAACATGCAAGCCACATTCATATAGACTCCATAAAAACCAGAATACTTACAAATAATACACTAATCAATTGAACTTTAGTTGATGTCAAGAAAGGTTAATTATTCTAACTAATAACCTATACCCTAAGTTACATTCTCATAGCCAAACTAAGGAGCTAAAAGTATGCACATTACCATGCAGAGGCATTCAAGCTAGCACAGACATTAAATATCAACACAGATAAGCATGGAAATAACAGTTAATATCAGAAATAACATTTAGATGGGCAATTTACAGCACAAGCTGTGTCTATTATATCTAGTATAGAATATTTTATACTACATGTCAATATAATATCATCATTAACATAAAGTTGTAAGGTGATGTACCAACTAAAGTTGAATGTAGCCATATGAAAAATATACATAGTCATTTATATATATATATTGCAAGTGAAACACATTGGGATTCATTCATAATAGTATTAGAGCAACCAGAATGTCTCACACTTTCTAACTTGAACACATGGGGAGTTCAGTTCAATCAGATAATAAGTGAAATAAACAGACAGTATGCCTGGATAGCTTGTATTATTTACTCTGTGTTAAAGCTAGTAAGTACAAGGCAGCAGTGCCAGGCCATTAACAGTAAATACCTGTTAAGTTATCTTAATGGTTGTAACCACAGTAACTTATGAAGTTAACCACATCATGAAATGAATCACATTGAGTAGGCTAGTCTTATATAAGGGTGGTTCAACTTCACCTTCCCTATATTTTTCCTCTTTTAGCAACCTCCCTTGTCAAACTGCCTCCACACTCTATTTTGCCTCTTCCCTTGTTTTTTAATATTAAACTGGGTTAGTTTTGAAATTCTACAATCTAGGTAATGTATAATTCTAACTTAAGTTGAATAGCATATTAATTAATATGTAATATTCTAACATTAAACTTCTATTAAAATCAGTATACACACTCTTCATCCCAATGTCTGAGCATAGCTCCCTCCTTAGCAATCCTCTACTAGATGATCACTCTGATAGGAGCCACAAGATCAGAAGTAACAAATCAATCAGAGACAACAAAACTCCAATCAATCAGGGCAGTAATGCAACAGAAAACCAGACTAATAAAGCACATCCTGAGGGGGCTCAGGATGACATTAATATCAATTCTATCAAGTTAGGAGATAACAATATATTCTTGCATAATGCTCTGATGGGTATTGTAATTATTAATATTAGGAGCCTGAACCCCATCTGGCTCAGCTCCATGTAAAATCATGATATGCAGAATGATCACCTGCAGCATCTGAGAGAGTCATTTAAGACCAAAGAAATCAATAGATGTAGTGTAAATATCTATCTAAAAGCATTCCTACCTCAGAGCATTTTTAATCACTACATCTAGGAGTTCACCAAGTCTCACCCAGGAGAGGCAGCTATCCATACTGTAACTCAAATTAAGAATATACTTACTCACAAAATGAAGTAGATGGTCTATTTTGATATCCCCACTAATATCATTAAATAATCATTCATTCTGGAGGTAGGACAACATCAACATCAGATCCTGCTGAACTTAAATGCTAAGATTAAATCTAATGAGAAAAGTAAGGAGGAAATTATTGATGAGATATACATACTCTTCTTACTGATTAAACTTTAGCTAAATACTGATAATTATACTTTTAGAATTACTTCTGATGTTGCAAGTTCTATAATGCAGATCTCTTGTATAGTAATCATAACACTCTGAATAGCCTTCATGCTAATAAGTACAAAGTGTATCATCCAAATAATGATAGTGACTCTTTCCACACTATCACACTGGGATTAGACATCAAGGCTCCACTTGAACATGTGAAACTTCTTTTAAATAAACATATACTCTCAAAGTGGATCAGGACAACCTTTGAGACAAATATCAACAATTCAGGCAGATAGACAACCATGTTGCATAATGAGATAATGCAGGCTACATTTACAGAGTATGTTTCCTCATTATATGGCCACAAGACATTTAATATTACACTGACTAATAAAATTGTCAGAAGTAAGATGAACCAGATAAGTTTAACTTCTTCCTCTAATTTACATGATTCTCTGTATCTAATTTAAGTTAGTTCTGAACCCTCATTATAGAGAGACATACATAATTTCTCACATACATCTTTGGAAACTGTGTGTCTAAGGTGACAACCTTTGATGTCCAGTAAATTATGACCTTTAAGTTGCTCATTCCAGATAACACCCTCCACCCTCTTTTTTTCCCCAACAACTCTGATCTGTACACTAAGATCCTGAAAGAGAAGTTGGCAATGAAGGAAACATACTTTGTATAGAGCCCAGACATAAAGAGCCATCTACATATAAATTCTGCATTTTAATAGCATGAGGTAAAATATAGCTACCAGTACTCAGCATTCCTCATCAGACTCTCCAACAAATAATATCAGAAGGCCTTTATGCACATTCAAGAGGCATTTCAAAAAGATATGAAGGTCTATTTGTAGCCTGCTATCATAAAGATCTATAATACTATTATCAACCCACTCAGAAAGATCCTACCATAAATTATATTTTTTGTGATTTTAAACTTTACAATGCTGGGCAACACATTAAAGGAATATCATCTATTCCAGTAGTCAGCTAAGATTGCAAAGATTCTTGCTGACAATCAAGATGATAATCCTTATAATCATGTAGTCACATTTCTTTTTCACCTCTGGAAGCATGTGGAGGAATTCAGGGCTGTATTTTTGAATTCTTCATTTAAGGACCAGGTAGATTATTAGGTTCAACTTTAGTTAAATTGCTAACTACTAATAACTCACAGATGAAGGCACCAATCAGAAAGATTACCCAGTCAGATTGCAGGATTAATAGGCCAGAAGCTATTACATACCAATTAAAGTTTTAATATATCTATTAGCACCAAATCATTCATCTGTGCAAGCATTACAGTGTGGAGCCATTCTCAGGTTGCATGACCTTATTTAATAATGAGACTAAACTTATATGTGCTCATTCAGAATCATTAATTGTCTCACAATAGCTAATCTATCATAAAATGAGCTGCATCTATCAACCAACTAGGGGGTTCAGATCTACAATTCCCAGGTTACTTATAACTACAAGTTGAACAAGTATCAGTAGCTTATAAGTCTACACACCAAGAAGGCTCTTACCAGCAAGGCATCTATCTTTGGAGCTCTTTTTGAATACCAGTAGTTGAAATAACTGCTAATTAATACTTTGTGCCACAGCTTCTCTGCCATATCAGCAATGAAGAAGTATCAAAACCTAATCTTTAAATTATAAGTAAGTTAATTTCTATATACCTGGTATTTACATTCAACTTAAGTTGGGATCAGCTTTCATCATATACTAACATAGTTGCCATCAGGATAAGCTTAACACTACATGAGAGGACATCCTCAAATATAGTACCATCCTGCATAATATAGGATAGCATTCAGAACCAGAGGATATGACTAAGCAACTGAAACAATATACACTGAATTTTCACCATATTGAGTAGATGATAGAGCAAGGGGGAAAGAATAACCTACTGATTATTAATAAATCACATCTCAACCCAGTTAAGATACAGACACAGCTGGAGATCCTTTAACACCTCAGACATTATACTGAAATATCAGAGGAAATTCCAAAGTCAGCATTACTAAAGAGAAAGTCAGCAGTCAAGAAGAAGCAGATCAGGGATTCATCTAAGAAACAAAAGACTAATAAAATCACTGTATCCTTCAAGGTAGAGATAGCTAAAAATAATGGAATCACTCTACTCACTGCCCCTACAAATAACAATGCTATATCCACTTCCTCTACAAAGCAAGGAGCATCAAGAGGAGAGGCAAGAGGAGCAAGAGGAGACACAAGAGGAGGCACACATGGAGTTAAGCCTGATGGTCTATAGACACACAAGGGAGGAAGATTAGCAGTGAAAAAGTGAGCTATGATTGAGTACCAGTGCCAGGATTTCTTTGTTGCATTGAGTAAGTGCATGCATGTATTAGTGGTTTGATTTCAGTGACTGACTGAACATCTGTTTCTTTTTGTTATGGCTGCATTAGAGGGAAAATCACCAGATTGATAATTGATTCTATTTATCTTTACTTTTTTAATATCTGGTTTTATGGTTTGATTTGTTTCTGGTGCAAGGATCTACAGGAGGTAGCAGTAGAATAGCAGTTCAGAATGTAATATATTTCTATAGTTTATTATGTGCATTTTCTTGCCTTTCTGATTTCCACTTTGGTTGAATCACAGGAATTAGTTTAAATAGAATCAAAAATGATATATTTTATGCACTGCATGAAGTTACTATCTTAATGTAGAGGCTTCAATCATTTCATTGTTAAAAGAAGTAATCTGACATACATTAATATGATATATTTTACTTTATCTTATTCATACTTTAGATATTAATTTTCCACTTTTTCTCCCTTTTTTTTTTTTGAAAAACTCAATAAGCAAAACAAGTCAGGAAAAAATTCTACTTTAAATACTGTAATGTACTCATAGAATACTCACCTATTAATTCCAATCAAAGTTAAATCCTCTTATCTCACTGAAATCTATCTACATCCTCTAGTCCTATTAATTCTTGTGTCTGTCTCAGTACAAACCCAATCTACATCTACAAGATGCCTTTATCCTCTACATATTTAGAATCTCTTTTCTCTAACATTAATGATCAATCAATCAGTGGCCAATCCACCCCACCATCATTAGTAGAGGAAACCCCAAAGTATAGCACTGCCCAGTTAGCTTCTAATCAGTCTGTTGTAGTTAGTAACTCCCCACTCAATGATCTATCATCCCCCTTAAAATAAGGCCCCCCAGGTCTGATTGTTATCACTAGAGGAAATCACAGCAAGCATTATATTATTCTTAATCAGGAAAACCATCTGAATTTCCTTTAATGATGAAAGGCAATAAAATGGCTAATCACTCATTTCAAGCTCATCAAGAAGATGGCTGCCTGAGGTTCCACACAACAAACTAGCCAGATATAAAGGAAATTCAATGAGGCAGCAACATACTCTGATGAGGTCCTTAAGGCATAGTGTGTGCATTACAGCTAGCTTATAGCCAATCTAACTCTAAAAAACCATGGCATAAAGACTCTCAGTCACCATCTCAAGAAGTATGCTGCTCAAACCCAGAAGCAGGATGAGTCCTAGTATAAATATAAAATAATAAAGTTCTTCATCTGAGAGGATGTGAGTTTTTCTATTTCCTATAATCAACTAAAGTTGCAACTAACTATTAGCTAGAAAGTAAATACCTGTTCAATTCTAAATAAGGAGAATCTTCTGGCTTAGCTAGCTAAGATAATTATTACTATTTAGATTCCATTCAACATCATCTACCATTCAGAGTTTAAATAGCTGATCCAGATGATAGCATTCAATTCTTTCTTAGAAATTCCTACTCAATAGACAGTCACAATCCATCTACTTGTAAACTCACAGAAGATTATGATAGATCAGCTGAAGAAATTATCTTTAACCTTATAAATCTTAATTAATGTTAACTGCTAAATATCACCCTACAGAAACCTCTCCTTCATGGGGATACTTAATCATTTTATCTCTGAAGATTGACAATTCATGGATGTCCTACTTGGTTTTGAGCATATTTATAGGTTACATATGAGTCAAAAGCTGGCAAATCTTGTCTTGAAATGTACTAATAAATACCACCTTTAAGGTCAGATCTTGGCTAATACAACTGATAATGCAGGTAATAATGGCATACTCATCCAGGCACTCTTCCAGACAATACAAATAAGCCAGTTAACCTCATAGTTCACAGATCTAGAGTTGCAGAAGTTAGAGATAAACTAGCATGTCTCTTGCCTAATACATATATTTTAATTATGTTTAGGTATTATCTTCTAATAAATTGATATAAATATCCAGGAGGAACTAAATCCTACCCTAAATGATAACCTTTTAGATGAAAATATTAATAGCACTTTACAAAAGATATGGAATGTTTTACATCAGAATCTGATGATCTTTCTGATTATTTTATTTTCATTAAGATCTATCAATTTACTCAATTTATTCATTACTCCCCACAACAAGTCTCTTATTTTAAGAAATGTCAACTCAAGTTCTCCCACATAATAGCACTCACAGTGCAAACTAATTACCCTACACAATGAAACTCAACATACCTGCTGTTGAAACAGCTACTAAAGCTTTAAAAGGTCATGAACTACTTTATTCTTCATTATGATTTTGTAGATTATTCTCCCTCTTTTTCAGCAGCTAAGTGGAAGTAGATTACTTATCTTATGAATATCTATTCAGTATTTCAAAGTCTGATAAATGGCCTGTCTCAGGAAAAGAAGTCCTCACTTCCTCATGTGTTTCACATGTATAATTATCTTTTTGATCTCCTTGAATCTATTAAATATACTCTCTTCAGGAAGCACTGTACTTGACATGATCAGCTTCAAAAGAGTATTCAGAATATAATCACTAAGTTACACTAGTACTACTCAAAGACCAATGGGAATCATAGCTATCTCTATGTCATGGCAATATACCTCCATTCAGGCCTCAAACCATTGGAGTTCCACAATAGTGTCTGGTTGGATGATGATGTGGACTGATATGAGAAATATCTAAGTGTCTTTATGAAGATATATTAACTGTATAAGAGTAAATTAACACAGAAATTAATGGTAGGTTCATCACCTCAAGTCCATAAGAATGTTCAGAAGCACAAGCATGGGCAGACTATCTTAAAGAAGGTTTTAAATAATATAAATTAACACTATAAATATAAATATGAATCATCTAGTTAAAGTCATCCTCCACCCACAATCTTATCACAAGAGATTAAGTAATACTTCAATGAAGGTAGGTTTTTCTCCTTCTGATTGTATTGAACTTAAGTTGTAACTCATTATTTAGAGTTGGTAAAGAACATATCATTACTCAACTACTAAAAATAGAGATAAGTATAGTATCTCATCCTTACTCATATTATATACAACATCCTGGCTATACAGAGTAACATAATAAAGCTGGAACATACATTCTCAATTTCCCATTAGGTCTATATATACCTTCAAAATCACCTGCAACCATTAACTATTCAGGCCATCATACTGTATTATATGGACAATCAGTGCTAAATGTAGAAGGCATTCATCCCACCAACTGGTACATATATAGATAATGAGGTATATATAGGGGAGGATAGGCTATCTAATGAGAATGAAAAGAAAGATGATGAACTCTCAGATAATTATATATCAGACTTTGATGATTTGGATGAAGTTGTGGTTGAGGTTCAGAGTCAGAATGAGAAGGATATAATACTAAGACAGAATACTTTATCAATTATTATTCTCATAAGAAAGCTTTATTATTCTCATATAGTATTATATAATGTAACACTAACTTAGCAGCCTATCTTTCAGGTAATGATCAATAACAGCTATCTCTATTAATTTACTCTATTACAGTTTGATTTGCCACATCATTTACAGCAGACATCCTAAAGAGTGGAACTTGAGGATTTCATTTCATATTAGATTACTTATAGAATTACTTGGGGAAGTAGTAAACTTTAGATTGTAATTTTTTTAATTATTTTAGATAGTATTTTTCTCTTCTAATATCTTTCAGGCTATTCATAATAAATAACATTTTATTTGTCTTTTGGCACTTAGCAATAATAATCTTTCTGGCACTACAGTGAAAAATATCAATATGGTAGATGCAACTAAAGTTCATTTGCTATGCATAATAGTACTGTATTAACTTAACTTAATGAAATCCCAGAGTAAATGTTATGTATGTATAACTTTATTTTTTCAACCTATCAGGTTTGAAAAAATTAATTGGGTTGTGATCTAAAAACCCAACATAAGAAAAAAAAAATCAGCAGCTACTGAACCTGCCCAAGTGAGGCTTTTTTTTTTTTCAGATTTGAAACCCAGTGGGTTAGCAGGTCAGGTTTACAACACTACCTCTAACATATAATTATAGCCCTGGAAAATCCATAATAATAGAAGAACTCAGCCCTCTCACTCCAAACACTCTTCAACAGTATTATGGTGTCAGTGACAGGGATATCCCCCTATCAATATATATATAACTAGAAGCTTAAAATGCTACTCTAGCTAGCACAGGCATTTTAAAATCAAAGTCCCCAGAATTTCTTCAGCTATCTTAATGTGAATGAGGCACTTCACACAGCAGCAGTATTTATAAAGAAGTACTATAATAAGAAGCATACTTTAAGGTTCTTTACCACAAGTGATAAGGTGCTCCTCTGAATTGGCAAAGAATATAATACATTATTACTCTAGATTTATGGCAAGTTCATCTCTTAATATACAGGCTCCTTCACAATTTACTACTAAGTTGATAGTCTTATCTACCTTCTAAACCTTCTAGTATATTTCCACATACACCCTATGATTTTCATTGCCCATTTAGAACCCACTCCATGGGAGGAAGACCTCTTTGGGCACACTCCACTAGCATCAGATTCTGTCACAATGAAAGGAGATTTAAATGAATGGAAATTATATGAGATAGAAAAAATAATGATAAAATAGATAAAGACTCTTAAATGTAGTAATAAGATTGAATATTTCATAAGGTAGAAAGGCTACAGCTCAGAAGAAGATAGATGATATCTAGAGTACATCCTTTAAGAGATGAAGAAGCTTATATAATAATATGAGCATAATTGGGAAGAATCTACATTACTAATAAGACTACAATGAGGCTGCCCTGCAAAAGCAGTAGTCTAGCCTTTTAAAAAATCTGAAAGAACTCTAAAAGTACTTTAATATTTACAGAATATAAATTAGAAAGAAAATATGTAATTACTAGTTATAGAGATTTCATACCTCTACATGATATTAATATCTTTATTGCCTGATTGAGTTCTTTATTTCATGAAATCTCCATTGCCCCATTGTTGCACCAGCTTGTATAGATAGCACTTCTATGTACTCATATATTTACATCCATAATGGCATTATCCCACTAGTTTGCTCAAACTCTAATATGTATTTCCTCATTATTATTCTACATCTCACTATTTACTGATATGTTTACTGTACACTCCCATCATCTTGATTGTATTTACTGCATGTAATGATCCTGCTGAGAAATTTATCAAAAACTATAGACTTTCCATGGTAAATACTGTCCTCACAATGAGACATAAAATAAACATTCACTAAATATAGGAACTTCTTATAGCATTGAGGAACCTAGCCTTCAAAATCTACAGACATTCACAACCATTGTCATGGTAAGTTCACTGATAACACTTCACTAATCCTATACACATATAATTTATTCAAAACTACTCCTCTTTACTCTTACCCACTCACACTTGCACATCTACCTTCATACTATAAGATGTGAAGTCACCATGGCACCCTACAGCAATAAAGATGATAATAAAGATAAAGTTAAGAAGGCTAAAGATAAAAATGCCTCTACATTCAAAATTATAAAGTAACATGAATCTACTGGTGTGTCTCTTATACCAGTAAAAATCCCCAGAAAGAGATACTAAACACTCTAGATAATCACTAACTTTCTGGCTAGTGCAATGAATCTTGTAGACCTCAACATTAGTAATAACTCCTTTATGAGTAGAGCTAATGACATAAAGAGGAAATAAAAAATAATAAATAAGAAGGTAGATGAGGAGCAAGCAAAATAAACACTCAAAACTTTAAGTTATTCAGACTAGGAAATGAATATACTTATTATGAATATGAAACATCATAGATTCCTCATCATAGTTATCAATATAATGTTAGTTTTAGCTCTGCAAATCATCATTACTGACCTGAAAGACTAGAGATATGATTAAACACTCTATAACAACAGACTAGTTTCCCAACTGAAAGATCATAAAGTAAGACAGGCTAAGAAAGAAAATGTGACTCTAACATTCTTTATTACTAGAAATTCCTTATGATTTTTGATCCTAAAGATACATGTGAACCCAGGAAAGGGCTGGAACTTCCAAGGCTCTAGGCTAAAAAAACC
Organism: Onygenales sp. PD_12; assembly: GCA_032988185.1. Classification (NCBI taxonomy): domain Eukaryota; kingdom Fungi; phylum Ascomycota; class Eurotiomycetes; order Onygenales; species Onygenales sp. PD_12. The sequence goes on from JANTQG010000001.1 coordinate 196,254, forward strand.
CCCACTGAAGCCTCAAGTGGAATACCTGAAGATCAAAATTGGAATGATAATTAACAGAACTAAAGGCAAACAAAATAAGAATAATAAGACTAGTAATATAAAAATAATTAATAATGTAAATTGTGAAGGGCTACACCCTTATACCCTATATCCATAGCTTGCCCAAACTTCACCCAATCTCCAACTGCCCAATCAGACACCTCCAACCAGGCCTTCATATGAACATTTATCTGCTCCAACCTTGCATAATTTCCTTCTGTTTATATCACACAATCTTGCAATTCCTTTTCCTTTTTCCTTCCTTTTTCTAGCAATTACAATCTTGATTCTAGCATATAGCTCACACAATCCACTTATTGGAGCACACCCATTACATTTTGTAATCACTCACTTGATCTCTTCTTAGAGATCCTCATTATATTCACCCTCCAAACATGATTTACATGTATAGCAGATTCTTCTGAACACAACCTGCACATACAGCAAACTCTTCCAAAATACAACTCACCCAGCTCAGCTCCACCAGACAATGTGTCAGTGAAAGGCCCCAAAGCCCTGACAGTCCATATTGATATCTCATGAGATTTTCCTCTGAACTTTCTGAATCCTCCAAACTTCCTGAATCCTTCAAACTCTCCAAATCTGAACAATCTTTCAAATCCATCATGAACATGGACCCTCCATGTGAAGACAGCATCCCTTCTCAGGGCCCTAATGCTGAATTCCAAAACTTCATCCAACAGCTTGCAAACAAGATCAACCTCATCACTAAACAAAATCATATGCCCACACTGACTCCAGCTCCTGTCCTGACTCCTACTCACCCAACTGCTCCTTTTGAGGACTTCCTGAGACACCCAAAAGAAAGGCTCACCACCCTTGAGAAATTCATGGGCAAATAAATTGCCAAATATCCCACCTAGCATCTCAGCATGGAGGCCAAGATCACCTTGGATGGCCATGTGATTAAATCTCTCACCAACCAGGCCTGGTACATCTACACCTGACTCTCTGGCACTGCTGTCACCTGATTCCACCCTTGGATGAAGGCTAATACCAAGCTCATTCCTATAACCCCTGATGTCATCCTCAACCAGCTTGACATCCTTTTCTCTGATCCCTCAGTGGCCCAGAAGGCCCTGACCTGGCTGCACAGTGTTCACCAGAAAACTAATCTACTCACTGTCTTTCTCCCAAGATTCAATCAGAAGATCCTGAAAGCCAGCAGCCAGCTATGGGATGACATTGTTAAGAAGGCTCTGCTCAAGAAAGCCATCAAGTTTGAACTCCTGCAGCAGACTGTTGCCTCCATCAAACCTCTGACATACCTCAAATATTGTACAAAGCTCTGCAGCATAGAGAACAACCTGTCTGAGATCAAGGCCATCCAGGGCCAAATCCATGGTAGTGCTCCTACCACCTCCAGGGAGGCCTTCCTCAAGACCTCTCTACTGAAGGACCCAAACACTATGAATTGGATGCCTACAGGGCCTACTCACACAAATACATTCTGCATCCCAAATATGACTGCCACTGCTGTTATCAACCACTGCACCCAAGGTGTCTGCATTAACTGCAACAAACCTGGGCACAGAGCTGCCAACTACCACAGAACCCATATTCCCCCAAAACTGCCCATACAGTCTGCAAATATACAAACCAAGCCTGAAGAGGAGAAAGACTTCAAAGACACCAAGTCAGACTTGGGAAAAGACTAGCTTCCATGTGAAATTGCAAGCAGAAGCTCCTGGAGTTAGATAGAAAGACCTTTGAGAAGAAAATGACTGTTCTAGTGATCCTTATACCTATCATAGTTAATCATTCTTTTAATATGAATGCTATGGTGGATAGTGGTTGCTGTTACTATTCAATGATTCACCCTTGCATGGTTAACTGTCATAACCTCCTGTGTATCCTGATCAACCCCTGAAAGATTGAAGGTGTCAATGGTGACACAAGCAGCTTTATATGAAACATGGTGAAGCTCAATGTTGACATTGGCAGATTTCTCCAAGAAAATGCTTATGCATATGAAATTGAGAATCTCCCATATGACTTCATACTAGACCTATCATGGCTATCTGAACATCAAGCCCTCATTAATACTTGCAACTGATGTGTTGTATTCCCTGGAGGCATCTGCATCTCCAAAAAAGATGTTCATAAGACCACTGACCTTCACTAAATCTCCACCAACACCTATGACCTCCTCTGAAGCTGCAATTGGAAATTCAAGTCCCAACCTCCCATTGAAATCTTCACCACCAGCTTGGCTGACATAGAGAAGGCCCTCTCATAACTCTCTAAGAAGCTGAAGACTGACCCCACAACAGTCCTCCCTCTGCACTACCATGAATTCCTTGATATTTTTAACCATAAGGCTGCTGAGAAGCTCTCACCATTCTGCAGTGTACATGACTATCATATCAAACTTGAGAAGACAGATGGCAAAGACCCTCAGCCACCCTGAGGACTACTGTACAACATGTTGCATGATGAACTACTTGTACTCCACAAGACCCTTAATGACCTTCTAGATAAGGGTTTCATCTGAGTTAGTAATTCACCTGTGGGTGCACCCATGCTCTTTGTGAAAAAGCCAGGTAGAGGCCTCTGATTCTGTGTTAACTATCAGGGCCTTAACTGCCTCATCTGAAAAGATCATTACCTGCTGCTGTTAATCAATGAGACTCTTGAATGGATTGGCTGAGTCAAGTAGTTCACAAAGCTGGATATCATTTCCACATTCTATAAGATCTAAATTGTAGAAGGAGATGAATGGCTAACTACCTTTTGCATGAGATATAGTCTATTTGAATGGACAGTCACCCCCTTTAGCCTCACAAATGCCCTGAGCATCTTCCAGAAATACATCAACTGGGCCTTATGAGACTATTTAGATGAATTCACTTCTACCTACCTCAATGACATCCTCATCTTCACTAATGGATCCTGCAAGCAGCACCAAGAGCACATCCAAAAAGTCCTCACCTGCCTCCACAAACACAGTCTCCCAATTGACATTGACAAATCTACCTTTAAAGTTCAAGAGATGACCTACCTCAGCTTCATCATAGAGGTGGGGAAGGGAGTCCATATGGACCCCAAGAAGATTGCTGCTATCCTCAAATGGGAGGCCCCTACAACTGTAAAAGGCATGCAAGGCTTCCTAGAATTTACAAATTTCTACTGATACTTCATTCAGGATTTTTCTGACATCATCTGACCACTGACTGACCTCACACACAAAAACCAGCAGTTTCTATGATCTAAGGAGGCAGACAAAGCATTTGTGCACCTTAAATAGATGTTCATCTCCACCTCAATGCTCATTGCATTTAACTCTAACTGCCTGATAGTGGTTGAAACAGACTCTTCTAGTTACATCACAGATAGTACTCTCATGCAATGGGATGACAAAGGTGTCCTGCAACCCTGCACATTCATATCCAAGAAGCTCAGCCCTGCTGAAGCCAACTATGAGATCTATGACAAGAAACTCCTCATCATTGTCTGATGTCTAGAAGAATAGGACTTCAAACTCTGCAGCATGAAAGACTTTGAAATCATCACAGATCATAAGAATCTCTAATATTTCATGATGACCTGTAAACTCTCCAAACACTAGATGCATTGAGCTGAATTCCTCAGCTGCTTCCATTTTACAATCTATTACTGCCCTGGCACAGAGAACTCCATGGCCAACACCCTCTCCCAATGTGAATAGAATATGCCTTCTGAAGACTCCAATGCCCACTGGGCAAACTGCAAACAGAGACTACTAGATCTGCAGACCCTCAAAGAATCTGAAGCAACACCACATGGAGTAATACATACCTCACCTGTCACCCTGCCAATCATGACCACCTCATCCCTGCTCCAGGGACTCTGGGACACTGCTGCTGCCTCCAATGAACACCTTCAAATGATGACCTAAGTTGTCTGAGATAAAGCTCACCATTTTCCACCCAAACTCCAAGCCCATATTGACATCACTGAATGCTCTGTAGACCCCAACTCCCAACTACACTTCCAGAGGAGATGGTGGGTTTCTGATTCAGAACCATTATGCACCTAAATCATGCAAGAAACTCACAATTCTCTGATGACCAGCCACTCAGGCTGTAAAGTACTCTACTAAATTTTGTCCTGAGATTTCTACTGGCCCAACATGTCTTAGAGCATCCAACAGTTCACCTGGAACTGCAATGTCTGCCAATCCATCATTGCCTGGTAAGACTACTGCCAAGGTCTGCTCAAATCTCTCCTGATCTCTGAACATGTCTGGCACAATGTTGCCATCAATTTCACAGTAGATCTCTTCATGAGTGATGGCTGCAAGAATATCCTTGTCATCATTGACCACCTCAGTAAAGATGTTATCCTTGAACCCTGTGTGAAGATGAATATGCTCACAGTGGCTAAAGCCTTCCTCTGAAGTCTGTTTTATCACCAGTATGGTCTACCTCATATAATTATCTCAGACTATAGGACCCAGTTCATCAGAGCTATTTGGAGCTGAATCTATCAGCTCCTCAAAATCTCCTGCCACCTCTCAACCACCTATCACTCCAAAACTGATGGCAGCACTGAACATATAATCCAGACAACTAAGAACTACCTCTGAAAGTTCTATTTATATGCCCAGGACAACTAGAATGAACTCCTCCTGCATGCTAAACTTGCAATCAATGGCCATAACACTGTCAGCACTGATGTTAGCCCATTTTTCCTCTTGCACAGTTATAACCTTGAAGTCCTCAATCTCACTGAATTGTCTGAATCTTCTACTTCACCCTGTAGTCTGATCCAAATTGTAGACACCATCATCTTAAAACTCCAGCAAGCCTGTGAGTGGGCTGAATCCTCCATGGCCAGTGCCCAGCAGGACCAACAGGACTGTGTGAATGCCCACTGAAATCCTACTGAACACTATGAGGTGGGTGATAAGGTCTGGCTAGACCTCCAAAACATCATGACTGATTGTCTGTCTCACACACTTGACTACTAATATGCCAAGTACACCATCATTGAAGTTCTGGGAAGTCATAACTACTATCTTGACACACCACCTGGGATCCACAACATGTTTCACATGAACCTGCTCTGCAAAGCCTCCACTGACCCATTTCCCTTGCAAGAGATTACTAATTGGCATCTGCCTGGCATCATCAGGGAAGACAATGAGGTAGAATATGAGATTAAAGCCATCCTCAACTGCTGCTACCATGGATGAGGATTCCAGTACCTGATGAAGTGACTTGAATATAAAGCCCCTTTATGGGAATTGACCTCTGCCCTGCAAGACACCACTGCACTTACCTGTTATGAAGAGCTGCACCTGCCTGACAAGACTCTACCTGCACTGCCCCATGTCCAATTTTCTGACCCCTCCTGTCCACCCTCCAAATCTGAATAGGGGGGGATAATGTGAAGGGCTACACCCTTATACCCTATATCCATAGCTTGCCAGAACTTTGCCTGATCTCCAACTGCCCAATCAGACACCTCCAACCAGGCCTTCATATGAATGTTTATTTGCTCTGACCTCACATAATTCCCTTCTGTTTATATTACATGATCTCATAATTCCTTTTCCTTTTTCCTTCCTTTCTCTAGTGATTACAATCTTGATTCTAGTGTATAGCTCACACAATCCGCTTATCAGAGCGCACCCATTACATAAATGAACCTATCTTCCTCTGAAATACCTCCTATAATTTAGATTATAAAGTGTGTGATTCCCTCAGAAAACATCTTAGCAAGAGTAAGATCAGATATAATAATGTATATATAATCAGAAAAGCATGTTAGTAAGTCATACTGAACATTCAAAGTAGATACAAAATAAACAAGCATATTACAAACAAGAAGTAATATATATGCCTATAGAATTAGAGAATCACAGTGTGAAACTAAGAAATTAACATTCTACTAAATAAATGAGAATGCCAGAACATTATAATCTTCTCACCAGATATAACTAAGTAAGATGTTATGAATGCTATAAATAACCTCTACTATTAGAACTATCAGAAGTAAATTAAGTAAACTTAATTCTTTTATATTAGATGCCCTTCCATGATGTACATCCTGGCTTAGAGACTTAATCATATAGAGGCTGAGATCCTTAAATGCCTATAAAATGATGATTAGGTTATAACTGATGAACTAATAGACATATTAGAGAATACTGGTGATGAAGAGTATATTAGTAATAATAACTCTATCAGTACTGATACTTTCTTAGATAACTGCTAGACTCATAATGAAACTTCATCTCTACAACTAGAGAGCTATAAAACTGCCATAAAGACTTCAATAGTTATTATGAAGACTCTCATACTATATATTATCAAAAAAAGTAAGAAAGTAGTCTGATGTATCATGATCCTATACAATATGAAAGTATGATCAGTATATAATATAATGAATAACTAGAAATTCATGGGCATTCTATATAATGAGATGATTACTGTAAGCAACCAGAAACTACATTGCATAGTTAAAGACATTATGAAATGATAGAGGAAGTGACTTAATAACCTCACAGAGAATACCTATATGACTGAGACCTTCAATACTGCTAATAAAGATGTGTGCATTTATAAAGATGCTATTAAATGCATTATGAAACTATAATAACTAAAGTAACATAAGATAGAGGTTATAGCTAAAACACTACACACATCTAGCACTATATTTCATAACATGTTTGATATGGTAGATGGGCAACTATAAAGGGCCCTATAGAAACTTGATGATACTAATACTAATAATATCTTTAAATCTCAGAGTTAACAGTCTGATCAGAAGAAGCTCAGTAGTGAAATTCAAGAAGTCTTACTTAGCCCTCCTTCCATATAGAAGATTCTGTGGATGTACTCTTCTGAAGCTGAACAAGTAGTTAAAGTAATTATCATATTAGATAATATATAGCTTGAAAAAGCTATGAACCTTATCTAGTGATGGATTGATCTGAGTGTTTCATATAATCATATTATATCTATAGATGTTGATATCAGATAGAAAGTGATAAAAAACCTCATTAACTATTAAAAAGTAGCAGGAGAAACTATGGCCTAGTAAGAGAAGATTTTACTAGAGAGTTCTGAAGCTGATAAAGATCACATACAAGTAGTACAGTGCATAGCTTGACTGTGTAAAATCAGCAATGATAATATAAACACTCTAGTAGATTACTGGAATGAGAAAGGAGTGCTATTCTATATAATCAAAAAGATAATAATATAGTAAATCAGATAGGAGATTAAGTAGCTGTAGAAATCAGTAATAACATCAGAAAAACTCTTAGATATATCAGATAACCTTAAGGTAGCACTATGACTAATATATCTATATAATACTGAACCTATAGATGCCATGATAATACTAGACAAGTAATTTAGTATAAAGATGTAATATAGTAATATATAAGGCCTGCCTAATAAAGAATTGCATACAGCTATTAATAGACTCACTAAGTACACCCATGATTACTTAATTAAGTCTGCACTAACCTCATTTACTAGTCTCAAAACTCTTAACATAGTCCTCTGGAAAGATGCCACACTTACCTACATTCATACCATATAATGACTCATTAAACTACTTGATATTGAAGAAAAGGAAGCAAAGGAGATCCTTATAGTTACTAAGGGATATAGAATGCTCTATTATGAGATATGCTGTATAAATGAAGATTATCTTAAGAAAGATCTAGGAGGATTTGCTACAGAGAAGAAGTAATAATAAAAGCTGATACTATAGACACCTCTGAGTCTCTATACTCTATAATGACTCAGCTATGAAGTGTGGAGATCACTGTAAGAATAAAGAGTAAGGTTTTCTTTTTCACTTGACATGTTATTCATTATTATATTATATATTATAAAATTCTATGTTTTATTTGTTAGCTCTATAATCCTGCATGTAACTACTGCAATGAGGACATTGCATACCTTTCTGAAAGAGGCTACTTATTATATATATATACTTTATATCATGGAATATCCATGGTGCTTAGTCACCTACATAGCTTAGTCAGGCTCTATAATATAAATAGCTATAGATAGCCCAGGAACATAGTGAATATAATCTTATTCTACATAACATTTTGATCTCAAGTTATCTTAATTATAATTTCTTATGATTATAGGCTTTCATGACTGCAGATTACTAAGAAGATAGGCATCTATCTATTAGTTTAGCTATAGGGTAACAACTATTACAGTATTCTGACTGGAATCAATAGACATGCTATCATTATAAGCACATGCTCAGAAGTAAGATAAGATTATGTTCTCACTAAGCTATAGGGCCTCAGAGGCCATACATAAGGTAGAGATAGCTAGCGCGTAAGGTCACATGACCACGCGTAAGCTATACATGACAGGCCATGCCATTGGAGACATTGTCTAAATCAATAGCCTCTGGTACGACATAGTTGTGCGCTGAACACAGCAGGTTCCAAGATTCTGTTTCAGCAGTCCCTGTACGAGCTAGCTTGCCTGGCATGCCTAGGAATCCCCGAGTCGCTTCCAGCTTCTAGATTGCGGACCTGGGTTGTTGTAAAAGACACCCGTCTTCTACGATTTGGGGAAATCCGTCTGTCGTTGCATTATCCAAGGTTCCAACGCCCTTATTACGAATCGAGCAAGCGAACGGCATAATATACATTTCAACACCTTTGTACCTCCATGTACTATAAACAAGCGGTGCAGAATATTCCACGACGATGAGGTCCTGGCATCATTACTCCTCCAACCCCGAACATGGCACTTGCAACCGGTTTTTGCTTTTCACCCCAGCTCCGTGGGACACGGATTCCCCTAACATGGACAAAATCAAGATTGTCCTATTTTTGGCTTCTCGCATTGGATATCTGGCTTTGTTTATTACCCTGCCTAAATATTTTCTCTTCTTGGTATTTCGTCTGCGGGCGCCGTGGGGTCGGGTGTTGCCCGTCGGCATATCTACACTTATGAATACATATGTAATCCTTGGATCGAGTCCCTGTCCTCATCCCCTTCTCTCCTGCATGTTTTCCTCCCGGCATATATGCGCAACTCCTGCAGCAGGATAACGGCTCCCGTGTCCATGATGGCTCAAGGGGTCCGTCTAATACGTCCAGCGGGAGTGACTTGACTCAGGTGTTATATGCTATGGATTCCAACGAGGGTAGAAATGAATAACTATGAGGTGGGAATGTATGATTTAAATATGAATCCCCTAGAATCCCCCCATTCTTACGTGGGCAATGTGAATTAAGAGGGAAGGGGGGCACATCCATTGTAGTTCCTGACTGCCATAGTGTATCGCTTACTACTTGGCTATATAAATCGTACTAGGGGCAGCTTCCTCCAACAAACGCCCGCATGGCTTAATGGTAAAGCGCATCACTAGTAATGATGAGACTCTCAGTTCGATTCTGAGTGTGGGCATTTCTTTTTTTTTTCTTTTGGTTCCTAGATAACTAACCAGGTATTATTTTCAGTTTCAATTCATCTTATTTTGTACGTCTGTCTATCTCTTTTTTATTACTGTTAAAAGTTGGATAGTTTCATCACTGTGGCAGAGTGACAAGCTGTATGATATACAAACTCGCCAGCCCCAACTTCGCCATCACACAGACAAGACAAGACAAGGCACAAATAATTTATCCAAGCTTTGAAGCTTTCATCCCTCTTTTCCACCCTCCACCAATGAAGTTGCCCCGTCTGATACATGTTCATCTCAGCGCAAGTTTATTGCTGATAACTTCAAAAATAAACTTCGCATCCCTCCCCAGACCACGACTTCAGCTTTCAACCCTGCCCTAACTATCCCCGTTCCACTGTTCCAGGCCCCATTGATCCCCCTCGGACCCCTCCAGCGGCTACGAGCGTCGAGGGGCCACGACCACAACCGATTGGCGATTTGGCATCCGGTCTCCAGCATAAAACTTGTTCTAGGCAATGGGCATCGCGTTAGGCCCAGTCAATTACCCACTTTTGTTCCGCTTGGAAATCCACCTGTTTTGACGGGGGGCGATAGGTGGTAAAAATAGTAAAAGGGAACAGACGGGTATTGCACAGTGCGCGCTCTGGAGTCTGGAGGCGTCAGAGAGATTTCTTTTTACTCTATGTTTTGTGGAATCTGGATCTGGGGGAGGGAGGTTGTTATTAGGGTTTTGATTTCGTGCTCAGGGCCCGCGACGGGGATTATTCGTTCATGGTTGTTGTTTTCTGGAAGGGTTCGACGGGCAAGAAGTCGATAGCACCCGGAATGTCCCGCGAGTCTTCGTTGACGCTGGATATATAGAGAGAGAGAGGGTCTGGAAGGCTGAACCTGGGAGTCACAGCGACATGAACATAAGGTTCATTTGATTGTTGATAGCCTGCAAAGATGATGTTATCAACGGTGGCCCGAGCTGCATGCATATTGTCAAGGATCGATATATGTAGTTATCAGAAGAGCGCAATGCAGCTAGTTAGTTACCAGACCCCGCCGGCTCAGCCTGGGTTGGTTGCTCCTTTATCGTCGTTGGGAAGCATGGTTTGCGCCGTCAGACCCTGTTTATGCCTGGCTTTGACGCAAGGATCTAACCAAATCACATCAACCAGGCTTTCCTCCTCGAGAATATGGGAGAGACCCTTCGCTGGGGGTGGGAGTAAGACACATCCTCAGGTTTCCCGATAGCTAGATACGCATGTAGCACCAAGTGGGATGAATCACTGACACAAGACATTGCCCAGTTTGACTCTGATCCAGATTAAAGTCGCACAGAGCCCTGGAGTGATAGGGACACGCCTCGAAGAGGCGACATAGTTAGCCAGTACAAGTTACTAGTGTTGGAGATAGCGAAAAGGACCGGAATGTCGAGCCCACTCTGGTGGCGTCGGGAGAAGATAGAAAAAGCCTTGGACTCGGGCTGGGATATGGGAGCAAAGGCCAGATCCTTCCCAGCTTCCCTTGGCCCTGGTGACTGTGTTCTTATATTATAGAAGCCGCTCCTCGTTGTAACTTGTGTGTTCTGCTCTGATATTTGATGGTTGATATCGATGATTGACGTATGTATTTGAATTACAGATTTCCGTACGGTATTTTACACTCCAGCTTCCGGTTCTGTCCAAAATCGAGCGCGAACTTCAACCAGCGAACAACGTCAACATCCCCAGAAACACAGAATTGGCTCCGTCTCCCATCCCTCCGCCCGCCTCCTCTGCGATATACAACAGCCACGGTATCTGCCGCGAATCTCCTCGATTCTGCTTGACTGTGCAGCTTGTTGTGGCCCGTCATCGCCACCCTTCGATCTCTAACACCACCAATATCCTGACTGAGCTCTCTTCCGTCCAATTCCTTACCTCTCCCGATATCACTCCCCCGGATTCCTGCTAGGTAGTTTGGAAAGACATTCGCCCAGATCTTGCTTGCTTGTTGCTGGTAAATAGTTTGGTTGCGCTATCGCTTTAGTTCTATCCGAATTCCTCCCGACAAGCTACCTCACCTTGTGGAAGCTCTCTCACAAACCACACCGTGCAAGGCATTGCAGGACGCCTATGCTGCTCAGACCATGGCCAGCGTGCCACCTCGTCTCCCTGAGAGAGATGACTCGTACTCCCCAGACCCTCTGCGGCGGAAGACAAACAGCCCGTACTTCCTAGACTCCCGCGATGCCTACCTGAAATCCCCCCAACCACAGTACTATTCCGCTAGCAGTCATGTATCCTCTTCCGACGACTCAACGGCAGTGTCCTCTCCTATCAGTTCATCGCCTTTCCCTTTAAGCCGTCCTCTCTATTCCCCGAATCCTCCGTCCATCACTCTGCCACCCACACCCGAAGAACCAGAGGACGACGACATATTATTCCCTTCGTACGATACGGCATATTGTGCTAAAGAAGAAGACGAAGAAACTGTTCAGCCATCAATATCCTCACCGGTGCCCAGCCCTCCGCCTACAATCGATGATTCCAAGCATGACACCTCAATGCCCCGGATAGTAGGAGATGACTCCTTGATACACGATGAACCTACAAGGCATGTTGATTATTTGTCGCATGACTGGGAAGAAGAAGATATATGGAGCTCGTGGAGATATGTGGTTTCTAGACGGAATGCGTATAGCAATAGTATGAGGCTTGAGAATGCTTCTTGGAGGACGTGGGCAAAGGCGAAATATAAGCTTGGCACTGTTACCCCGGAATCGTTAAATTGGTACGCCATTCAATTTCAAACTCGCTGATGGGAGTATGGGAGTTGTGCTAACTGCCGATATAGGCTCAAAGATTGCGATGTGACCTGGCTATATGGCCCATTACAGACCGCCTCCAAACGAACCCCATCCAACTCTTCCCCTCCACCTACTCGCCTTTCCACCTCTAGTTCCTTTCTACACAAGAAACCGATCCTGAAAAGAAGAACCGCATCCCAAGCCATACTCCAGCGATCAATTGTAACCCGCACTCTCCTCAGCCATGCCGGGGCAATTCTGAAGGCCCAAGCAGCCGACAACCGTGGAGACCGTCCTCGGCTAGGGAGATCGAGCTCTGATTACCCCCTGCCCGGAAGCGAGCCAGAAGGTGTCACTGTTAACTGGATAGAGACGGTATCGACTGGCACTGAATCCCCCAACGAGCGACGGCATATTAGCTTCAATGACGAAGTTTCGCAGTGCATCGCGGTGGAAGGGAGGGATGATTACTACTACGATGATATCGACGATACCTGCGCAATAGATGATGACCAGTCCTCTGTTGATAGCGTTCTGATGATGAGAGAGATGCCGTATCGCTCGTCGCTAAGCAATGAAACCACCCCACGCAGCAGTTTCAGCAGCGACAGCAAAACAATTGCCCCTCTACCGCCAACAACGCTGAAATACGGCAGGGATACGCCAGAGCCTGAAATTACAACCCCAGTCCGATCTAACCCATATCCATGGTGGCCTCTACCACTCCCACGACTATCTCACACCCCGTCAACGGAGACCCTCCGACCGCCAAAACAACCCCCATATGATAACTTCCTTCTCGACGACGACGACGACGCTACCGTCACATCAGACGTGGATACAAAATTGCAGTCGCCTCGGAAAGGATCGGAAGACACCCCTACGTTCAATGGGACGTGGTTCTCGGATCCGAAAGCGCAGCGGAAAGATGATCAGGGATCATATTTATCCCAGAAGCGGTTTCTCTCATTTGACTATGATGATATTCATAGCGACGAACACGATCAGTACGAAGACGATGAAGAGAATGCGAACTATGGACTTCTCGGCAAAGTGGTTGATACTGTCAACACCGCCAGAGATATTGCCCATGTTATTTGGAATGTCGGCTGGCGGAATTAGATTGTATCTTCTCTGCCTGTCTTGAATGTGCTGGACTCATTTCTTTCGACGGGATCGGCCAGTTATATATACTGACTGATTTTCATTTTTTTATTTTTCATACACTTCCATTTACCTTAATAACCCTTCCTATCCAACACCCGTTGTACAGCTATCCCCCCCCCCCCCTACCAGACCCCATCTACATATACATATATATTATCCCCTGTAATATTTCCTGTTCTCTTCTTTTCAACTTTCCGTTTTTGGGTTATTGATTACCCTTCCACTTTGACAGGAGCAGAGAAAAAAGTTTGTACTGTATATACATGCTACAGCGAAAAAACAAAAAACTCCGGCGTACATTCGCACCCAGACCACGACTAATCCACACTACACGACCTTACGATACGGGCGGATATATTATTTGGCTTTCTGGTTTTCTTTTTTTCTTTCCGCTGGGAGTTGTTTGGTGTTCCTAATTCCTTCTTTTACTACGTCTATTGATTCTGTTATTCCATGGGCATGTATCTATTTAGTCCGGTGTATCCCCTACCGGACAGCATGGACTATGTGCAGCCCTTGTTTACCAACCTGTTGCTTGCTATTTTTGATCTGGACATGGTTGGTTAGACGTGACGTTTGTTGTCTTATTGAATTTCTCTGCAGACTTGAGATATGATAGATCTATGAACATCCTACCCAGCTAGAGAGAAAGGGGCAGGGGAATAATGAAGAGGAGAAAATAATTTAGTTTATTAACCAAAGCAAACCCTGTAACTTGTAGATCTATAAAAACTTTTAAGGTGCTGAATTCGATTCTGTTGAACCTGGCTGCTCGCCGTCAGGGGCATCGATATCACGTGACATTAAACTTCGGCCCGCCGTTGGATTTCCCCAGACTGTCCAAACAATTATTTACTTGAAACCTCTCGACTTGCACTCCACCAACTTCTACCCCGAGTCCTGACGACTGAATACGGTCTGAGAAGCGGCTGTTCGGGGCCTTTCCGCAAATAATTGCTATAATTTTGTCCGTTTTCCAATTCGCTCTTTTTGTTTCAATCCTTCGCTCGTTTCCTGGGTTTGCGGCCCCTGTCCTGTCCTGCTTGAGACGGCGGGTAGATAGATAGACGGACCTCTTGCTTTCGAAGGGAGGATTGATTGGTAGATGGGTCGGATATTTATGACGCTTCGAAACTAATAAAATCAACATCTCATACGCCTCAATTCGTCTCGCAGCGCAAACCACCCGGAGTCAACGAAACATCCCCCCTTTTCTCCTCCTCCGCGCATACCAAGCCACAACGCTTCCCCCGCGCCCCCCACACAAAACATGGAAACAATCAACGTCTCCGAGCTCGTCGAGCGGCTCGGCAGCGACGAGGACGCCGTGCGCAAAATGGCCGTGTTCAAACTACAATCAAACATCGGCGACCCGTCGTTCGCGGACGTGTTTATTTCCGAGGGCGGCCTGGCGAAACTGAAATATCTCGCGCTGACGGCCACGGGGAATACGCTGGCGTATAGTCTTACCTCCTTCTCGAGGCTGCTGGAGGTTGATAAGGGGTGGGAGTGTGTGGAGCAGGATTTGGTTACGAGGGTGAGTTGGAGTGTGATGGTGTCATGGCGGGGTGGATGGTTCTGGTTTGGCTGACTTCTGGTGGTTCGAAATTTGGATAGATTGTCGAATTAATCGTGACACATCCGCTTGTTAATATCCTCCGCGGCGCCATGTCGATTCTCGTCTCCATCGTTTCGCACCCGCATACAAGCCCCCGCCGCGCATCGCAGCCGGGAATCTTCGGCTTCCAGGCCCTCAAACCCGCCGTCGCGGTCTATCCGCACTTTCTAGAAATGCTGGTCAGCAGGTTATCGTCTGCAGATCACGCGTTATGCGCCAATGCGCTCCAGCTGATCAATTCGCTGATGAGAGATTCCATTACGAATGAAGGCGAGGCCGAGTGGCCCAAGTTTATTAAGCGATTGCAGGATCTCGGGGTTATTAGGGCGGTGTATATGCTCATGCAAGGCACGGCGCTGCAGGATCTGGCGCATCCGCTGCTCGAGTTTCAGTCGTTGACGAAAGTCCTATTGAGGAAGTGGAAGGATGTCGCTGTTGAGCTGGAGAGGCCGGAGCATCGTCGGGCGCTCAAGGGGATACATCTGGCTAGCAAGACGGAGAAGGAAAAGGAGGAGTTGTCAGAGAAGGGGGATGATGTGCAGAAGTCGCGAAGACATAATCCGGAGAAATGGAGGCGGGTGGGGTTTGAGACGGAGAGTCCGCAGTGGGAGTTTGAGGAGATGGGGTTCCTGGGCATGATGGATTTGACGGATTATGTCCGCAAGCATCAGGATGAGTTCCAGAAGATGCTGCTGGAGCAGTCTACGAAGCCGGCTGAGCAGCGGTGCCCGATTAGCAGGGCTTCGTTGGCCGTTACTGCGGTCCTCTACGAGCATTTCGAAGTCGAGAAGTCTGATCTAGATGATGTGAAGAGCTACCTAGTACTAGAGTCGAGGTCGAACTTTGACAAGCTGTTCAAACCGTTGCTTCTGCACTGGCCGAGGTTACATGTCGCGGGTATGCATGCCTTTTTCCGCCTGTGGAAAGCCACTGGCGCTGAAGTGGAGGACTTCTCGAAGATCGTCGAGCTGGTTCGTATTCTTATAGAGTCTGTCGTCGGGGGGGCTACGCGCACCAAGGACGTGCATGATGTGGAAGAGGAGGTTGCGGAGTTTGAATACCACCGGCTTAGGGAGTTGCAGATGGAGCTGCTGGAGCTTACATATGAGGATGCGTGGGGTCAGCATTTGCTTCAGGTGCGCGATGAGCTGCACCATGAAGCGCTGCAGTTTGTCAAGGAACAGCGGATTCGTTGTCTATTGCAGGGTGCGTGGTTTCCGACGGAGTATACGCACAAGGGAGATAGTGGATCTGGTGGGAAGCAGGATGCGAAACGCCAGGCGTTGACTGTATATCGTTATGTGCAGCTGTCGCATAATCGGAGGTATCTGCATTACGGTGATTTTGAATCCACGGGCAAGCAGGCGCCCGATCTTGAAACGCTCACTGATAAAAGTAAGCAAAACGCTGCCTGGCGCATCTTGAAATTCTGACAATCTAACTAACTAATGAATTTCCAGTCGATCTAAACATCGTTTCCTCCGTCGTCTCCAACGTCTCCGCCTCCTCGGACGACTCATCAGGCTCGACCATAAAAACCCTCCCGCACCCATCCTCCTCGACAAAAATCACCATCCACGGCTACATCACCAGCCCCACCTCCTTAAACTCCAACGACCACCCGCACAAACACCAACGCAGCAACAGCAAAAGCACACAAAAGGAATCCGTCCTCCTCGCCCTGCACCCGCAATCACACAGTATCGCCTCTGAGTGGCTGGATGGCCTGCTCATGCTGCTCAATCAGCAGCCCATCACAGCGGAGACGAACAAGCTGATTAACCTGGTGAGTAATTACGGGTTGAAGATTCGGCTGTTGAATGTTCGGTTTGATGATGCGACGTTCGTGGGGGAGTCGCCGGAGATTCCGAGTCGGGAGGGGCTGGATGAGGATTATTATTTTGATATTTTTGGGGGGAATTGATTGATTGATAGTTGGTTAGATTGGGGGTTGGGTGATTGATTGATTGGTTTTGGTTGGATACCCGTGGTGTTTTTTTCCCCCTGTTTCTCCCCTTTCTTCTTGTTTCTCTTTTTCTCCTCCTTTTATCCTCTATTACTTAGAACCTTTGTCCTCTTATGAGGCTATTCTACCCATGTCTGCTAGGGTTTTTTTGGGCTCCGGAGCGGCAGAGTCGAAGACATACGTGTACTGTCTCGTTGTTATATTTCGGCCGTGTATATTTTATGTATAATCTTTATTTATTTAGTCTGAGGATAGATACCCTGTTTGAAATATATTTTCGTTCTGTTTAGGGGTATTTATGGTTCCTGTGTGGAATTTTCTTGGTGAAATAGGGGTAATGGATGGACGTAGATAGATGTATGGGATAGGAGTGACCCCAAATGACCTAAACAAGCCATTAATTACAGGAAAGAAAATAAATATATAAATGACAGCCCTCCCTACCGTCCAGAACAAATACACTCATCTATCCATTCCATAACCTCCTAGATATCCATCCCCCTGTTTAAGACGCGCCAAACGCGCCGAGTCACGTTACCCCAGATCTTTTGGCGTTTCTCCCAGACCAAACAATTAACCAGCCCAACAATCACCATCCAGCTCCAGCCTGACACCCCCCAACCACTACACACCGCCTGGGGCAGCTATACCCAGTTCCACGCCTATCTAACCCATCATCTACCATGTCCCCAGCTCCCTTCCAACCATGATACCATCCCAAGGCCAATTGGCATCCCATCACAACCACCGCCGCCTAGACATCGATATCAGCCCCGATGCCCACCACCCGACCCCGTCGAGCGCCCAAGCGGCAGCGGAGGCTCGTGGTGCTTTCATCCGAGGATGAAGAGGAGGAACGCAATACTGCACCTGGTTCTGCATCGGATTATGCGGAGGAAGAGACCCGGGGAGTGAAGGGGGATAGTGCGGAGAATTATACCGCGAAGAAGAAGGAGAGAAGGGAGACGAGGGCATCTGCTGTGGAGAATGCGGCGCGCGGGGTGAAGAGGAGGAATAATGGGGCGCTTGCGGTTCCATCGTCGTCATCGTCAGCGGCGGCGGAGTCTATGGGGAATGCCGCTGCGACTATGACCCTCCCCACGCGCACGCAGCAGGCGGCGGGCACTCAGACTGCTCAGGCGAAACCGAAGCTGAAACTGAATCCGCAGACGAAGACGAAGCAGAAACAGAAACAGACGCAGCGGAGTCTGTTCAGTCTGACACCCAGCCCGCAACGCAGCCGGACTCGATCCATACAAAGTACGCCGGCCTCCTCGCCGGAGAAGAAGCGGGCTAAAGTGGGAAGACAGGAGGAGCCGTCTAAGTCTCTACATTCGTTTTTTGCTAGGGCGACGGAGGAGCAGCGGTGGGCTCGCAAGAAGGAGCCGGAGATGGTTACGAAAGGGAAGAAGAGTATGGAGAGGGAGAGGGAGAGGGAGATTGTTGAGGAGATTGAGGATGAGGATGAGGAGTTTGAGGAGCTGTTTACGAAGCATGCGCTGGGAGGTGCGGCTGTTTCTACTTCGGCTTCTGCTACTGCTGTTGGAAAGGCGAAGTTGGGGGATACGTACTCGCAGTTAGACCGGCGGAAAGGGGTGAAGGGTGGACAGGGGCTGGCGAAGCCGGTGAAGCGGTTTTTGCTGCCTCCTGCTTTGGGGGAGGCTGCCGAGGCTGTAGCTGGCGGAATGGGTGAGCGGAACGGAGCTGCTGGTTCGTTCTCGACGCAGGGTATGAAACCTTGGGCGGAGGAATATGCGCCTGTTAATCTTGATGAGCTTGCCGTTCATAAGAAGAAAGTCGCGGATGTGCAGAAGTGGTTGGTGGATGTGTTTGCTGGGAGGAGTAGACGAGTGAGTGCTACTCCCCCCTATTTTCCCCCCCTGCGTGTATCCGTTTGAATGGCTACGGGTGTTATGTACTGACTGAGCTAGAGAGTCCTCGTCCTCAAAGGCCCTGCTGGCAGCGGGAAAACAACTACTGTCTCCTTACTGTCTAAAGCTCTTGGGTTCGATATTGTCGAATGGAAGAATCCGCTAGGGTCCGAGTTTTCCTCGCAGGGCTATGTATCCATGGGAGCTCAGTTTGAGGACTTCCTTGGGAGAAGTGATAAATTTGGTAGCCTCATGTTGAGCGGCGAACAGGAGCTTTCGAATGCAAATGGCGAACCCTCCAATGCCGAGGAAACGAGGCGAGCCATTCTTGTCGAGGAGTTTCCAAGTTCCCTGAGTCAGTCATCCTCCGGTCTCAAGGCTTTCCGACATGCCATCCAAAGTTACTTGGCAATGGCCGTTCCCCCTTTCGGAATTGCTGGTCGATTAACACAGCGCAGCGTCGAATCAAGCCCGCCTATTATTATAATTGTCTCAGAAACACTACTGGGTTCCGGAGGTATATCCTCTGACAGCTTTACGGTGCATAGACTCCTTGGCCCAGAACTGTCGAATCATCCTGGCCTCAACATCATCGAGTTCAATAGAGTAGCGCCAACGTTCATCGCCAAGGCTCTCGACCTGGTTCTGAAAAAGGAAGCACGTCGATCGAAACGGAAACGCATTCCTGGCCCAGAGGTTCTGAAGGCATTCACGGACATGGGAGATGTGAGGAGCGCCATATCCGGACTGGAATTTCTATGTCTCCGGGGAGATGACCAGGCGGGATGGAGCGGTACTGTTGCTGGGATGAAAAAGTCTAGTAAAAGTGGTGTTCCGCTTACTACTATGGAGAAAGAGTCGCTAGAAATGGTTACTCAGAGGGAGGCCAGTCTTGGTATTTTCCACGCTGTTGGTAAGGTGGTGTACAACAAACGGGAAGGCCCGTCGACTCTGCCTCCACCTCCGCAGCATCTCCAACACCATGTGCGTCCAACGGGGTCGCAGGTTTCGATAAATGAGCTAATGAACGAGACGGGCACGGATCTTCAAACGTTCGTTGCGGCTTTGCATGAGAATTACGTACTGTCGTGCAACGGCCAGTCTTTCGTTGAACATTTCGACAACTGCATTTCGAACCTATCGGAGACGGATATACTAGGACCGGGTAGTCGCTATAATGATGCGAATACTAGCCGAGGCGGGATCGGATCTGCCCGCTCCTCCTATCAGGGCTATGGGTCTAGCATCGACATGCTTCGACAGGATGAAATTAGTTTCCAAGTGGCTGTACGGGGATTGTTGTTCTCGTTACCGAGCCCTATCAAACGACAAGCTCCACCAGGTAGCCGGGCCGGCGATGCGCATAAGATGTTCTTCCCGACCTCGATGCGGCTCTGGAGGCAGACGGAGGAAATGGACGGCTTGTTAGATCTGTGGATGCGGAGGTTGACGGATCCAACGACTGATATTTCCTCTGGCGCCGTTTCACGACCAGAAGGCGTGGCGTCGTGGAAAAATAACCGCTGGGCATCTGGAGCTGCTAGCCACGATGATGGCCATGGCTCAGGAGGGCTTGGATCATCTGGACCAACCCGCGCCATGATCTCCCGCGATGAAGTCCTCCTCGACCGCCTGCCATACCTAGCTCTTATCTCCCGCAACGCCAGTGAAATCAGGGGGTTGGAAAAGATCACCCAATTCCGCGGCGTCGGCGGGCAGAGTGTAGACCCTGTTGACGGCGATTTGCTGGATGACAGTGCTTACGACGGCGGGTCAGGGGTTGAGCCGTGGAGCACGTCTACGGATCGAGCTGGAGATGGAGCGTCGCCGCAGAAGCGGAGACAGTGGGGGAAATTCCAGCAGGGTGGTAGCAAGTCCTTTGGGCCTAGGCTTGTGCAGCCGGTCGAAGAGGCGGTGGAGAAGTTGGTGCTTAGTGATGATGATATTGAGGACGATTGAGTCTGATTTGATACTTGGCGTGGGTGTATGGGGGTTTTCTTTCTTGGTCATATAATATTGATTGGGATCTGTCTAATGGAGTTTGACGGGTAAATGGGATTTGGGATATAGGAACGATACGGATGGGGAATTGCGTTGCCCTGTTGATTTATTTAGATATCAATATCCCAGGACCCCCTGGAGAGAAGAAAGGGGTGGTCAGCCATTGGGGATGTTATTGTGAATAGTGTCAAATAATACCCTTTGAAGCGTTTGTTCCGTTTATATGAATCAATATTATTTCTTATCCAACCAAGCCAAATTCCATAGACATGACAACTTCTTCCATTTTATACATCACCATGGCCTCCTCAGCCTAAACCTCCCGAATTGCCACGCCCCGCGCTCTCCTCGCGCACGCACCGAACCTCCGCAATCCTTCGCCCGCAACACCGCGAATAAAACAACAACAACCTCAGCACAACGCCAACCATGTCCCGATAACCAATTCCTGTCTACCTTAACCGCGATCCGCTGTCGTTCAACAGGTTAGCTTTTAATGTACGTCCATGCGCCGCGTTGCTCTCCCCTCTTAGCCGTTATCCCCGCTGCATATAACAAACCGTTAACGAAGTCCCGCCGCTCACATATGCTCCTATTAGTCAAATAAATAAGCCAATCGCTCTCCAAACCGGTAAACGAACGAAGAAACATGCCCGGCTCACCGAACGATCCGACGCAGGCTAAACGGCGGAAAGCCAATGCCAACGCCGCTGCGAATGGCTCCGCATCTCCAGGCCGCAAAGATGTGAGCGTTGGGAAACAAACCAATGCGCCACAGAACCCTACGGCGGAGGATAAGAAGAAGAGCGGGAAAGACTGGGATGTGGCGGCTGCGGTTGCTCAAACGACGGTGCCGGCGTGGTTGAATATTGGAATCATGATGTCGTTGATTTTTGGCGGGTGTTGCGCAAATGTATGTTGGGAACTCCGATGGTTGTATCTTGAGAGGAGAATGTAGTTGCTAATGATGGGTTTGGGATAGGTGTTTGCTTTGGAAGCTATTATTATGTGAGCTATTTGCTGCGCGAGTGTTTGTTGCTGGTTTTGTTCAA
The DNA here is from genome assembly GCA_032988185.1 of Onygenales sp. PD_12. Lineage (NCBI taxonomy): Eukaryota > Fungi > Ascomycota > Eurotiomycetes > Onygenales > Onygenales sp. PD_12. The sequence continues at coordinate 218,146 of JANTQG010000001.1, forward strand.
TGTGCTGACTGACGGGATGGCTTCGCGGATATAGAGATGAACCTGCTGCGGGTGAGCTATTGCTCCTCTGGAACCATATATATCAGATGAGAAAGCTAACAATTCCGGTGTCTTTCTAGGAGCACTCATTACGTTCACGCAATTCGTCGTCACCGCGCTCCTCACCCTCCCTAATATCCTCTCCCTCTCCGCCGGTCCACGGTCACTATTCATCGCACGGCGGGCAATCCCCCTAAGGTCATGGATGATATACACTGCGTTCTTCCTGACCGTCAACCTCCTCAACAACTCCGCCTTTGCCTTCGAAATCTCCGTGCCCCTCCACATCATCATCCGCAGCGGCGGCCCCGTCGCCTCCATGGTCATCGGCCATTTATACAACTCAAAACGCTACACCCGCACCCAGGTCCTGGCAGTTCTCCTGCTTACAATCGGCGTCGTGGGCGCAGCCCTGGCAGACGCAAATGCCAAGGGCAAATCCCTCGACATTGGCCTCCATGCTAGCGGCAACGAGGGCCCGTCTCTCCTCACCTCTCTAACAGGATTCACAATCCTCGGCCTAGCCATGATCCTCTCCGCATTCCAAGGAGTCTACGCGGACCGATTATACGAAACCCACGGACGGAACCACTGGCGCGAAGCGCTCTTCTACTCGCATGCCCTCTCCCTACCCTTCTTTATCCCTTCATACCCAAAACTCCTCCCCCAGCTCAAAGCGCTCTTCTCTTCTTCCCCGCTTCTAGAATCCATCTCCACACCCCTCCTTTTCTCAAATGCCTCAGCATCAGCAGCAGCCGCAGCCTCCACAGCCCACATAACCTCCGCACGCACGCTGCTAAACTCCGCAACCGCCCTCCTCCACTCACTCCCCACCCACCCCTTACTAAAGCCGATCCTCGCCCAGACGCCGATCAAGATCGTGTACTTGGTTCTGAACGCGCTGACGCAGTACGTTTGTATTCGCGGCGTGCATTTACTATCTGCCAAGTCGTCGTCGTTGACCGTTACCATCGTGCTGAATATTCGGAAGCTGGTTTCGTTGATTTTATCGGTTTATGTGTTTGGAAATGTGTTGGCGCGGGGCGTGTTGGTCGGGGCAGTGGTGGTGTTTTTGGGTGGTGGGATTTATGGATATGAGGGGGCGAGGCTGAGGAGGAAGGCTGTTAAGGGGAAGGGGGAGTGAGGGATGCGCTTTTTGGTGTGATATTTTGGATGCGCCCCTTTTTTTGGGAGCATTTAGGACCTTTGGGTTGTTTTGGGAATTCTGTTTCTTTTCTATAGATAATTCCTGGCCTCGTACAGCTTTTTGTTTCGTCGTTTCATATATACTTGGGATATGGACGGCAATGATAGAAATACATCGACGGGAAGCAGTCGGATGGTTCATAAAGGGTATATATACATTCTCAGTCTCCGCAGGTTTCCACATTCTTCTTGACATCCTTTCCCTCATGTTAGAGGGTATATCTGACGTGGTAAGCAGTTCCTCCCGGCTTCCCGCCATAAAATTAATCCACATGGCCTAACATGTCCAGTTAGAAAACTTCCCCTCCCACATCCACGCGCTTAGAAAATCCTCTCCCCACCGCCCTCGTACCCCGTCGACTTGATTTCCTATGCCTTTTGCGGCGACTCCCAGAGGACCTCGAGATGCAATCACCCTCCGCCACAGACTTCTTCTCCAGCATGCCGCCAAAAGTCGTCCGGATCCAACCCGTGAACTTCTCCCACCAGCTCCGAAACCAGCCCAACAACGGCACCAACCTCTCAAATATCCACCGAATAGCTAACCCCAGATACCTAAACAGGTCTTCCCAGGGTATAAAGTAGACCGCAACCGCCGTGGCAGCGCCAAGCGCCACAGCCGGACCAGCACCGGTTGCAATCGCAGCGAACTTGGTACCTATCCCGACAGCTTCAAAGGTATGTTGCGTAGCCAGCGCAGCAGCAGCCTTGAAGATCTTGACAAATATCCCCCCGCCGTCTACTCTCGCGTCCACTTCGCAGGTGACTTTTGCCGCCGTGACGAGTTCGAGAACGAGCGTCGCGGCGCCCTTCCAGAGTTCCCACCGCTCAGCCCAGGATTCGGGGGCTGATTTGCCCATTCCTATTGCTATCGTCTGATCTAGCGCGTTCTTTAACTGCTCGATCATATTGCCTGAGAGATTAGGAATGGAGCTTGGTCTTGGGCTGGCGGTTGCATCTGCGGATGGCGCTGCCAGGTCCCACCCGGGAATCCGCGAGGGGTCAGCTCGAATGAGAACCCCGCGCTGACCGAGATACAGCGAGCGCTCCATGTCCTGTCGTAACTCCCATTCGTCAAGTCTTGTGCCGCAGAATGTCGAGGCGCCGTCTACCACCAGATTGCTCGGGGGACAGTGGGGGGTTTTTGGGGCTGGGTCTGGGCAGCGGAGGATTTGCAGCTCGAGGATGTCCGAGCTGGCTATATGGAAAGAGATACCGGGTACGCTTTCGTGCGCAATCATGATGATTTCAGAAATGGTGCCTCTATGCTCGATCTTCTCGATTGTTCGCTGGAGGCGGGTTGGGGTGACGATTTCCTTGGGGCAGGTGTCCGCTCCGGGTTTCAGTGCTGGGAGATGTGTGAGCATGTCTGGACTGAGAGCTATGGAGAGAACTGCTTACTTACCGTCTGAGACCAACCTCTTCCACCAGGCGGGGTGGTATTTGCTCTCCAAGCGGGAGATGTAGCCCCTATTGACGATAGCGACGATGACTCGGTTCCGGCCCCCGCCTGTCCTGCAGTTCTCGACGATGTTGTGCATGTGGTTGATCCCGCTGCTGGAATGTTTCATGACTTCGCTGTAAGGCGGCGGAGGATCGTCTGGATAGTCGGGTTTGTGTCGGGGAGACTTTCTGCTACTCTTTCCCATGGTTCAAAAGGGGTGGATGGGTGGGAAGTCGGAGTGGGAGTGGAGCAGAGGGGAAGAAAGCGGATAATAACAATCTTGTAAATGAGAGGGATAAGGATAGCAGTTAATTACAAGATATTGCTTCGTAGTATTTATCGTTCCATCCCCAACTTTCTCCAAAAGCCAGACGGGATGGACGTGAGGATATCCATATTAACTAAATAGTTACATCCACGACCCGCCTCACTCCTCAAGAAACCGAACAACCATCGCCCCGCAAACACCTCAACCAGGCTGGCCGTAATTTCTCACGAGCGAGTCTCCCCTATGTCCATGAGCGGGACATGTCTGCTGTAACAAACCCACCCATCCACTCTTGCTCCGCCAGTTGCCGTCCTCACTGTCAACGAGGCGGCCTATAAATTGGATCAGGGGCTGGCGACAACGCAGCTAGCTCCATGCAAACACACTGGCAATTATGGCGTTGAGTGGCCCGGTGTATGTAGTAGCCAACCGCGGCGATGCGGGTGGATTTATTATGATGTCAAGCTGTAGATTATTTCGAGCACCATTGAAGAGAACTTGGGTTTCTCGCAGGCGACCAATCGAGGGTCGAAACATGGCTGATTTTCTTTTCAGCCTGACCGCCTTTGATAAAGCGTTTGAAGCCTCAGGCATCAAATAATCTCATTCAAATTCTAGGGCTGTGTATCCGCCTTGCCTTCTTCGAATTGCATGTATGTCTGGTATAACTAATACTTCGGCTTCAGGGAACTTGTCATGGTCGAGGAAAGTTATCCTATGTTATCTACTAAAAAAAAAGGCGGATCAGAAACGAAAATGCCAGTATGTAACTAATAGTAATAGTATATAGAGAAGATCATCAATATAGAAAAGAAATGTACGGTACAAACCCAAGCCAAGGATAATAAATAATATGTAATGACCATGCACCAAAGGGGGATAGATAAAAGGAAAGTAAAGCAAAGGACATCAATACACCAAAAAAAAAAAAAAGCGAGGCAAAACACAATAGTCCTACACATAGCATAAGCTCATTTCAATCCATCTAAGTTAGTTGCTCAGTCTCATCCATTCCATTCCCAGCCTCATTCATTCTCATATATAAAAAAAAATTCAATCAGTTGATTGAACCAGTCAGTGATATCCCACCCCCTCAATCCCCTAAATAACAATACGCAAAGGAAATCACCCCCTCATTCATACCCTCTCCCCTGCATCTTCCTCTTCATCCTCAAACGCATCATCCCCAAGCAGCTCATCCTCATCATCCACAACACCCACATAATCCCCCCGTCTCGCCGCAAACGCGCCTCTGGACGCGTACGGTCTCTGCGACCCAATCCTCGGCCCACTCCCAGGCACACGCACATATCCGCTAACGCTGCGCCAGAGACTCGTAACCAGCAATGGCAGCGCTGTAGCCACCGCCACAATGCCAGCGACGATTGCCACGGGGACAGAAATTAGCAGCGAGTCGCGCGCGAACATGCCGCCGGAGCCTGCGTCGCCAAGTCGGATACGTCCGAATTTGCCGTCCCATCTCGTAAAGGCGTAATAGCCCACGGCGCCGGCGAGGGCAAGCGGAATGACGATGGCGAAGAAGAGGCCGATGCCGCTGAGGCCTGGGTGTTTCTTTTCGAATTCTTCCTCCTTGTTCGGACATGGGTGCGGGATGATGTGGTTCAGCTGTTTGCCGCCTTGACATTTTGTTAGAGGGATGAGGCGGTAGCCGGTTGGTTCGTACCATTCGACGGCGTCGGGGTTGTCGGTGCAGACCATTTTGGGGTCGAGAGGTGTTAGGCCGGGGACGGGGGCGCAGGTGCCGTCGCTTTGGGGTTCGTAATTGTAGTCACTATAATAAAAAATTAGCTTTCTTGTTTAATGAAGCATAAAAAGGGCCGTGTGATGCTTACCATTCATAATCCCGGCGGGTACATTCGCAAATCTCACCCACAGTGTCCAAATGCTCGAGGTTTTCCCCATTGAAACATTGTGCTTCGGGTCTCTTGCGGTGGTATTTGGCCCTGTGGCCAAACAGGCATCCGTCAGGCTGTAATGGGTGCTTGGGCTCCCACAGATAATAATCGTCGGCCTCTGGCTTGTCTTCGTTCAACGTGCACTGGTTCGATCTCTCTTTCAAGCCGGAAAAGTCGATGTTGAAGACAACCAACCCAGGCTTCTTGCCGGATCCAACTTCGGCACCCCAGAGTAAGAAATTTCGGGAAGTGTCTGAGGGTACGGTGGAAATGTCTCGGATCTCCACATCAACCTCCGAGAATTGATGTTCCGTCCAGGATCTTCCCTCATCCAGGGAATATAAGAAGGTCTTTGTGGCCGTAAGCTCGGGCACGAGTACTAGGATAGATCCCCGGTCGCCATACTCCCAGGCGTACCGACCCTTCTTCACCTCCTCCCAGCTGATTCCGCCGTCGCGCGTGATGAATGTATCGGCTTCACTCTTAAGTCCCAAGAAGTCGCCGACATTGCCGGTTCCGATCATGAGACCAACGGCGGAGGGAGAAGAGAACGTGTCTCGAGCATCTAGACGTTCAGTGTAGCTGTGAAGATGCAAAGCGCACTCATTAGTAGGCTTGCCTCCCTTGGTTGAACAGCCATAAGAGCGCCCTTCCGAATCTTTGGCTGGTGGCGCAACGAGGGCCCATTCCGCGCCGTCATTGTGTGTAATCATGCTTCGCGTTCTCTTCGCAGCCCCATTTTCGACATCGTCCACGTTTCCGACGACATTGGCCATGGCGACACCCTCCAAGCCTTGCATCTTCTCAAAGTCAACATAACCTCTTGGGTTTCTGTTGACTGCGCTCAAACTAAGCACATAGGACGTCCCGTTGCTGTTACTCTTGATTATGCTGCCATATTCATGGTCCTCGATGTCATTGACAGTAACATGCAAGAACGCAGCGTGCGTTGAGCTGTCGAGGACGGTGTATGCGCGTTGAATCGGTATTTGAACATTCGCAGGCAGTTCCGCGTCAGCGAAGGTATTCCCATCGATACTGACGCCAACCTTAAGAGAGCCCGAGGGATCCTCTGGTCGCACAGCCACAATGATGAATTCTGACATAGTAGCAAAGTCCAGGATATTAGAATAGTGCGTTTTGGGATCCGCTGACCAGTCCTCGGTGGAAACAAGCTGCAGATGCTTGCTTGCTGGGTTTTCGTTTTCATACTGCTCACAGAAGACAAGTTTATCACTAGCGTCTCGAGCCTCGCGTTTGATAAACTCGCATTTTTTGACGTACCGCATGAGTAGGTGCCACTCATGTCCGCGGTCTGTGGAGTAATATGCAACAGTGTGGCAGTCGCCGCCCTGATCGTTGCATCCATCGGCGCCAGTCCAAATAAGCCAGTTCTTGTTGTCGTGGTGGAATGAGAGGGGGTCAAGTCTGTCTCTGTTGGGGGGCAGGGGGGCTTTGAACTCTTCGATGTTCACACCACGGTTAACCGTGACCCAGCCTTGTTCGGTGCTCGTTAAGAAGTAGACGATGTCGTTATTGTAGCGGTGTGGGACTATCCTTGTTACTCCCTTGCCAGCCAATATTTCTTTCCATTGCTTGCCATGGTCATGGGATATGAAAATCTCTTGCGAGCTTGTGAACATGATTACAGTCTCATCATCGCCACTGACACTCCCCCCGCGGTCGAGATAAACGTAATCTTTGTAGTTATCGGCGGGGAAGTAGGTTTTTTCGACACCGATCTCGCCTGAGACGGGAGCTTTGACAGTATCCGAGCAAGGGCGCTCGGCTTGTTTGTCGAGTTCAACACCCCCGTCCTTAATACATGCATTGCCCGGTATCAATCTCCACCCAGAGCTACCCATATACTTGTCGTCAGGGTTTTTGCAGGCGCCTTCAGGCACGGGCAGATTTCGAGCAGGCACGCAACTCTTGCCATCTTCGCTGCGGACAAAGTTGAAGTCACACTCAAAATCCTCTTCGGAACACTTGCAAGGCTCAAATTCGGGAACCGGGTCATTGAAGTCCGTATCCTTGATAAAGCAATCCGCGTCTGCCTTTCTCCGTCGGTAGAACTGCTTGTGCCCCATTAGACAGTCCGGTTCCTTGTTTTCATTTAATCGGGCAGGCCATCTTTCAAAATCCTTTTCCTCGCATTTTCGCTCCTCCATATCGCTAAAATCGACGGAGATTACGTAGTATTCGAAACCTGAGTCCTTTTTGGCAGATCCTACGAGCAGAAACTTTAGACTTGTTGAGTCGGGCGTTGTGGTAAGCAGCTTGGCACGTATCTTGAGCTTGTCAGGGAAATCTTGCTCCTCCCACTTATGACCGTGGTCGAGGGAGTACGAAAGTTTGTGGGTTCGCCCTTCATCGAAGACGGCAACGATTACGGAGCCCTTGTCACCGAATTCATATTTATGAGCTTCATCAAGGGCTTTCCTCCAGGTGAGACCTGCATCGTCCGAAACGAATAGATCACCGTCGGTATAGTCTTTCAGATGGCCACCGGTGTTCCCAACCCCCATGACCAACCCCGGGGCCGGACTCGAAAATACACGGCCGCTGTTCGACAAATCGGTAACGGAATGAAGGTGGAGGTCATCGTCCCCAACTTTCAAGGATTGAAAAGTCCGCCCATCATCGAACGAGATCTTGCTTGCGAGTTTCTTTTCGACGCCGTACGATTTTTGCACATCTTCCCAGTTCTTGACAGTATTCACGAGTATGATGCCCTGGATGGCAGCAATTTTCTCGAAGTCGACCAAACCGTGCATATCGCGGTTCATATGCTCGATATTGCGCGTGAAGTAGGTACCGTTCGAATTCGAGGTGAACAAAGTCCCCATAGGGGTCGAGCGCGTCGCTGTCATGACATCGACCTGAATACTATAGTTTGTAGACTCCAACACGGTATATGCGTCTTCTTCCAACCGTTGACCATCAAACTCCGCGCGATGCCAATGTGTTGCATCATCAGTCACATAGAGCGCCAATTCGCTCGTTCGCTCGGATTTGGTGGCCGCTAGGATATGCTTCTTTACGCTGGCAGTACGCATGATGCCACCGACCGCACGGCCGCTATCCAGTGGAGCCTCAGTGCCCGAATCATCCTTGAAAAACCGATCCGAGTAAAGTAATCGATTATCCGAAGGCCATGGCGAATGCAATCCCGCAACAACGCAGAAAACCCTATCATTGATCTCCTTGGGCAGGTCGAGTCCTTCCCCAAAGATCGGGGTTGAAACAGCCCACATACACCCGCGCGGATTATCCATCAAAAGGTCAACCGTTTTGAATCCATCGGTGGTATAGTACGTTCTTTCCTGGCACTCCAGACCGAAACATTTCTGACCCTGCAGCAAAACGCGATTCGAATCCTTGCCATGGAAAATTAGAGGGAACTGATACCGCGACAGCTCCGCGTCGACGGTAAATTCGTGCCACGAGTCCGCCTGGTCGTTCGTGACCCAATGTTTCGTTCCCCGACCCAGTATATACGCCTTTTTGTTATCATTCGGATGCTGCCACAACGACCACGCCTGGCCCTTCATTCCATCGACGTTGACCGTGTCCCATTTCGCGCCGGCGTCTTTCGAGACGTGCACGTCACCGTTTTTCACATCCTGGAATAAGACGGTGTCGGAATCCTCGAAGTAGAATAGATTGACCGGTTCGTGGTCAAATTTCGAGACTGTGATTTTTGGTTTGTCGTTTTTCTTTGCGCTGGTTAGGGAGGCGGCCAGCAGCAGGCTGCCGGCGAGCAGGAGCCTTCTGAGGATCATGACTGATGGTGGTGCCACGAAGGCATCTGTGGATATGCAAAAAGGAAGATAAAGGAAAATCGACCGGGGGAGGAAAGGGAGAGATCAATCGGCTTCGTACTCGGTATTTAAATGGATGGCGGGCACTCGGGGAGGCTGGCGGATTGGCGGAGATGCCTTCGAGAGTAGCGTAGATAGGGCGAGGGTGCACGAGCAACGGAAGCAGAGCAAGAACCGATCCGGATAATAACACAAACGCTGGGGACACAATCGATGGCGGTTAATGCAGAGGACACAGCCAAAGACGAGGATTAAAGATAAGTTGACTCGTGTCCTCAGTCGACGCTCGAGTTGAGGCGTCGTCACAGCCATGCAGAGCCGCATGCTGACTAAGGGCTTGGCGTTCTATTTCGAGACCCGCCCTGATATCATTTTTGTTCTCGATCCCAACGCTGATTCTGGTTGACTTTCTTAAGGCTGGAGTTTGATATTGTCTGGGACATTTGGATGTGGTAGTTCTATACCGTTCTTATCCTCTCTCTATAAGCGGCAAAATCCTCCCCGCGTTTCTTCATTGCACGCGAGAATTGGTATCCCTCGGACACTACTATGACAATCAAACTACTAGGAATATTAGAAGAGATATCGAAGACATAGGGGTCTGAACAGGATCAAGGGTCATGCGAAAATCAATTGAATCAACTCCAGCATGCAATGCACCGAGTCAAAAAAGACCCCCATCACATAGCAATCAGCAAACCACATCCACCACCTTAATCCAATCCACGGAGTATACGAACAACAGCAATCCCATCAACCAATTAAATAGTTACCTTTCACAACCTAACAAAATCTCCAAAATCCCCAAAATCCCAATTTTAAAGCTGTCTGCCCTACCTGAGCTCCATATTCACCCGCCAACCCACCGGCCTACTTACCTTATTGGCCGTACCATGCATAATTCCACTATCCCCTTCCAACCAACATCCACATCCACATCCAATCCCGCAAAAACAGCACATTTTTTCTCATATCCTGCACAATAACCCCAATCCATCCAGTCCTTCAGAGTTTCTTCACAAACATACATGCATGCATGCGTGTGATTCATGCAAATGGGAGGGGATATGCACGGACTGCACTTGGGTACTTTTAATTCGTGTTGATTTGTTGATTTGCTGCTTGGGAGTTGGTGGGATTGATGGATGATCATGCAGGGGGGTTGGTTGGTGGGGGTTTGCTGTCTGATCCAGAGGATACACTGATCCAGAGGATACACTCGCGGGGGGTGGTGGTTGGGTGGGTTGGGTTGGGTTGAGTGGAATAGGGTTATTTAGGTGGATAGGGGGGTGGCGAATTCTTTGGATGGAGTGTGACTGGCTGTCGGAGGACGGAGTGAGATGGTGGTTTCCCCCCTACATAGCTTCCTTTCGAATATTGAGACTATTTCATATTATATCCTGGATAATAACCAACGAAAGCGTTGGAGGGGTAGGTAGACTCGCTAGAGTTTATTTATATAAATAAAAAGTTCCCGTTCAAGTGAGGGAACGAACTGAAATGAAGCTGAATCCGGGTGACCACGTACACAGATAACGAGAAGCCAAGCAGGTAGGTATATAAGTTAGAGTACTGGGGGGGGGGGGGGGGGGGGGCGGGGGGGTAAGAGCAATAGGTATATGGCAGGGGAAAACAAAGTAGGCTAAGTAAGTAGTGTATTAGGAAATAGACAATAGGATTGTCGGTTCTTGAATTCCATCTCCACGGCCCATTCGCGATATAATAACTTTAGAAGCATAAGAGGGCTGGTGAATGGGAGGTGGGGAGGTAGCAGGGCATCAATTAAAAGGAAATATAACGAAATAGTTACCATAAAAACCTGAAGCGGGGTTATTCAGATGTAGCCCGTCGGAATTCCCACCAGATGAGAGGATGGGGAATAAATAAATAAATAAAAAGAGATTAATAGGTAAATCATTTTGCACATCGTCATCCCTCCCACGCTTCGTGTAATATTGGTTGGTAAGAAAGCAATCATCCGGAGATCTCATTCTCACCCACGCCGCTTTCGAATCTTCCGCCACATCTTCTTGACCATATTCGTATCCTCAACAGGCGTATCCCAGATAGAACGGTTCTCATCAACCACAGGAAGCTCAGCAAGCCGGAGGGGGTCATCTGGATCCACTGGGTTGGGCGGTGTGTGTCCGGCCGAGTCGGCTGTGCGCAGATCCGCTCTCGTCAAAGTCATCTTCAGCGTCATTTCGCGGCTGCCCGCGGCGTTTTGTACATAGCCTAGAGGAATTGGTTGTAGGGGCCGGGACTTCTCCACGCTGAATTTCCGCCTCGGGGGCGTGCGGGTAGGGTTTGGGGAGGTTGTCCGGCTTGCGTTCATCGACGATTTGGGTTGGTCTTGCTGGTAGGAGTACCGGGAGGGGAGGGTGGGTGAGTCCATCGGGGGCTCAATTATGGTCTGTCTCTTGTCACCATCTCGGGTTTCCGGGGGCCCGGTTATGCTGTCGTCTTCGAGAAAGGTGCGGGCCGATTCATGGGTTGTTCGTGGCTCTGTGGATGTGCGGGGTGGAGGATAGAAGTTCTCCTTGTTGTCTAGAGAGGGGAAGCCGAATTCGATTGCCTCGTCAAACTTTTGGGGGGACGCAAGGTAAACGCGCAGCTTTAGACGGGCTTCGGGGTCTTGGTAGTATTGGGCGGGGTGGTCTATGGAGGTAACGGAGCTTTGGGATAGATGACGGAGGACCGGTGTGCTAGATTTTGGTCGGGAGAATGAACGGTGTCGTGTTGATGTGGTTGAATTGCTGAAAGCCGAAGGAACATTGGACGACTGGCTGGTAGAGGGAAGTTTGCTGGAAAAGCTGCTGCGGCCGAGCGGCGTGGATGTAAAGGAGAGTGTTCGGCGAAAGGAGGGTTTTCGACGCTGTAGCGATTGCGATGCGGTTGGTGACGCCGGCGTCGATGATTTGTTCGCTTCCGCGAGATGGGTATGGTAGTCGTCGAGACTAAGATCAATGTCATCGTCTTCGTCCAGCCAGCGAAAACTGTCGTAGAAGGAATCGTCCATGTCAATAGCGGAGTCGGCTGTTCGCCCCGAAAACGCCATTGAAGACGTGTCTGGCGCACTGGCAAAGGAAAAACTAGAATCAAGCGACCGTCTTGCTTCGTGATTCAGCTTATACAAAGCTCTGTCCGCAGCGTCGAAGATGATGCTGGCGCGCCAATTCGCGAGTCGGGCTTGCTCCTCCCTACTGAAATGTTGCTGTTGGACCTTGGGAGGCAGCGAGCGAAACCATTGCGAATCAGCCTGAGCAGTAAGGTAGGCCGCCTGCACGGACTTTGGTTTGCGCGACCGTTGAAGCCGTCGGCTGTCTATTTTCAGACGTGGTCTGCCTGGGTTGGGCGTCGAGGATGGGGTGTGGTGAAGAGGGTCGCCTGTGGGGCAGAGAAGGTCGGACTCTCAGCGACCACAATCGCAGATTGGCGGTTCGATAGGGGGAGAGACAGGAGCAAACAGTCTTGATAGGGGAAACTTACGAGTCGGTGTAGCCGGGGCCCTGGTTCCAGGAGGCTTGGATACGGCGGATAACGCAAGGCCCTCTAACAGATGGGGGCGGTAGTTTCGGTCATCACTGTGGACCGCCGCTGCTAGTCGCAACTGGTCCAGGCGGAAACGCTCAAGATTGGAAAATAACTATTGGTTTTAGCAAATAAATCAGTCTCTTGCCCGAGCCGGATTGAATAAGGGTTTTGAAATAAGGCGTAAATCCCCAGATGAATGGCGATCAGTGGTAATTCAGGTGCCACCATATGTTCGAGAACACCCAATTCGAGAGAAGAAATGGCATCACAATGCACAGCACAGAGGGGGAATTGGGCGGGGAAATGTCCACAACGGTCGAACAGGCGGTTGCCAAGTGTGATCCAGGGCACAGCGTGATTGAGAATCAATGCAATGGTGCGAAGCTCGTCCAACGACGACACCCAAAGACGGAGTGGGCCACAGAAATCCAGCGCATCGCCTTGGAATTCCGGGGTCCTTGGTCTCTGGGGGACGCGGACCCTCAATTTGGCCGGGTTGGCAAGGATTGCAACACGCTCAGTCGCCAGTTGAGGGGATGCCCTTGCATAGCGCACGGCACTAATGGCCGCCACATCGCTGGCGCTGATCTGGTGGCCGAGGAGACAACTGGACTGGCGCCGCCGGGATTCGTCCCTTTGGCTTGCATGGTTCGGAGGAGCAGGAGGAGAAAGTTCACAGAGCAGAGCAAACTGTCATCCTGCTTGCTGTACGGAGTATGTCTCGGAGATGGCAGCTCGTTGGAAGAACCCAAGCCCATGCTGTGAAACCGTTCCTGGCTTGGGCAGGCTGGAGCTCTCTTCCTCAGACGGCGAGGTGATCCCGAGATGATCACCGTGGGACTATTGTCGGCAGCCCGCAGCAGGATGAAATAACGGTGAGATAGATGCTGGATGGCGTGCAGCAATGAGAGAGAAGATGCAGCGTCCCCCTTCTGAAACGCGCCGTCAAAGCAACAGGGCTTGAGAAGAACATGGGCAGAGAGATAAGAACTTAAGAGAAAGACAGCAGAACAAACTCACTTTGCGTCTCAGGGCCGGGGGAAGCGCGTAGAAGTCGTCGGGGGTGTATTCCATGCTTGACGGCGGTGGTTGTAGGCGGAGCGGAGGACGGAGAGGGTTTGATATAGATATCTGATAGAGCGTGGTTGAACCATATACAAGCACAACAGCAAGACAGCAGTACTCCAACAACACACGAGGAACGAAAAGCAAAGAAGGGGAATCCGATCGTTAAGAAAGAAATAATCGCAAGAGATCTCTCAAGGGCCTAAGCTTCATTTCCGCCCCGAAAGCTGGCTGGCAATTCGCCGGTCCGTGCTGTGTTGGCTGCCAGCCGCCTTTGTCTTTGGCAGACTTTGGATGGACGGACGAGAAGCCTGTTCATGCAGACTCCAGCGAGATATCCACTTGTCGGTGTTGACCGCTAGATATCTTATGTCTGTTGTTTCATCCGCCTTGTCGCGAGCAGCCCTAGCTGCCTCGATGTCCATCTAGTTCCATGTCGATATCGATATCGGATATACCTAACACACACCCTTTCTCTGCCATGCACATGTCGCACTATATAAACACCATGCTCTGCCCTAGCAAGCGGCTTATGATATGGCCATATTAATTCGTTCCCCTCCTGGGGTCATTTCATGCGCCGAACATGGTTCGTCCAACCCGCCAACCACACGCCCTGCAATAAATAGAAGACCAGCTCGTTCCATGGACGATCCATCCATCTCGATTCACCAGAACTAAAACATCCTCGCTCAATCCCTGCCACAGGGATGCCTGTCAAACAAACAGGTCGTACAAGAACCGCCTTTGTCAGGCGAACGGCGAGTCTTCTGTCACTGGAATGGAATGGAATCCTCCAAAGCAAGAAAAGGAAAAAGGAAATGTCCATGGGCTCGGCTCGACTTGATACTTGATAAATAGTCGACGGTCAAAGCCGCCGTTCCTGCATTGCGTCAACAATAGTTACGCGCGATGATGAATGTACATACATGTACAGAGTGGTCTCGTATTTCTATAGATATACACAGTAGTTTCCATTGATCTTTGCCGACGTCCATTCTAATTTCCCAGTGTTAATAGCCAGCAAGCTGAGCCTGCAGGATGTTGAAGGACTCTTTCATGAAAGAGTTGCTTACAAGTTTCATCCGGAATACTGCTGGTCATTGGGAAGAGATCAAGATAGTCTGTCAAAGCCACTCTCCGGCTGGGCTGGTATGTTATTTATTGCGTTAACTAGGTCACTTAGGCATTTACTGATAATCAGCAGACTTAACAATTAAAACAGTTCGACTAGAATCTATGTTTAACATCCATCTTTGCCGTCCACTAGAGCTCCCAGATCACACTTCAGCTTGCCGTTATAACTTATTGGAGAGAACAGAGAAGTACTCCTGTCAAAACAGCTAAATTGGTATGATGATAGGATATAACTGTTGCATACCCGGATCATATACTTCGGTATGCCGTTCCGTCGTTGCCTCTCACGATCCCCAAGAGGATCGGGAAAATTCACTTGGAATGAGGTACACTTCCAGTGATCGTGATGGTGGTAACAGTGTGACTGAGAATGACAACGATGATGATGGCGAAAAAAATGTAATAGAGGAGCTGCCGTACAATGGGAAAGGCTTGAGCTACTTCTTGATTTACCTCGATCAATGGAGCAAGAGATAGTATGGGGACGCGAAGGCCGCCCATGCGTTGGACAGCATGTAAATGTCCTTAATTCCATGGTTGATTGGCTTCCTGACACCAGCAGCTACATAGCCCCCAAGATGCTCGCTGGCCCCTGGGAACCGGTCTGAGGATGTAAATACTAGTAGCTATTGGACTGGGAACGGTCGCATGCACGCTTCGGAGTTGCCCTGTCTATATTGCAGGATTCGAAACCACGGAGGTTTTTTCTTTGAGGGTTTCGATTCTGCAGGGGCAAAGAAAAGAATATCTGTTCTTTGTTGAGAAGTTAGGTATTATTCTACTTCTATTGTTCTGTGCTGTTGGCATAGTTCATTCTACCAGCAAGAAACTGTGCTGATAAGGGATGTACATACATGTACATATCTATTTGGTTCAAGGTTAGTGGTCATACTCATACAATGATACAAGCAGTCATACCTATCGGATATCCTGTATCTCGATCCCCAGACCAGATCGGTCGTGTGCCATTCCACACCACCTCGAAGCGGCTGCATAAAAACAACCTTTGATTACCCCGCCAATCCTCCAACTTGCATTTATGAGGTATCCATCACATTATCTCTCCTGCAATGTCTTCAGGGGGAATTCCCTCGCTATGAGATCCAAAATGTAGAATAGAAAGCACTACTCCGTAAGCAGTCAGCCATGAACTTCTGTAGTACTAGTAGTAGCTGATAGAAACCAGTTTAGTTGGTGCCTGTGGCATCATGCACTCATATGTCTTAAACGATCGTGATGACCTGCAGCTTTCCAACCTGCGCCCTCCACGTTCTCAGGGGTTGGCGTATGGGTGACAGAAAGAATAGGGGCTTCCGGTCGAATCAGCTGACAGGCAAGCGAAGATCTGTATACATTCAAGTTTCTCTCCAGCTCCAACATCCCCCTCTACAACATCCATCATCGGCCTCAACTCAGTGGCTGGGTGTCACACAAGATCTATCATCTGAACTCGTTATTATCCAACCAACCTCCTCTCAGATTTTGCAAATACCAATACCATGAAAATCAATAGGAGTCTCGACTCCACTCCACTCCGCCAACAACCCGATCTATCCCCTAACTAACTTAGTTTCAACTTGTCAAACTAGCCCGAGCTGATCGGGCCGATCGACGGGGTTCACTGATGAATCTCCCACCCTATGAGAATGCAAGATGCCGGCCCGCAAAGACACTGTCTCCATTTTACTATTTAAGCTTCTCTTTCTCGAAAAGAAAGGAGAGAATTTGTCATTCTGCTCCACTTTGCCACATGGCTCCCTTGTCGCTCAATGTTGTTTTTGGTTTGTGAGGGAGGGAAAATCCGTGGGGGTGAGAGAGGATCTTGAATGTTTCTTGTGATTCTTTCGTTCCCATCCCATTACGCTGGTCCGAGGGGATGCATAATCGATGCCCACCTCCTTTGCTGGGAATTTCTCAGCAATATGTACCACCCCGTGTGATGTAAAATGCCTGTGCAACCTGACACCTTCCAGCAGGTTTCTATCTGTTTTCCAGATCAAGCATGGAACATGGAACTATGAAACCAGCATTTCTAATTCCAATCGGAGCTCTTCTAACTTATCACCCTGGCCGCGTATATCCAGCAAACCAGAAAGAGAATTCAGGTTCAGACTGGAATTTGCCAACTGCAAGGGCAAGTTTCACATTTATTAATGATTTCTGCCATACTTGCTTTTCACCCAAACACCCCTTTTATGTGTCCGAGCTCAATATGTAACCACAGCACCTTTCTCTGGGGATGGCTAAATACACAGTAGACTTCACTAAATACCCAGTCAAAAAAAATGACTAAATTGAAAAAAGCATAGCATAAACACAGGATTACATATAATTTTGTTAGCATCCCTGTTGGTGCCTAATGCCCCAACCCTGCTCTACTGTTACATCTACCCCTCCCAACTGCCATGACCCCCCCCCCTCTGGTGGCTGAATGCTGCAGCTTGCCCCCCCCCCAGCCACCCATTAGAGATAAATAGACTACCTCTCACCTGGCTCAAACAGTTAATTCCATTTCATTCTCAACCTCATTATTTCTCTATACACATAAATTGCTATGACTTCCAGCAGCCAGCTCACCATTGCATCTGCCTCTCAATTCAATTTGGAGTGCTATATTAATGAAGAAGGCCTATTTAACACCTAAAAAACAGTTGAATATTCCTTTGATAATGATGATAAGCTTGCAGAACAGGTTGAAAGTAAAGTCTTCCTTAAGGATGATGATTATGAGCTTATAAAAGCAGAAGATGAAGAAAATGAAGATTTTATTTCCCCTTATACTCTCACCCCTGCACTGGAGTTAAACATGCAAAACTGCAGCAAAAATGATGATATTTAGTGGTAAATTCCCACTATAATAGGCCATCCCAGTGAAATGAGCAATAAGGAGCTTGTGGATAAGCTTAATCTTGAATGCTGAGTATTTGAATATGTAATTATCAATTTTAACATCCATTCATCCTAGAATCAGTATATACTTGCATGTGACTACTCTAGCTCATATAGAGAGGTAAAAGGTAAGGAAACTGTTGTAACTCAATGAATTAATATATCATCTACTAAAACTAACTGCCCATTCTGTATCTCAGGGAAAAAGAAAGGTGATAAGTAGATTCTAACTATATAGAATGCCTCCTATAACTATTAACTCTTAGAAGATAGTTATACTCATTCTATACACTAATTAAGATCTTTATCCTCAGAGATTTAGAATGTAATCTATCATTTTATTGTAGTAGCTATCCCCCCTCATATCATTTACATGTTATTAAACAGGGAATTCAGTTGAGCTCTGATGATATATTGAAATATTTATAACATTTCATCAAAGCTTCTCCAGAAGGAACTGAAAGGACAGACACCTATCCAAGCATTAATTAATGAACTTGATGCTAGAAATGACACAGATGTTGAGGTAGAGTGAGAGAAAGATAGAGAGAATCATATAACTCACCTTATACTCTTTTATAAACAGTTAATTGAATTCCTCCATAATAATAATGATGTTTTGCTGCTGAACTGCACCTATAAAATAAATAGATATTATTTGCCCTTGCTAAGCATTGTTTTCATGATAAAGCTGCATATAACAATTAATTTGGACTTTATATTCATGAACCATGAGTAGGAATTTAATTACCAGTAAGTTGAAAAGCCTCACCCCTCAAGATGCTATCTGTGTAGTTAGTAGTTTAATGTTTATATAGTTAACTATATGATTCACTTAATTAACTGAATCTGGTTAGTATATTATTTTGATTTATTAGTCAATTCATAGGCTAGCTAGATTTAGTATAATGTTGTTTACTCACCATGGCAATATTCTCAATGCAGTTAAATATAAACACTGATTTAAATAGCTGGGCTGCTACTTAAATTACTCATATCTTTAACTGTCATTAAATTCACTACTTCTATATCTTCATTATTGATTGTAAACTTACCTTAATTAATACTCTTAATATTATTTTCCATTTAAGTTATTAAATTCTCTATAATTGACATGTTAATTATAATATTATTAGCCATGCTAGCCTATATAAAGAAGTACTTCTCAGTACTAATACAAGTAGCACTCAACATTCTGAATCTAAAAGAATAGAGATGTAGATTGGGTAAAAAATTTAATAACTTCATGAAAGTCTAATAGTTAGTTATCAAATTAACTATAGAGAATTAATATAGGTAAAGATAGAATCAATTTGAAAAAAAAACAGAATCATTTATTAATAAATTACTGTTATCAGACCTAGATTTCCTCCCATAAGAGAGAAATTATATATTATTATATTAATAAGATCTCACACTTCAGCTCATCAGTAAAATATTTATTTAGCTTAGAAACCTTCAGCCTGGACTTACTGATATTACTGGCTATATTATCTTGATTATATGAGGTGTGCACCAGGCTAGCTCTTATTCAGCCCCTAGTGTATTTAGCTCACTAGGATCTGAAATATGCCACACATGTTATCTTAGTCTGAGTGGCTATTCTCTGCACTAGCTCTGCTTTAGCCTGCTCTGTATGAGCACTCTGGCCTGGAGAGCATACTTCATGCTGACTCAGATCCTACTCAGTACATTAATTATATAGTATGTACACTCAGATTTCAAGTGACCATGCTCAAAGCTAGCTTAAGGTTACTCAGCACACCTAGTTATTACTCACTGAGTTAGTCATAATCATTTGCTTGCTCTATACTTATATTTGGTAATATATTTAGAGACTTCAGACTGGCTACTCTCAGCTTAAGCTGAGACCTCTCTTCAGTAGTTACATAACTTGCAGCTGCTAGAGTAGCATATCATGAGATTAGCTGATAATTTATCTAGTTAATCTAGAGCTGTATGTGACCCCATCAGCAGTTAGTTTATTCAGCTAATTCTCTGATTGCTCTATCTCACACTTCTTTCTCATCTATCATTACAAACCTACTTACTCTATCTCAACTATTAATAAGCACTATTTTTCTATATCTTTACCCTAAGCTGTACATTGCTGATCTGCCACCTCTATCATGGAATTCTAAAAAGATTTCACAATTAATGAGGAGTGATTTCAGTATAACACCTTTAACAGCATAAGATATACTAATATATAAGGTAGTATAATTTATATATGCACACCTGAGTCTTCTCTAATATCACTAGTTACTAACAGGCATACAGAACACAGCTGTAATCTTAATTGTAGAGCTTATATAATTAAATGACAAATCCTCCTTTACTACTATCAGTTTACTGAGCTGAACACTGTGCTTACATTTACATTACATTACTAAGTATAATACATTTAGTTGCTGGAAAACACCATCAATTAGTATGAGTATATATTAATTATCTTTAACCCCTAGTAACTCTTGTAATTACTGACTAAGAATTCAGAATAACATCTTGAATATAATAAACTCTTTTCAAAGTCATACAATCTACACCTCAAGTCCCTATAAGAATACTTCAAGACATTTTTCAATTCTCTTGGACACACACTCTATGGTAAATATGACTTTTCACAATTTTATTACCTAAGGAAAAAAATGCTGAATCATAATTTCATCAAGAATGCTTTTATAGTAATAAATTGTATTCATTAGATCAGTAAGAAGGCAGTCAAGTTTTTATAGATCAAAATCAATGTTTACCTTCCATTCTACATCAGGCATCCTGATTGATATGATGTTGACAGCTTAATAATCATGGCTCTTAATACCCACAACAGGCTTCAGCAGAAAAAGGAAGAATAATAGCATATTAAGCTAGACTCTCTATAATTATTAGTAGTTAGTGTTGCAGCATTAGATGAGTCCTCAGATGAAGAGTTTCAAGAGCTAGATGAGTACTCAGAGGATGAGTTATAGCCAGCTTCAAGAATATATAATTAAAATGAATATAGAGATGGATATTCCTTATTCAGACTATAGATACTCTATGAGGCTGACATGGAAGCTAAGGGCTTAGTAACCTATTAGGGGTCTTAGGGTGGGATATACAGAAAGAATGAAATTAAAGGATGAAATTAGAGTAGGCAAATCTCTATAGTTAGCATCACTGGCAGATAATGAGATAGTAAGTAAAGAGGTGTTTCTTCTATTATACACTAATATCTTTATTTTCATTATATATATTAGTACCTTCTGTACAAACCATTATTAACTATATATATAAAGAGGAACAATAATACTTCATTAAAATAGCATTATATATATATGAAGTTAGTTGGGCTGGTAGAACACTATCTCAGTGAGGAACATCAGGAAAATACTTATATTTTAGCATCCTTTTCCTCACTGTCTTTTAGTCACATGTTCTCTTTTGATCTGCCCTGCTTATTCTCCACTTCAACCTCCTCTTTTCATTTTATCCTCATCTTTAACACTATATCTTTACTGTGTATATATCTTACAATCTGCCACATTAGTATGTTTGTCATTCTCCCTATCAATTACCCTCTACTACCTTCTGGGCTCTATCTGGCCTTCAGTCCTTCAGTTTTCTTGCTACCTTCAGTGGTTATTTGGGATCCTTCTGGCATCCCTTATTATAACATCCTTAATGACATCCCAGGTCCTAGGCTTCCTGTTGGTTTTATTGAGGCCCTGAGGTCTGAGAGGATAGATGAGATAACTCAGTTAGCTGTGCTAGTACCATCTGTCTCTGTTTTGCCTGCTAGGTGCATGCTATTAGTGCTGTCTGCTGCTACCCCAGTGCTGTCAGTATAGCCTATCTCCACTAATACTTTGTTAGCTGTGTCAGTGCTGCCAGTACAGTCTATTCCTTTCTCACCTGCTGCACCCACTTGATTGAGTGCTGAGTTTACTCAGTTGAGGGCTGAGTATAAGGCCTGTGATCATCAGATGTTTGAGATGAACTAACATTTTGATCATCTCTTTTATTATCTTCATTAGTTCTAACATTCTTTATGTGTCTGTATACTATATATTCTCTCCATGGTTTTCACTTCTTGCTCATTCACCACTAATTCCTTCTTTTTTTTTGATTTTAGTGCACTGTTTTTTTACTTTCTTGATGTTGGTGTTGGATCATTAGTATTATTTGTAGGATTATAAGATTATATTAGCTTGACTTCAATATCTTTAATTATCATGTATATATATATTCTGTTGTCTGCTGCTCTTTATCAGTCTATTTCTTTATTTACTCTTCTCTATGGTTTTTACTTTTCATATCTTTATCTATTCTGTTTGTCTTCATTTAAATATTACTGTTCTTTTTTTACTATTATACCTTCTGTTATCTTGCCATTTCAGAGCCTGTCTTCCTCTATCCCCTCTGCTGTAGAGTTAGGGTTTTCTTCTTTAGTTCCTTCTTCTGAGACCCCTTCAAGCTCTATGCCTTCATCTGGTCAGGCTCTCATTCTGTGTTGTACTTGCAACACCTGCTGCCAGTAATATATAGTTAGTTCTTAGTATGCCTGATGTTCAGTGTGTCTAGGTTTAGTCAAGATAGCTGTTCCTCCAGTGTTCATCTCTACTGAATCTGCTTCTGAGGATCTCTATTCCTACTTGAATTATCTTTATCATCTTCCTAATTCTCAGTATAAGCATTATGATGGTTATTGAGCTACTCATAGAGCTGTAGTTACATCTGATACTTCTGCTGCAGTTGTATCTGATATTCCTACTGTAGTTTCTACTGTATTTATTGCCTAGCTGCTCCCTCTCTATACTGATTGTAGCCTTAAACTACTATCTGACCATTAGAGTAGTTACTGTGCTGCCTGTCAGATGAGGTCTAGGGTCAGAGTTATTATTAAGTGTGTTGTGTGTGAGGTCTCTTTGTTGAATCATCATGAAAGATACTATTAGAGCTGTCATGATGTTTCTGTTGTCTATCACTATAAGGATTATGGTTTTGACCCCCTTCCTGATGGCTGATTCAGCCATTATCTGAACTACCATAAGAATAGGGAGCTAGCTGCTGAGTTTCTACATCTTATATGTGATATTTGCCTTCAGTATTTCAATAGACCTCTGGATGTTACTGCTGAGATCCTTTAGTATCCTGACTGTTTCTTTCCTGGCATTTCCTGAGTCCCTGCCTCTCTGTTCAATGCCAGCTGTTGGGAGCCTCTGGAACTTGGCTGTATGAATAAGATCTATCCTGAGTGTAGCACTTTATTCTGGGCCTCTAAGTTGCCTAAGATAAGCCCCAGTTCAGATTTCATTAACTATTATAAGAATGAAGGCATTTCTTTTCCTTCCTCCTCTATGTTAGAGTCTATTAAGGATTCTATTATTTATAAGTTATTTTCTGACATTCATTCATTATCCTCTTTCTTTCTGTAAAATATTCAGTTTATTAATTCTTCTTTGTCTTTCACTTTAGTTAGCTGGAAGTCCCCTCCTCATCTTTCTCAGAGTGAGCACCTATATATCATGCAGGTCCAGGGTGATATTTACCATATAATGAGGCCTTTGGAGCCTGGGGATTCTTCAGCTACCTTTGCCTAGTTGTATTTTCTTGACCCTCAGAAGGCTGCTAGGAATTATATCTATAGTTAGAACTATGAGCCTCAGTAGCATCAGATTGTTGCCTTAATTGATGCTTATATTTATTCAAATAACCCTTTCATCAGTGTTCTCTATCAGGTAAAGAATGTTCTCAGTGCTGGGAAGGAGGAGCTTTCTTACCTGTGTTTGAATCCTTTCCTTAAGCTCATGTCTAATAAGGCTGCAGGCTATCACTATGATCTCCCAACTACTACTAATGAGCTTGCTATATTCCTGCCTGATATGTCATATAAGTTTTCTAGCACTAGCTATAGGAATGTTTGTCTCTATCTTCATTAGGCTTCTACCTCTAAGAAGCTTTCATGTCATCATTCTGCTGATGGAGAGCTCCATATTGGTGACCTAGTCCTGGATTTTATGACTTCCTCTCTGAAGGCTGAGTTTTACTCTTATACATTTATTCATTATTAGCATACTCTGTTCTTTCCTTTAGCATATACTCTGTTCTATCCAGCCAGTGAGTTTGATTACTCATGTCATATGACTCTGCATGGTTTGACTGCTGAAGGTGTGTCTTTTCTATTTTTTCTTGATGATTACATGTTTTCACTGTTTACTAACTATCTCTCTGTTGCCCAGGTGTGCCTCACAAGTATATAAATCTAAGTATTGCTCAGTTCTATCACTATCAGCTCTATATTTACACTTATTTGTTTAATTTTTCTCATTGTGGTTGATTTCTCTTCCAGCAGTGGTTATTAGATATATGGTTAGCTATCAATAATTCCAGGCTTGAATACTTTATAAATAATCAATTAAAGCTACATGCTAATATATATGGTCTTTCTCACCTTCAGATTCAGAACAACTTGAACCTTAATGATACTGGACACTATATCTTACCTGCTCACTTTATTAGCTCTGGCTGTCACTGTTGGAACACCTACTAGGAGTCTATAGTCTTGATTTAACACTTTTAGAAGCCTGCTCTGTTCATTACCTTCACTATGAACCCTGAGTGGAAGGAGATTTAGGATGAGCTTATCTATAGTGAGAATGGGGAGCCTATACAGTGCTGAAATAATAGACCTGATTTGGTTGCTAGAGTCTTTAATATAAAGAATTAGGCTCTGCTTTGTGAGATTAAGGGTAGTACTCTAGGTACATATGTCACTCACATTCAGATCATTAAATATCAGAAGAGGAGACTACCTCATTCACATACTCTGTACTGGCTGGGTGACAACCTTCAGTTTATTGAGAGGATAGATGATATCATTTCTGTAGAGGTGTCTAACCCTCAAGGTTCAGAGGAGTAAGAGCTTTATGATATTATTATAAAGTAGCTCCTTCATAGGCCCTATAGACCCCATTTTAACCTCAAGGCTTCCTACTGTGAGACTGACATCAATGGCACTATTCATTGTATCAAGCAGTTCCCAAAACCTTACTGTGAGGAGATGACTATTCATCAGTCCCACTACCTATAATATCATCACTATGAGAGTAGTCATTAATTCACCTATAATACTGAGAAGGCTAGTCCTGTTGATATCAGCAGCAAATAGGTTATTTTCTATAACTCTTATCTTACCTGAAGGTATAAGGCTCATATCAACATTGAAGTCTGTGTTGACATAGTAGTAGTAAAATATCTATATAAATATATTACTAAGGGCTCTAATTATGCTATGATTAGCTTTGATGTGGGTAACAATGAGATTCATGAGTACTATCTGAGACACTATGTTGGATGCACTAAAGCTGCCTGGCAGGCTTTGAGTTTCAGTGTGGAGGATTATTACCCTGAGAATATAGAGCTTATCATCCATCTTCTGGGTAAGTACCATATTATCTATAACCCTGATGAGGTGTGGAAGATTACACTGGAACAACTTGATAGGCAGACCTCTCATCTGCTTGGCTTCTTTGAACATAACTGCTAGAAACCTCTGATGACTTATCTATATCATGACATGCTCTATTATTTCACCTGGGACCCTCAAAATCTATGCTAAAAGCCCTGGAAGAAGCACTCAATTAATGCTGTTATAAGCTGGATGTATCCTCTCACCCTCTTTCATGATGATATGTATTATTTGTGCTGTTTACTCATTATCTTGTAGTACTTAAAGTCTTTTGATGAGTTGTTAACTGTTGCTGGGACCAAGCACCCTACTTTTCAGGAGGCATACTATGTGAGAGGTATTATTCAATAGGATAATGAGTAGGAATATACATTCAAGGAGGCTACTGAGATGGAGATAGAGAGGATGCTTCAGCAGATATTAATATCAGCCATTGCCTATGCTAACCTGCTTGATGTCAGTGATATCTAGAAGCTTTTTTCAACAGTCTTTACTGATAATCTGGAGTTTCATTTTGAACACCATGATTATAATTTACCTCTACCTGTTGGCTGGACCCTTTAAGAGTCTGTACTTGACTATGGCCTTCATCTTATCTGGAATGGCCTTGCTCAGGAGGGTCTAAAGTCTAATCAAATTAAGTCTTAGAGCCTTCCTGAACTCTATTATAACTAGGAGCCTGCTCTTGAGGGCAACCTACTTATCTCCCAGAAGCTTGATTATAATCATCAATTTCTTGCTGATAGAGCTGCTAAATGAGAAGCCTAGCTGAATGAGGATCAGCAGGCTGCCTATAATATCATCCTCACTGCCATGAAGTCTACCCTCTATGATGTAAGGTTCTTCCTTAATGGCCCCAGTAGCACAGGTAAAACCTTTATGTATAATACACTGTGTGACTACCTAAGGTCTCTAGGCAAGATAGTTCTCTGTGTTACCAGTACAGGCATCACTGCCTAGCTTCTTCTAGGTAGTTAGATTGCTCATAAGTATTTCCACATCCCTATTGATATTCAGCTGACCTCAATGTGTAATATATCATGTGGGACTTAGTTGGCCAAACTTATCCAATGAACTTCACTTATCATTTGGGATGAGACCCTGATGACACACCACTATATTTTTGATACTATTAACTGAACACTACAGGACCTTCAGGTCAATCTACCTGAGGGCAGTAATGACTTTGGGGGAATTCCAACTATATTCAGTGGTGATTTTCAGCAGACCTTACCTGTTATCATACACAGCACCTGAGATGATACTGTTAATGCATGCATGTAACATACCAGAGTTTAGTTCTCTCTCTGTAAGCTACATCTCTACCAGAATATGTGCCTGTCAACTGCTACCCCTGAGGACAGGTCTTTTGCTGATTAGCTGTCCCATATGTCACATGATGTGGCTCTCTAGAGCTGCCAGCTGATCCTGCCTGAGCTACACTAGACTTCTAACTTCAATGAATTTATTACCTAGGTATATCCAGTGCTAGAGACTAGATTTCATGAAAGAGGTTACTTTCAGAGCTGTGTGATTCTCACTGCTACAAATGATACAGTTGGCTGCATTAATGATAATCTTCTGGATTGACTTCCAGGTGATCAGGTTGAATACCTCTCAGTTGATACTAGTAAGCAAAATGATGATCAGAATCATGAGGTGACTTAGAAGTTTATACATTCTCAGAATGCTACATTTCTTCAACCTGTTATTCTATAAATTAAATGAGGTATGTCATTAATGTGTATGCAGAATCTAGACCCACAGCATGGTGTTTACAATGAATCCTACATGATCCTTCTCACTTATTCTCCTTAGTATTTGAAGATCTGATTGGACAGTGGCTCCTTTAATGGGAAGGTATAGCTTTTATATTGAATCAAATTGATAAGCAACTCAGAGGATTTTACTGTCTCAATTATTTGACTACAGTTTTCTGTATGCCCAGCCTTTATGATCACAATCAACAAATCATAGGGCTAATTACTCAGCCATGTTGATATTAATCTTCAGAACTCAGTTTTCTCACACAGACAGCTCTACATTATATTATCATGTGTGGTTAACTATCATCAAATCTCAATCTTTATAAGTAATGCCAATCATCATCAGCTCATAAATAATATTATTTACTCTGAGGTTCTTCACTTTTAACATCAATATCTGTATCTAGCCTCTTTTATTTTAGCTCTGCAGAATTCATTTCTTCTTACTACCTTATCTTTATTCTTTCTTGCAGCCTTTTTACCTTCACCTTTATCATGTCTTCAACTAAACCCCTGGCAGGTCTACCTCAGACCTTTATTATTATCTCCAGTAGCTTCATTGTTACCAACCTTAGCAGCAGCAGTTCAGCAGATAAGAATATTAAGGTTAATAG
Source organism: Onygenales sp. PD_12 (assembly GCA_032988185.1). NCBI lineage: Eukaryota > Fungi > Ascomycota > Eurotiomycetes > Onygenales > Onygenales sp. PD_12. The sequence goes on from JANTQG010000001.1 coordinate 245,298, forward strand.
CTTTACTACCCCTACTGTCCATCATGAGATCTCAGGTTTTAAGGTTGATGGGGAGCTGTCTGTTTTGCTTCAGACATACAACCCAAACTTTTTGTCTTTCATGGATGATATGTTCATTCAGTGTAATAGTATTTTAGTCCTCAATCAGGATGAGTCAGGCTCTGAGGTACCCTATTTGATTATTAATATCCAGTCTTTTTGTTCTCAACTGCTCCCCAGTGCTGTTGGGTTAACTAAGTATATTACTACTAGTATTAGCTCTGACAACTCATTTTTATCTTATGTGGGTACCTGCATTACTCACTGTAATATACCCACTAATTGTTCTGACAGGGTTTTTGAGGTCACTGTCAAGATATATCTTAATAAGGGGCCTAATAGGTGTTCTACCTATAGGTTCTTCTCCTTCTATTATATCTTCTCTGGCTCTCTGCATTGGAGTTGTGTTCCACTTCCACAGGTTGGAAATTTAGTGAATATTGCCAGTGAGACTATTAAGTTTTTCATCAACAATAAGAAGAAGTCTCTTGCTGTTATGATACAGCAGTTTAACTTCTTAGATTTCCTCTCTGATAGGAATAGTGGTTCTTTAAATACCCCTAGCCCTAATGCTCCTACTCTGGGCACTCCTGTGCAGTATGTGTTCTTGCTTGAATTCTTTACTATTTATTTGTTGCTGACATTTTACCTAGAGTCACTAAGTGGTGTAAGGTTGCTATTGCTGTGACCCCTAAGACTCCAATATGAATTAATACCTCCTTCACTGATAATTTGCTGACCCCTTTAAAGTCCATCCTTGCACTGAAGACTGATGTTGATGATGGGAGAGATATAGAGGGAGAGGAGGATAATGATAAAGGAAAAGAAAAAGATGATAAGGATGCTTCAATGAGTAAGCTTCCCCTGTGCACATTAGGTCAGGGCAAACCCAGGTCTCTGAAGGGGAGGAAGAGGTATTACTCTTCAAGTTCAGTTCTGTCTAACACTTCATCTGATGGGGGTTCAAGCTCAGAGAGTGAGGCCTCTATTTATGCCTCCTCTGACAGTGACCTAGGGGGGTCTGACACTGAGGACAGATCTTCTTCTTCTGATAGTGACACTGATGAGTCTTCTATAGGGTCTTTAAAGCAAAAGATGAAGTAGATAGATAGTTCTTAGTTGCAGTTCCATTTTTGACCTCTGATCTGGCATTTTGTAGGCTGTGACCTATACTCTACAACTTCTTCTCACACAGTAGGTTAGAGGTCTTTTTTTTTGACCTTTGAGGTTATTTTTCATTCAATTCATATCTTATACAGGTGTATGCTCATAGGAATCCAGAAGATCACATGACTTTGATTGGCTGAGGGAGATCCCTTTGTAGAATGAAAAAATGATATTTATGGCACATGCAGGCACACTGCTGAAGATGGATCTTGTTTTATTATATACTTTTTACTTTATATTAGTATCCTATATTTTCTTTGATTTGCAGCTTTAAGGAGTTAACATATAAAGAAGAATAATAATACTCTATCAAAATAGCATTCTATATGCTTCTTGCTTCATATTAGTGTTCTATGTTTCCTTTGATTTGCAGCAATGGGTGTTATAAGAATAGTTATAAATAGAACTTGGCTGACCCAAGCATAGCACTCTTATTACTATTACTTGACTTTATTAATGAAGAGTATATATGCCTATGACACCTCAGTGCTATGAACAGTTCAAATACATAAGACTCTACTTACTAGTATAGTACTCTTTGCTGTATTTTTAATCTTATTCTTTCATATTAGTAGCTACTCTTTCCTCTGAATTTAATTGACTTCACTAATTTACTGATATTACTACAGGTAGATGAGCTAGTAGATTACATTCCTCAGCTTAAGCTTAGCTAGCATGTGTGTCTTCTTAAACCTCTCATCACAATTTTGAACTCTCTTTCTGATAATCTTCTTAACACTGCTAGTATTGCATGCCATCAACACTCCTATTCTTATAATATTGTTAAATGTTTGTTTCTATCCTTCTCTACCAAATTTACTTGTATAATCCTGAAAAACTTATTATTTACAAGAAAATCAGTAGAAGATTGCATTGAAATCATCCATTATATGCATCTACATCTATTCAAATCATAACATTAAAATGAGTTATATTTCATGTTCATGCACTTAGTCAGCATTTATGCCAACAGGCACTTAGCTATATTTAAACTAGTATGAGCTGAGTTTAAGCTAAGACTATCATTTATCTACCTTAGCCTCTATCCTACATTCTCTGTCAAGCTGTCAGCTGTAACCTTATTCTAACATTCTTATAGATAGCTGGTAAAAAAGTTAATATTAAGCTCTCAGAGGAACTCAAATCAATCTATTCAAAGTTCATTGGGGTGAGAATTAAGCTCATCAAGTCTGACTAGCTATAATCATCTTAACTCCTACTAATCAGTGCATTGAGATTTACTATCATTTCTGCCTTTCTTGACTGGGTTTAAAAGCCCTACATTCATGAACTACTAAATGACTTTATAGATATTCATAAGAACTTCTATGATCATACAGGCACTAATCATAAATTCTAGAGTCAAGTGGAAGTTAGTACTCTTATATCTCTTTTTCTATCAGAGATCTTCCAATATAATATCCTCAAGTCTGGCTTTGAGCAGCTGTCTGATGTTAAAGAGAACCTAAAGGCCACAATTTACATATATTATTTGATGATTGAGTGGCTCACAACAATCTTTTCTGTAGATATCTGACTCAATTCCTCTACAAACTCAGAACATCTATTTGTAATGATTTGATTTCTCAAATTCATTGTAAAGTAGCCTAACAACTATTTTAATACTAATGATCAAATCATTGAGGTCCTGACATACTGATCTGAATTAGAATTTACTTTTACTAATATTAATCTCTACTAGCAACCTACTAACTTCAATCTACTTATTGAATAATATGGATCAATCAGCCCAACATTTAATCTCACTGATATTACTGGTAATAAAATAGTGAATACATCCAATCATTTGGATATAATCAAAGCTCAGATCAATCAAAATATAATTCCTACTACAGTTAATTTTCCCCATCTAATCTCTAAAAAGGAGTACATTCTCATTCAGCATCTTACTTCTAATGTCCCAGACATTTTTAAAGCTCATAATAATGCCTTAGAGCAAACCATCAACTCTGATATTCTCACTGAACTGATGATAACCTTCAAGCTATTAATCATTAATGATACAACAAAAGAGCTGCTTAATTCTACTGGTATCAACCTATTTAGTTATAAATAATTAACTTTACTATTACATTTTGATCCTAAGGCACCAGTAATTAGCAACACAGAATTAAAACCCTGATAAGTCAATGACATAGTAATACTTATTATTACCCTTAAGGAGCAACACACCATCATACTAGTTAATCAGATAGGACTTGATAAAACAATCTAGACCCTTAGTACCACTTTCTTCTAATATTTATTTTAAGAGGCTGGCTCAGAACATCTCTTATTAATTATTTTCATTTTCTTACATCTTATATATACTTGAGCTGATAAGATTCAGTCATAATTCTATAATATATTCATACTGCACATATTTTACTCATCCATCAGGCCAGATAGAATTTCAGACCTAAGAAAGTAGTTTCTTGTAATCAATGAAAAGATACTGCAAACTCTTATGTTAATTATTGATACCTCAAAATTCAAAACAATGTATATACTCATTGTAACCTCATATTCAACATGGACATATCATATGACACACAAGGAGTTTACTCATCTTAGCTTAAGCTGAGACTTTTATTTAGTGTTTACCAGCCACACTGAACTATAACCCTCTGATTTACCTATTTGTAAAGATGACAGTGCTAAAAATAATAGTGAAAGTAATAAGCCTATTGACTGGTATAATACTGAAGATGCCTATGCCATTCTGGACCCTACAGACACAGTTATATCATTATGGCCAAAGGAGTTTTACTTTGACCTTATATTACTAGATGAAGCTCACACCATGAAGAACCTCAGGACAAGAATATACCATGCTATATCAATAATTCCTTATATGAATTTATTACTCATAATGGGTACTTACATGGTGAATCATGCACACAATTTGCATGGCCTACTTTATCTTTCATTTAGGGAGAAATGGAGGTCCTCCATTAACTATCAGTCCATGGAGAACCTCCTAACTAAGTATGTCTTGGCCTCTAAGTATGAACCCAGTTACATACATATTTTGAACCCTGTTTTCTTTTAGAAATTATTTGTGAGTGATAGTTTGCTGCCCCATCATCATACATTATTAGTTATACTGAAAATAATCAATCAGCTGATTTTATAATGAACTATAAAGTCTACAATGAATATCTTAATTTTAATAGATGAATCAACTTATAGGAGTAAAGCTATCATAGAGGGACACATACCTCCCTACACAGTCATTACAATAGACTGTTCAATGGCTAACAAGTAGTTAGTAGAGTATCAAGCAACTCATGCAAAGCTTGTGCTAAAACTCTCTATTAAGATTAATAATTTCATGCTCTCAGTAAATTCAGATAATGTGCTTGATCTAGCTAACACAGGGAAATTTAATATAAGTATATACTACCAACTTTAGTATATCTCATTCTCACTGTGTCTGTTGCAATTATTTGAAGCAATATCAGTCAAATAAGAGGAAAATCTTACTATTAATATCAATAAATAGCACTAGAAAGTAAATAAAGATGCAGTGTGATTCTTATTCTGCATGATTCATAACAATTTAATCCCCTATATTCCTGCTGATAGAGCATGGGTCACAGCTCTACTCTATTATTTATCTACTAAGTTCTCATACCTGTTGTTCATCATCAATGAGGTTGTTGTTACACAGTAGTAAGGTCTTTTAGTCTTTTATTAGTTCTCTATGATAGTATTCATCACAGAGATGTTCACAACCCTTTTCAATATAAATATTGGTGTTATCCATGTGTTCATAACTGGCTATAAACACACAGAAACTATGAATGACTTCAACAATTTTAACTACCTAATGAAGATATTGATCATCAACTACTATACTAATATAATTAATTTGAATCTTCATAGAACCTATAGTAATGTGATGCTGCTTGAACCCTCCTCTAATATCAATAACACACTTCAAGCTCTACATTATATGCATTAGATAAACCAAGAACATCTGCAATGTATATAGATTATATCAACTACTAACATCTTTAATAGATTCATTGAAGTGAAGGCAATTACAAAATTTACATCTCAAATTATTGCTTAAGGCCCCACAGCATTTCAAGATCTTAGCTTAAGCTGAGATTAGAGCACTTCCTTCCTTTCCTAATATGAAAAAAATCAGATAGAATAGGCAATTAAAACTCATACTATAATTTTTATTTAGAAAATGTTTGGATAGTCTGCATTCTAACTAGCCTAGGATAACATTAATAATCTTGGCCTTATACCTGCACAGATCAATACAATTTAACAGCTGAATATCAGAGGGGCCACCAGCCATATAATGGGTAAATTAAAGACTGTTTTGGTGTTAGAATCTTCAGTTAAAAAACCTTAGCTCAAAATACCCTTCAGAGTACCTACATCAAGCCCACTCAGATATATACTTTCTTCCTCTTTAAATGAATTATTTTATTCCCCTATATTTAACCTATCATTCATTCCTAAATCAGTTACTTCTTTAGGAAGTTCTCAGGTATTAGAGCTATCTCCCTTCTTGAATGATGTAAGTCTGAACCCACACAAATAATCCTCCATAAGTACTACTACTCCTCCTGCTTCCAAGTGAGTCAAGCAAGTTAAGTCAGATAAGCCCATTGAATTCATCATCAGGGGTTTTCCTTCTGATGTAAATGATTTCTCTAGTCAATAAAACTCTGTGTGCAAAGCACACAAGTTTCTGCCCAATTAAATTTACTCTGACCAGCCTGTGTTTTTATTTTATCTATTTTAATTTGGCTTAAAAGTTTATTAGTACCTGCTAGTAATCATGCCTGCTACTTAACTTAAGCTGAGCTTTATTTGTTCTTCCTGCCTTTATCTCTCTATTTTTATTATATCATTAATCATATACAAACTAGTTAATTAATCAAAAATGCATTTATCAGTGTTTTAATTGATCCATTTAATCTGCATTATGACTAATTTTACTAGGTCTAAATTGTTGTATGCTCCTTCAATTAGCTTTTAAGTGATACACCAAATAATAACATTTTAGTCTCTATTATTCTTATTCAGTCTCAGCTCTATACCTAACACCAAGTATTGAACCTCTTACTATGAAGAACTCTACCTATACCTGTGCTTATTCATACTGTTAAAAAGCCATCAACAGTCAGAGCAGCCTCAGTCATCACCAAAAGAAATGCTCAGCTATAATTCAAGTAAAGTAGAAAGTATTAAAAATAGTATTAACTAATATTAGCCAATCTATCATATCTCTTTCAGCACTCATATAATCTCTCATCAAACATGCTCTTATGGCCCTACCTTCCAGTGAATAACCACAGGGTCTCACAGTCAATGAAGACTTAGATGTAGTTGATACTTCTAGTATCATACTAAACCCTATAAATATGGAACTAGCTTTAAACCACTCTAATGTATGTATTATCATATTTTAAGAAAAGTTGTTCATATCATACTATATCCTCAGCTTAAGCTGAGTTCTGTGCTTCCTCTCCTGGCAGCAGACTTTTTCAAGTTACTATTAAAGATAATACTAACTAATTGAATCTACTAGGAAGAAAATACAAACCCAGAGGCAGCCTTCTTTATCTTATTATCACTACTGTGAGCTGCAAAAACCTCAGTTTCAAATACCTATACTATTATCTATGAAGAACTCTTGCTACAACCAGCCAGGTATCCAGTTTCAGATTGCATTAATTTAATATCTGACTCCTCCATCAGAATAATAACAGCTCAGCATGGGGGCTTTAAAAGCAAGATTGAATATAACCTTGCATGATTCTTTCTTAATACTAGACTTTCCAGCAGTGCTATCAACTAATTCCTCATCTTACTCTATCTTTATATTATTACTAATAGACTCTTCTTTTACACTACCCAACAGTTCCATAGCATCATTGACAGTGGCCTAACTACAGATGAGGCACAATGTGATTGTAAGGGATCGCCTGTAGGGTAGGGTATAGAGGTTATAAAACAATGTGAGGGAATATAAACACATAGTACAAGGAGTTGGTTATATTGAATGTAGGGGTAAGAACATAGCAAAGCTGTTTACTGGCCCTATAAAGGTAGGGAGCCAGCAAAGGTTATATACATTGAGGTCTCAGGCCCACTTAGGTAAGTCTTATGTAAGCCTCCACCATCACAACCCCTGAGCCCCCTGGGCTCACTCCTTCAAAGGCTCTCTGGCCTGGCAGCCTTAGATCTTCACTCTATGAGCCTGTGGTTCTCACAACTACCTCCCCCTTCACAGGCCTGGCCCCCAGGCCTTGACAGCAGGCATAGATTTGTGCTGTATTGGCATTCTGGCAGGTGATCACATAGTTGGGTGAATGTAGTGTTATAGGTAGTAAATGTAGGAGTCCAGCAGGTGAATGTGTAGGCAAAATGTTATGCCAGTTCCAAAGTATTGTAGTGGACTTTGACTTATCTAAATCTTACAGTCCCTCTGACCTTCAGGAGTTCAACCACTTGCAACACAATTTTGATAAGTACAATATCCACTCAACATCAGTGTTTTTCATGTTTTTGAGCATTCCAAGCAAATGTTCAGCTTCAAATATATAGGCCTTCATTGTTTTTTCATTGAAATAGCCCTTTATTTGATGTTTTTGGAGTGAAGGGGGATTTTACAGAGTAGGGTTGGATCCTCATTAGGATCTCACAGAGTTCTGATCTCATAGAGTTCTGATCTTGTGGAGTCCCCATTCCTCCCCCCCCTTTTCAAATGCTGTATGACAGGGTAGAGAACATGCTAACAGCTCATATAGTAACTATGTTAAATCCCTTGGGAGTCCCTGTCCTCACAGCACAGCTGGAAGATGTCTGTGTCTGCTGTGTTTCAGCTATATTACCCTATACTGTCATGGCCCCTTGCATGGGTACTGCTGCAGGTGGATGTGGGAGGTGTGGGCACAATCATAGGTGCATGAAGGTAAGTCTGCACCATCCCTATCCCAGAGGGCATATACTGACATGGCATTAGATGCTGGAGTGCTTTCAGGGCTGTCTGGAAGGGATCCTCTGGACAGTAGGTCTTCTCTGGGAGTAGACTTAGGATCAGAGAGTGTATCAGGGTATCCACACCCTGGTAGTTTTAGATTTGGTTGACAATATCCTCAGGTTTTTGAGCACAGAGGGAGTTGAGCTATTTGCCTCTGTCAAGCCTGCCCCTGTTTCTGTGCATGTCAAGCCCTCTGCCCCTGCTCCCACACCTGTTGAGCCCTCTGCCCCTGCCCCTGCACCCATGCCTGTGTCCTTGCCCCTGCACCTGCCAGTTGTTCTCTCAGTGGAAGAAGAAGAGTTTCCCTGCAGCCCTGAGGAGCAGGACACAAGTAATATGTGTACCTAGTGTGTGTGGAACCTGACTAGCTCCCCTGATAGGGTCTATGAGATTGATCTCTGGCAGCATAAGTGCAGACATTGTTCACATATGTGTAAGCTATGTTATATGGTAAGTTCCCCTATCCTACAGCTGTCTGCACAGCACTGATATGGTCCCACAGGTGCCTCCCTCTGCTTACCACATCATTAAATGTGCCATCTCAGCAGTGAACAATAATTAGTATGTGGAGGGGTCAGCATTATTCAACAAGCCTGTGGACATGGTGGCCCTGGGGGCAGCACAGAAGTAGGCCTGTGCAGCAATTTTGAAGGCCTGGGCAGACAGGGAGGAGCAGGTGGACTACAGAGGGGACAAAGAGGTCCATAAAGTTTGCAGTGCAGGGTGGGAGCAGGTGTGGAAGGCCTGTAAGAATGAAAAGCATAGGGTCAAATGTGCAAATAACAGGCAGGTGAAGATGGAGGGTGGCATGGACAAGAGTTTAGAGGGCACAGGAGAGGCTACAGCCTAGATTTTCATCTTTTTCTTTTCTTATAGTAGTTATAATGTTGCACCTGTAGGGTTGCATCCCCTTGGGGACTTGAATAGGATCTTCTTTTCTTGCTCTTGCATTCAATTTTAACTGGCTCTACATATATTAGGTCTATTTCTTTGCCCTCCACCTTTTGCAGCATACATCATGGTCACCATATTGAGCCTCATATTTGTAAACTACCTCTTGGGCATTCTTAAAAGCTTTGACTGGTTCCCAGGAGTTCTCACCCTCTGTGCAGCCTTTCCATTTGATGAGGTATTTAACCTTCCCACCACACACCTTGTGCTTATCAAGGATTTTCTTGATCTCCCACTGATTCTCTGCATCAATTTCAATCAGTTCAGCCTCCAGAATCTTACTGTCCTGAGTGTGGTACAGCTCCAGGAGGGAGACATGAAAGACAGGGTGGACATCATGGAATTGGGGTATCAGTTTTAACTTGTACACCTGTTTGCCCCAGGCATCTATTATTTGGAAGGGCCCAAGCTGACAGTGATTTAGCTTCACAATAGGATGTAATGTTGATATATTAGTGCCATGAAGTATAACCCAGTTGCCAATCTTGAAGGTCATGAGCATATAGCACTGGTCATAGTATTTTTTCTGGGACTTCTTGGCCTCTATGATCAGGCTTTAAAGAAGTTAGCACATCTGGTCAATGGCCTTCACTCTTGCAGCAGCATCCTGAGACACCCCCCTGTCAGGTTCACACTCAATGTCCACACAGGTGGAGGTCTCCTGACCTGTGAGGGTGTGGGAAGGGGTCATTTGCATTGAGCTATACTGGGTATTATTGTATGCCCATTGAGTGTGTGGCAGCCATTGCACCCAGTTGTCCTGCATGTAATTGCAATAGACATAGAGGAAGTATTCAAGGGTTTGGTTCTGACACTCTGTCTGGCCATCCATTTGAGGATGAAAGGCTGTGGTCAGCTTTCTGCAAATCTTGAGCATGAAGCAGAGCATTGACCAGAACTTGCTCATAAATAGAGAGCCCCAATCACTGACAATATTCTGGGGTAGTCCCCAGTTCTTGAATAGATTCCACATAACAAGATCAGTGAGTTCATGGGCCTTGAGGTCCACCATGGTTGGGACATAGATCACCCACTTGGTGAACATTTCCACAAATACTAAGATTGAATCATAGACCTTCCCATGCAGTCAACATGGGGGTAAACCAGTGATGAAATCCATTGTGACAGTCTCCCAAACATGCCTGGGGACAGGTAGTAGCTCCAACATGCCATACTTCTTATGGCAGTGTATCTTGACATATTGGCACATATCATACATCTTGACATATTCCTTGATATACCAGCTCATCCCATGTCAATAGTATTTGCCAGCTATCACTTCACATGTCCTATAGTTCCCAAAATGTCCACCTGTCAGATCATCATGGTTCATGCAAAGGATCTCATCCTTGACAACAGCATTGTTAGAGATATAGGCACAACTGTTGTACCTGATCAGCCCATTCAAGCTAATAGACCAGGGCAAATGTTTGACCTTCAAACTTGTGGGGCCACCTTGGATTCTGCTCCAAATCCCAGTGCACTCAGCATCCCAAGCTTGGACATGGAGTAGGAGGTCAATCAGTGGCTTCAATAGCTTGTGTGTATAGGCCATCTCAGACTCAAACACCTGATTGATAAAGAGCCATGACACCAGGGGCCCTAGATTGCCTCTCATAACACTGGTGGCAACATTCTCATCTGTGGGCACATTCTGGACTGTGCAGGCCATGAGGGCATTAATGTAAAGGGTGCACTCTTTGAGAGCTTTTGGGTTGAGTTCTGGGTGCAGATCAGTCATGTGCTTGGTAGCTGCCATAATCATCTGGTTCAATTCCATTGGTTTACAGTTAGATTTCAGTGGTTCAAGTGTCTGGTTCCAGAGCTTTTCTTGCAACATAGGCCAGAAAACAAGCAGTTCAGCTTCCCTAACATAGTCAGAGCAACAACTCAGCACATCTGCAGGGTTCTTAGACCTAGGACAGTGCTCAATTATAAAATCAAACACTGTGAGCATCTCCATCTAACATATCTGATGTCCATTCAGCTGAGTTGTCATCATAAAGCTTCACAGATTAGCATGGTCAGAATACACAACAATTGGGTGTTTGCTACCATGTAGGTAGTGCTGCCACTACTTGAATGATTTAATAATAGATAGAAGTTCACTGTCATGGATTTGGTATCATCATTCCATGTTAGAGAGTTTACAGGACCAGAACACCACAGGGTGCCAGAGGCTGTCAGGCATCAATTGAGAGAGCACCACAGCAATGGTGACACCAGATGCATCAGGTTCAACTTTGAGGTAGCAATCAGGGTCAAAATGAACAAGGAGTGGCTCTTTTTGAAAGCTATCCTTGAGGTCTGTAAAGGCCTTCATGGCAGATTGATCCAGTGTGATTGGCATATTATTTCAACCTTTTCAGTTCTCTCCTCCCTTTGTGAGGTCCATTAATGGGGCAGATATGGTCACAAACCCCCTGACAAAGCAGCAGTAGAAGTTGATAAAGCCAAGGAAGACCTAAAGTTCATGGATCATCATTGGGACTAGCCATTCAAGGATAGAGGCCACACAGCTGGGCTCCATTTCCACACCATTGGTAGAGATGACAAACCCAAGAAAATCAATGCAATTCATGTGAAATGAGCACTTACTGGCTTTAATAAAGAGGTTAAACTTACACAGGCATTCCAAGACTGCCTTAACATGCTCCTCATGCTCCTCAATGGAGTTAAAATAGATGACAATGTCATCAAGGTAGGCAACACAGCAGGTGTCAAGGAGGTCACTGAGCACCTTATTGATATACACTTGAAAGGTGGCAGGTGCATTGGTGAGCCCAAAGGGCAGAACCATGTACTCAAAGTGCCCATAGCATGTGTGGAAAGTGGTCTTCTATTTGTCACCTTTATAGATACAGATCTGATGGTAGGTGTCCCATAGGTCAAGCTGCATATAGATCTTTGTGCCTGCCAGACAGTCAATTATCTCACTGATAAGAGGGAGAGGGTAGTGGTTCTTGATTGTAATGACATTCAACCCATGGTAGTTAACACAGAGACAGAGACTTCCATCTTTCTTGGGTGCAAATAGAATAGGTGTGCCTGCAGGACTCTTTAAGTGCCTGATCCAGCCTTTCTCCAAGCTCATCTCAATATAATTCTTAAGGACTTCAAGTTCCTTGACTGAAAGGTTATAGATAGGTCAATAGGGTGGATCCTTACCTAGCTCAATATCAATCACATGATTGTGTGGAGCATGCACAGCAAGGTCAGGGTTCTCATCAAAAAGCTCCATGTATTCCTCATAGGGCACAGGCAGTTTGAATTCAGTGGCTGTAACACCTCCAAAAAATGCAATGGGTTTGCCACTGGGGTCAAGATCACAGGGGTGGATGATAAAGGCAGTACTGCCTGTGCAGACTACATCCTCAAACTCTTCTGGTTCCATAAACTCAACAGCATTTGCACTAATTGATTTGTAGCACCACATTCATGAAGGTCAATCAATATCAGGGTTTGATTCTTCCAGCTACAGGTAGCCAAGGATAACATCATAACTTGCCATATTGACAGCCTCAAAGCTATATTCATGGTCACAGGTCAGACCATCAGCATCAACTGCTCTCATCAGCATTCACCACTCACCAAAGGATAGGATCTTATGCCCATCAATGGCTTCAATGCACCTGGGCAGGGATTTGAAATCAGGCAGATGTTGCTTTGCCCACATTTGACTAATGAAATTGCACTCAGCTCTAGAATTAATGAGCACCCAGGTCACAATGAGTCCATTCATGGTTGTGATCCAGACTAACATTGTCACAGCTCTGCTGCTTTGTCTTCAATCAGTCTCTATCCCTAATGCTGTTACAGCAGTACACAAAGGGATGATTAGTTTTTTACTAATTAGTCTTTAGAGTGCTTGTCAGGGTGTTTCCTTCAGCAGTCCTTCTCAATGTGTCCATTAATGCTGCAGTGGTCACACTTCTTCAAAGTTCATGAGGAGAATTGGCTACCATCAGATCTTTGATTATCCATGCACAACCTTGAGTCTTTATCATCCTGACATTCACAACTGCATTCCCAACAGCAGTTCCCACCTTGAGGGTATGAGAGTTGATTCCTCTCACCATGCAGGGCCAATCAGCACAAATCCAGACTCTCCTCTAGAGAGAACATCACCCTGAGCATTTCTTCATAATCAGTTGGTTTGTGATCCCAATTAGTGATCACCCAGTTGATCTCCAGTATGACCTTGTTGCAGAGCATCTATATACACTGTGCTTCTATCTGAGGGACAGGGAGAGAGAGTTCAAGCTTGCTGAGGTAGTCTGCAAATTCACAGACTGTTTGGTTGGCACATTGCCTGGCCTCTTCATGTTTACAGGTAGCATCCTGCTGTCAAATCTGTGGGTCATTGATTTGGTACTTCAGAAACTTGAAGAATGACTCTAGGTCAGGAAAACAGCCTTTAGCCTCTAACTCCTTATCAAGATGTTCAATTCATTTGGCACAGGTAGTAGTGGTGTCTAGCCAGAGCTTTGTGTCATCCAGCTCCCATTGATTCCTGTCTTCAGGAATTTCATCATAGTAGTCTTTATGACAGTGGAAGTGAGTGCATATCTCATCACACAGGGCCCAGTATTCACACATGTCCTTGACCTTGTAGGTTGATTTGATATCAAGGCAGGGCATGCAGGCACAGGAGATCACACAGTTAGTGGTATCAGCATGAGCTCTGAAGGTTCTCTGCTCCAGGGTTTCCACCCAGTAGTACCAGCTGGGCAAGCAGTCTGGGTGGCAGTGAAGTTCATAATTGCTATCATTCACATCAGTGTCTTCACCTTTACTTGAGCAGTCTGAGCTGCAGTTGTGGTGGCAGGAGGTCCTGGAAGCAGGTTTTGCATTCATGGCACTCAGGGCCTCCACCTTCTCACATTGCAGATCCTCAACCATTTGGAGATAACAGGCCTTGGCCTCCTATTCACATTGCATCAGCTGAAGTTCCAAGAGGCATTGCTCCACCTGGCAGTGAGTCTCTGTCAGTGAGCTTGATGAGAGGGGAGTTGTCTCCTCAGCTGTGGAGGTCACCATTCCTGCTGTGAGATCATTTGAGAGATTATTTGATCCTTCTATGGGATGAGTTGATATGTCCCCAGGGTGGTAAGGCAGTTAGGCCTTCATCTGCAGCAATGATGCAGTGATAGTGCCAGTGGGAGGATCTTGACCCTGGTCAAGTGCAGATCCCTCAGGGATAGTCAGAGGTTGAATTTGCCCAGTAAGTTGCTGGTCAGGGGTGAATTCCTCTGACTACTGAGACCTCTGTCTTTAGGGAGCCATCATCTTGACTTGGTGAAATTGTCATCATCATTGTTGATTTTAGGTGTTGAACATGTATATTCACAATGAACTGTTCCCTCAAGTGCTATCAAGAAGAGTGAATAGAATTGTAAGGGATCACCCATAGGGTAGAGTATAGAGGTTATAGAATGATGTGAGGGAATATAAATGTATAGTATGAGGGGTTGGTTATATTGAATATAGGGGTAAGAACATAGCAAAGCTATTTACTGGCCCTATAAAGGTAGAGGGCCAGCAAAGGTTATATACATCAAGGTCTCAGGCCCACTTAGGTAAGTCTTATGTAAGCCTCCACCATCACAACCCCTGAGCCCCCTGGGCTCACTCCTTCAAAGGCTCTCTGGCCTGGCGGCCTTAGATCTTCGCCCTGTGAGCCTGTGGTTCTCACAGTGATGAATTTATTAACATCACAATATTAATAACATTTACTGATGGAATGATAATTAATGTCACTCTCTCACATCAAAGAGTAAATAATATTATTTACTAATTACTTAGATACCTTTCATTTAAGGACTTCTTACAGTATGCACCTATACAGCAGTTCTCTGAGTCAAATTAATAAATATATATCAAAATGCATACAGCCAACTAGTGGTAAGATACACAATAAAAACTTCCAGCCTACTTAATACTAGTCTCATTGATCTTTGCCTCTGATAAGACACAGCTCTCCATGCATCATGGAGATCAGATATCTTGGCCTGTATACTTTACTATTAGAAATCTTCCCCATAAGATTCATCATGCACAAAAGATAATCAGTCTTCAGAAGATTACCTATCTTCCTATTATTAAGAAGATTGACCAAGTCACAAAGATTCAGCTTTATCATACTTGTATGACTGAGATACTTAAGTGTAAGTCTCAGTAGTCTTATCTATACTAGTAGGTACTAATAATGCCATAGCTATTGAGGCCTTAGGTACTACTGGCATGTTTGTTGAATATGCTGATGATTACATTTAATACTATTTTCTAGTAGTAGCTGGATTCATAACTGACTATAAAGAGTAAGTCTTGATTATGAGTATAAAAAACAATCAGTACTGTTTAATCTATCTTATCTCTCCTACTGAGCATTAAGACCTCTTAAAGGTCTTCCCAACATATACATATAGATAGATGCAGGGCTAGATTCAGCAGCAAGAGAATGATCCCTTATCCATTGATTCTACTATGACTGTTTATAATATTAACTCCTTTGCCTGGCATCACCCATGAATCAATATCCATGAAGCAATAATGATTGATATTCTCCACTAGTTACTTAAGAGTATAGTTCAGTATCTAGTTGAATGGCTTCAGGAAATAGTTCAGAACCTTATCAAATCTACCTAATAAACTAAGAATCAGGTAACCCCACTAATATCCCAGGTAGATAGAATAAAATAGCTTGATAACTAATTTAAGTATGTTCCTCTCTATCTAGATCTTTAGCATTTTACTAACTTCAGCTACTTTAAATAGTGGTCTGGGTTATAGTGAAATGGGGAATGGGGTGTGCATGTTTAGCAGCACAGAACAGGAGCAGTAGATATCATAGTGTAGTGTAGACAAACAATAAGAATGTTTGGGATTTAGTTTATCAATCTATGTAATGATAAAAGGAATGTAACTTGTAACTTAATAATCAACTAGAAGCAGGCCACATAGGAAACATAAAGACAAGACATTGCACATCCCAAGAAATTGCAACTTGATGATGCTCTTTGATAGCAAGCAGAAGATAAAGACTGCAGGCAGGTGAAAACCTTGGTGAAAAATTAAGCTGTGCTAAGATCCCCATCACATAGCTCCCTTCCTCCTAATTCATCAACTTAGTGAATGAAAGAATGGTGTCAGTTCTCACAGCAAGAGCAGTGGCCCTGAATATGTTATCCCAAAATTGACCTGAATATGTCATTCTGAAGCCAGTGGTGAAGAAATGCAGTGGCTGGGCAGATGGCCTGTATGCCATGTCAGATTGTTTATTTGTAAGAAAGTGGCCACATCAAGGCAAGGAGGCACAGCCAGAGATGTATGGGCAAGTCAGTAGTGGTGAAGCCCTTCCTGGGCTGCAGTAAATATGGCCAATGCTTTTGAGCAGAGGCCCAGGCAGCATGATTTATCAATAGCTTGAACCATGGAATTGTGGGGTGGTGGCCCCTATGGCCAGGGATAGAAACAGGAGCTGGAACAGGATTGGTGAGAGGTTTCAGACAAGGGAAGGGCAGAGTGTGACCCTAGGGCATGTAAACCACTGGGCAGAAGTGAGGCCCAGAGAAATGGATGGGCAAGTTAGAAATAGAGGAAGAGTGTGCCCTCAGTAGGCAGGGCAGCCTGTGAGCACATGACTTTATACTAATGATCTTATATGTGATAAGATCCATGGTCCCATCATAAGTGAAGGTATGATGGCATTGGTGTTGGGCAGAGGGAAGATGGGGCAGAAAGATAGCCTTGAAGTTGAGTGTTGCATCTGCATGGTTGATGAAGGGAGAAATCCCTGGCCTCTTTAAGTAAGGCTAGAGCTGCTAGATGTGACAAGGCTGACTCCTGAATGAATTTGGGCTGGGGCTGAGGCAGTGAGGCC
The DNA here is from genome assembly GCA_032988185.1 of Onygenales sp. PD_12. Classification (NCBI taxonomy): domain Eukaryota; kingdom Fungi; phylum Ascomycota; class Eurotiomycetes; order Onygenales; species Onygenales sp. PD_12. The sequence goes on from JANTQG010000001.1 coordinate 262,349, forward strand.
CCCTGCCTGTTGAATCTTGCATTTTATCTGGCAGGCATATGTGCAGTTGCAGGAGGATGCAGATTGAGTGAGGGGGGAAAGGGGTGAGATAGAAGGCTAAAATAGCTCAAAACCTGAAGGAAAAGGCTTGCAAAAGGGGCTTGTTGAGGAGATGGATGTGAGGAGGAAATTTGTGTGAGAAGTTTGTGTGAGGAAGTGGCTGTGTGGATTTTATATGGGCTAAGTGAGATTAAGTGAGATTCTTAGGTGAGCTGGAAAAAAGTTTAACTGGCTGAAAAGGTGCCTCCCTATCCTATTAGTTGCCAACCTGGCAATGCAGATGTTGAATCTGGCTGGGCAAAAGAAAATAAAGGAAAATAGGAAGAGAAAGGAAATAAACACATATTATCAGCAAGTCAAGCATCATAGGGAGCAAACATAAGGAAAGCATGCAATGCCCAAATTGTAATGCCCAAATATTAAAATGCTAAAAGAGAAAAGGTAGGGAGGCAGGTTGAACTGGGAATGTATCAACTGTGGCAAGTGTGGTAAAAGGGAGGCTTCTGATTGGCTGATGGATATGAAGGCTCAGGGCCCAGAAATTGCTAATTAATCAGGTCATAAAGAGAATGGCAGCTACTTGGCAGGCATATTCTTATGGCTATGAACAGGCAGCTCCCCCTTTGAGTTGATTTCTGTGGCAACCCTATCCCTCTGAATGCTATTGAGAGGAATCCCATTTTAATGACAGTAGAAATAACTTTGCTCACTAAATAGCTGCATCTCTGCCTCTGCTACTGCTATAAAATATTCCTCTACCTGCTTCAGTGCTTGCTTCTGCCACTTCTGGATATACTCTTTTGCCCTGTGCCCCTTAGTGCTGAATAGGATACTCTACTCTTAACACACTATAGGGTCATCCCACCTCAGCTGGCCCACCAGTGCATCAGAAATTGCATCAAGACTGATGATGGCTATAATAGCAGGGAAGTGGTAGGGAATTGTTCCATACAACACTGAAAGACTAGAGGGCATTGTAGGTCTGCCTATCATATTGTGATGGGCCTGAGACAGCTGACTTCATATTCTACCTTCAGGCATCTCTAAGGTCTCACCATTGTCCTGTATACCAACATACCATGGCAGCATGATTTAATGCTCTATAGTTAATAGGCTGGTGCTTCTATAAGAGATATGGGGCATTATGATCTGTGCATCCTCAGCTCTGCATAGAACTGTGATTCACTAGCTCTGAAAGTTGGCAAGATCCTGGTCTGTAAGCATCTGGGGCCTCATGTCTTGGACCTTCCTGCCATCTAGGAAACCTTTCTTGTGCAAGTGCTCATTCCATGCTTCCATGTGGTGGTGCATGCCTGGCACTATTATTGTGCAGTTCTGATGGTCCTTATTGGTGAGGCTGACTGACCCCTAAATTATGTTTGTCCTGTGGTTTTCTTCTGCAAGTTGCTTAATGTTTATATTGATGTGCCAGAAAAATGTGTTATTACCAGGTTTGGCATACTTGGTATAGTATGAGTATGAAATGAGGTGAGATTGCCAGTCAGGGTGGAGGGTAATATATCAAGCATAGTATACTAGATCTTGGCAGATAATTTATTAGATCACTCCATGCACCATGAAATGGAGTCACCTCAGTAACTTCTAATCCTTTCTCTAGTGGAATGAATACATGCTTCACTCCATCTCTGCAATCTTGGCCAGGGTGTTAACTGGTTCTGCTATCTTGCTGCTGACCATTGTAAAAACCCAATTAAAAAGGGGAAGGTTAATTGACCTGTCTAACTTCCAAGCCTCATATGTAGCATCCATATTGATCCCTGGGAGGTGAAGGTTCTTCAATGTCAACAGTCAGTTATCTGATGTCACAGGAGGTAGTGGGATATACTTTATTTAGTATATCTGGAGAGAGTCTTCTGAGTGCACTGATTGATGATCCTTGCAGAAATAGTGGTAAGTACAGTCAGCAGATTGGAAATCATCAAGTGCCATCCTGTTAGTGATCATAGAATTGATGTGTTCAGTGAGTAAGTGTTTGTTCAGATGATGTGTGAGCAGCCCAATCTTTCCCCCTAGGTTTACCATGTGATGGTAGCATATTATGCCTTCAACAGGGAAAGTAGTAGCAAGTGCATCTAGTAGAGAGAGTAGATGGTTTTCAGAAATCTTCTTTGCATTTCTAAGTAGGATCTTAGCTGATGGAGGGACTTGCATGCTGTATTGGCAGTTTCAATGAATAGACTTCTGGTAACTATCTATAATATCTGCAAGCTCAGGATCATCTCTGTCCAGACCCCTGTTCTCCAGTTTGGCAATATCATCCCTGGTCAAGTTGGCAAATTGAGAAAGGCTAATGTTTGATAGGGCAGTGGATAGGTTGCTAGTATCAGATAGGAAAGATCTCCTTGTGGAGAGGTGATTGTGTGGAGAGAGGCTTTAAGCTGATTCAAGTGCTGAGCTAGAGGGCAGCATGGCAATGGATTGATTGGATGAGGAATGAGGCATCAGAGGGGAGAGGGCTGAATCTAATTGAGGAGACAAGGCAGGTGAAATGTTGGTTATAGCCTGATCATCAGGTAGCTCAGTAGAGGTAGTATTAGTAACAGGCTGTGTCTGCTCTTTGGCAGGGAGGATGTTCAGCTGGGGTGGAGGTAGTGCTTGCTGGGTCCCTTCAATAAGAAGGCTGTGGGAGCTGAACATCAAGCTAGCAGCTCTCAGCTCTTCAGGCACCAGCTCTTTACTAGCATATGATATTATAGCTGTGTTTTCCAGATTCTTCTGCATCAAATACTTGTGGAGCTTCTTCCCTTGACTAGGCAGCTATGAGACTCAGGCCCATATCATCTCATTTATTCTGGTTATCATAGAGGGGTAGTTGTATTGAAGAGCAAGAGTCTGAGCAAAATGGTGCATCCTCTGGTTGATAAGTAGGTACCAGAATGAATTCACTATACTTCTACCCTATTTCTTAACACACATATTGTAAGCTGATCTGAAGTGATTTCTCTGCCACTCAACTTCTGTGGCAACATCACATAGCTCCTCCATGGAGGCATTAAACTCCTCCTCACTGATGACTTGGCTCCAGGTCAGGTCTTGATGCACCTAGTAGTAGTATGCTGTGATTTCCTCTTGAGCTGCTTTATGGTGCTACATCAGGAGTTCTGCAACCTCTTGCTGAACTTCCCATCTTGCCTGTGGTGATCAGTCTAGTATATTAATATATAGTTGAATCTTCCTGACATCATGGAACTGATGGTTTTGGAATGACAGTAAGATCTATAGCTCTACAGGATGAGGGGTCAAAGCATGCTACTGGTGGTTCAACATTTTGGCTTCAGCTTGGGTAGGTGACTGTGGTAGTGTAGAAGGTAAAGGGGCAACTACAGTAACTATGTAAAGCATGCAGAGAACAAGTAGTGAATGTGGTGAAGAGTGGTAGTGGATGAAGAGTACAGTAGATGGGGAGTATAGTAGATGAAGAGCAACACAATTGTGTGGTGTGACTCTAATATAGTATGGGGCCTTGATGTGATCTTGGCACTTTCTTTCAGCTAAGTTGGTTTTGAGGTGGGAAGGAAATTTGAGCTTTGGCTATAAATTCAAGACAATGGTATCAAGCTATGGACAGAGGGGTGCAGATGCTGCTGCCTGGCTTTCAGAAAATACAAAGTGTGGTGGGAATTAATATAAGAAAAGATGCCTGCTTTGGTGAAAGTTTTGAATGAAATGTGAGGGCATGAGGCAGTATGCAGGCACCTGAAACAGAAAATGAAGGAAATCTAAAAATAGAAATAAAGAAAATTGTGGATGCATGTGTATGCATGCATTAAAGGAAGCATTGTGGTCAGATAACAACAGTGAGATCTTTATTCTGAGGGATTAATGACTGTAAATTACTCTCATCCTCCCCCACATTATCCTCTCCTCCTTCATTCTTACTGACATCTTCTCCCAGCTCAGCATCACTGCCCCCTGTCAACACCTGGTTGTAGAGATAGAACTTCTTTAGCTGATTACCTATAGTAGTATTATGAAATAGTGTACTGTTCAGCTCCTCTAGGTGATAGGTTCCTTTCTCCAGATTTGCCCAATGGATGCAGTATGGGCTGAGCCATTGGAAGTTGAGCTTTACAGAATAGAATGTCTCTATCTTGATATTATGTAGAAGCACCAAATCTCCCACCTGCAATGATTTCTGAACTAACTGCTTGGTCTCATTGAATAGATTCTGATTTCTCTTCCTAGCATGGCATAAGTGGTAGGCTGCCTCCTCAAGGTCCTCATCTCTTTTTTCCAACTGGCAAATGTGCATGTATATCAGGTTGGTATGAGATTGAACAGTGTGCCATGGGAGCATTTATTATATTAGAACTTCAAGCTTGATGAGGAGGATGGCATTGTACCCATACTGAAGGTGAAATGGTGTCTCACCAGTAGATTGTTGAATGGTGATGCAGTCTGCCCATAGTGATGAATGGAAATGATTGACTCAGCTCCTCCCATCTTCAGTGAGCTTTGCAAGTGCATTGGAAATTGGTCTGTAGCTGTGCTTGACCATGCTGTTTGCCTTTACATTGTAAGGGGATATGAAGATTTAATTGATGTAGTACTTGGTGGTAAGAACCTTGGTCCATTTCTAGTTCTCTAGCCTGCTGTCACACACTATATCCTGGAAACAACCATGCTGGCAAATGATATCTTCATAGATGAACTGGGTAACATTCTTAGCAGTTGTATTCCTGAGAGGGCAGCCTTTGACCCATCCTGTGAGATTGTTGCAAGTAATAACAGTGCAGGTTTTTCCATGATTCTTTGGAAATTTGACCACATCTATACACCACTTATCCTAGAGGTAGTTATAGCTGGTTGGATAGAGCAGCTCCTCTAAATAATTACTCTCTTGAAGCTGATAAACCTTGCACTCCTTGTAATAGTGTCTGACCTCATTCCAGATTCCCTCCCACTAATATTACTGAGAGACTTTGTGATTGGTAGCCTCTCAGCCTTTATGGCCAGATTCATTGTGTAGCTGGGTGATGATCTGCTTTTGCTCATCTGGGTCATCTACCACATGCCTCAGAGGAATCCCTTTGCCAGTCTGATGGAATAGGTATTGACCTTGGACCACATATTGGAGAGCATGCTTATGCCACTTGTAGAAGACCTGCTTTGGGATGTCATCAGGCTGCTTCATGGTTGTGAGAAATCTAGTGATGGACTTGCTGTGGGGAGAATAGGAAGGTAAGAGAACATGAGAGTCACTTGAAATGCTCTTACCATCATTGTCAATGAAATCAAAATCTGGGATGAATGCTGAGGCCATACTCACACAGTTGAGCTCTACATTGATGAAATTGTCAATGTTCTGGTCTTCAGGGACCTCACCTTCAGCAGGCAGGTAGTAAGAGAGGCTGTCTACTGCTGTGTGCTTCTGGCCTGAGACATGATGAATCTTGAAATCAAATATCTGGATCCATGCAAGCCATCCAGTAATGAGGATGCCTGGCAGGTCTGTGGCAGAGTGGTTGAGCTACACTACCAAGATCTTTATGTTGGTTTCAAGAATGAAATGTATGCTGTACAGATAATAGTAGTACTTCTTCAACATCTTAAGGACTGTATGGCATTCTTGCTTTCCAGCATCATATTTTGCCTTAGTATGGCTCCAGATTCTACTCTCATATTAGCAGGGGTGAAGCCTGATATTGTCTTTGTCTTGCTGGCTCAGCATCCCACCCCACCTGTGCAAGCTGGTATCTGTAGCCACAATAATATCACTAGCATCCTCAGAGTAGTTAATGTAGTAAAGGGCTGGAGCAGTGATCAGAGCATCTTTGAGAATTGTCATTACCCTGATCTGCTCTGTGCTCCAGATGAAGGTAGCATTTTTCTTGAACAGCATGTAAATGAGGCTGGAAATGATGGTGAAGTTTGGTATCCAGATGTGATAGTAGACACAGACACTGATGAATGTGCAGGCCCCTATAATGTCAGCTGATTCTGACCACTTCATGATCTTGATAATCTTTGTAGCCTCAGGGTGTCTGCTATTAGTGTTGACAACAAAACCAACTAAGACCATGCTGGAGCACCTAAATTCAGACTTCCCAATCTGGATACATGTGATGGCAAGCTCAATGCTGATGAGGGTGATGTTAAGGTTTTGAAAATGTTCTAGAACAAACCTTTGGATCCCTGGCATCACTTTCTCATCATTATATCTAGTCCTGGGGCTCTTTACTCTGATGTCATCCATGAAATTGTCTGCCTGCTGTGGAATGTTTGATTGAAGGATGCATGCCATGATGTGACAGAACTGGGCAATAGAATTTGTAGCCCCTTGGGGCAGAGTAGTCTGATAAAGGAGGCCAATTAGGGTCTGGAAAGCTATCATGTCCCTGCTATCCTCATGCAGGATGATCTGGTCATACCCTGAAAAGAAATCCATCATACTGGTGATGGCCATCCCAGTGAAGTCCTTGGCAAAAGCATTAGCATTGGGAGGAATGAAAGTGTTATGAATAGTCACAGCATTCATATCCATGCAGGCATTAACAATCTGATATTTGCTAGATTCTTTCTTCTTAACAAGGAACCATTTGTTTCTATATGGCCCATAACAGTGCTCAAAGACTCCCAAATCTACTTGCTCATGAAGCATGTTGATGATTATAGGGACCAGCTTTTGAGGAACAGGAAAGCTCAGTGCCTGCCATACTTTATGATTAATGGTCTGTATTTTGATGGGTGGGGATACTTCCTCAGCCAGTTTGCCATAGTCTTTGAAACTCCACACCAGAGCCATCTCCCACCTGAGTAGGATCTCCACTAATAATTCCTGCTTCTGAGGTGTGAGTATCAATTCAATCTTGAGATCCTTCATCCTTTCATTAGTCAGTCTTGATCCGCGCGGACACACAGAGAAATGCAGGGTAATAAGATGATTATAGGGTGAGAGTGGATCTTTTGCTGGCTTGATATTCTTTTTGAACTACTGCTGATGGATTTCCCTTCAATTGTCAGTTCCCCCAGGAATGCCCCCACCAGCAGATAAGTCATCCAGTGGTTGCACTTTATTAGCCTTTCTTTTGTACATTATGGCCATGACTGGATACTGCAAGCACAGGGAAGATTCTGAGGAAGCATATAGTGGTAAGTCATGTAACTGAATGCCCCACACCTGGTGTAACTCAGACACTGGTTTCTGCAGGAAGGGGAAAAGCAAGTCTGTGGTAGGGTAGAACCTTTAGTGTAGCATGGCAGGGATGCATGGTTGAGGCAGCTGAATGGCACTCTTTAATTAGCTGGAGGCATTTGAGGGCCTGGGGCCCTGAAATCCCTGATTGACTGCAGCCAGCTCACTGCTCTTATTGCTCAGCAGAATTTCTGCCCCTCTACCCATGCTGATCATGCTGACCCTGGCATCATTTCTTTGTGTATCACATCCATCTTCATGAAGATCAGCTGGACTCAGTGAATCTAGTTTAAAGTCTCCACCCTTCTGTGAAGGTCCTTCAACTGATGGTCTCCCTGGTTGCCTGGTGAATAGCCTAGAAAAGAAACCTGGTTTATTGAGTTGTCTGGGTTGAAGATTATGACTGTGATGCTACCCTTATTATCTGTTGATTGAGCTAACCTGGTAGCATTCTCATAGGGTTATCCTAAAATGCAATTATGTGAATCATACTCCATAATGAAGAATATCTGTGGAACTGACACTGACCTGACCTGAACTGGAACATTCCTGTAGATTCTGATGATGCTGCTCTGCTGCCTACTAGCTCTAAGGATAGGGTTGAGGACATCCTTCTAGATAATCAGCTCAAAATCCAATGCTGTGCTCTTTACCATGCAATTGATCTCTATGCCATCATTGAATATAACCTCAGTCTTGCCTTTCCCTATAGTGACAGTAAATTTGATGTGCTCAATGAAAATGAGATCCCAGTGGGGATCATACTCTGTAGCACTAATAAATGATTGGATGAAGGTAACTGATGGAGACTCATTGAGAGCCATGAGCTGCTGAGCTTCAGTGGGGAGGTTTTGAAAGAATATTTGCTGGAGTGAGTTAGAAGCTATTATGAGGTTGCAGATGGTGAAACCACCAACATCTATTTACATGATAGTGTTGAAAATCTTCTGGGATGATTTCACCTAATTTGTTTTATTCTTCATTTCTGTTGAGAGCTTTGGGCCCTTGGGTGATCAAGCTTGATGGAGTACAGGCTGCTTTTGAATTGACAGGGCATCAGCCATCTTAGAATCTGGTACTGTTTCCTTGCTTGCTGTGGCTGACCTGCTACTCTGGGGCTGATTATCTGTGGGCAGCTGATCCAACCCATCTCCTGATGTTAAAGAGATGACATCTTAAGTGAAAGAAATGGCTTTGAATCCACTGAAATACTTACTGCCTTGCCTGCTATGGGTGGTTAGCATTTTCTTTTCCTTCTCAACCTGACCAAAGAGGGTGGCCTGCATTTTTCTAGCAGGGGTATCTTTCTCTGGCACTGGCATGGTTGCAGCCAGCATGCTAGCAACTTGTTCCATTTCAGACTCTGACATCTCATCTTCTTTGGGGCTACTGTCAAATCCAAGGTCACAGAAACTGATGACATTTATGGATGGCAGCATGGGGTTGCCTTCAGTGGTGATCAAGATACTGCCATCATTTCTGAGGTTTTCTTTTGTTGGGATGATGGGCAGGGCAGCCATTTGTGTCAGAAGTTGATCAATGGTGATAATATGAGGTTCATAGTGGTTGATCTGGATCTTTGGCCTGCACTTGACAACATTTCCTGCAAAATATTCACCATGTGCATTTCTATGGATTTTCCCCTGGTCAATGAGCCCCCTAATCTGAAGACAATTTGGTAACATGTGTCCTGGGTCACCACAGCCCCAGCATGCAATGAGCGGCTGATCATATTGAGAAAAACTGCTGAAATACTGATGAGGAGGTCTGTTTGGTCCATATTGTCTGCTATAGTAGGTAACACTGGGTAAATCTAAAGCTGGGTCCATAGATCCTTAAGTGAGGATAACCTTAGGTGTAGCTACTAATTGCTGCACATTTTCCTGCCTCTGAATTCCTGCAACTGCCAATGACAGAGTGTTTATTCTGCTGATGATGGATTCTAGAATAGCATCATTCAAGCTTGACAGTCTGGCAGCAGGAGCAGGGGAAACAACAGCAGGAGGAGGCACATTCAGGGTTGGAGGGTTAAATGGTGGCAGGGTAGATGAAGGCTGCATCTCAGAAAACTTCTGTGGATATACCTCAGGGGCAAGGACTTGGGCTATCTCTTTTTTGATTTTCTGCAAACTAGAGACTGCTTTGCAGATTTTCCCCAAGTCCCAATCTGACTGGCTGGTCTTGTTGAAGCCAGTGGCACAGAAAGCCTTTTTGTGGATGCCCTCAGAAAGGCCCTGTAAGAATCAAATACAGGCAAGTGACTACTGGAGCTTATTTTTCCTGATGAGAGGCATGGCCATAGTGTGGAACTAGTGGCAGAAGGTGAGAATCTCTTGACTGATAGAATAGTGGTGATTGCACAGAGCCTGCAGGTAGGATTGATTGTACATCTACTAATAGGAATTCTCATGTCAGAAGTTAGCTAACAATTGATTTTTGACTTTTTCCCAGGATTTGAACTCATATATCAGTTGGTCCACATGGCCTTGCAGCTCCATGGAGTAGTAGTTTTGCAGCATGGCTATGGCTTCTGCCTCAGAGATATGGTGCAGGGTCCACATGGCATCATATTGATCCAAAAACAAGGTGGTATCTTTTCTGTCAAAGAATGGGGCACCTTGAGAACCTGGAGTTAGCATGGGCATCACAAGGTGCTGGTAATTTACAGCAGCATCAGGAGCAGGTGGCCCAGCAGAGGTTGAGGAGGAATCTGAAGTTGGCATCATTGCTGCAGTAGTAGGTAGCTTTCCTAACTGAGTTTGGCAGTGCATAGAGGAATCTATTTGAGAATGCTTGGAAGACATGTACTGATAAATCAAGGGGTAGACTGAGGGGTTCTGTTTGCAGATGAGGAATAGGTTGATGATTGTGTCAATGTCTGTATCCTTATTGTGGTGAAGGTTCAATGTCTCTAGGAATGAAAGGAATTGCCACAGCTGCTGTAGATTTTCCTTATCTCTATTCCCTTTCTTTTGTGGGATGGGGTCAGGTAATTTTGGCTGTTCAGTGAATCTTTCATTTGAATTTTTCTCTTGTGGGTTCAGCTATTAGCTCACACTGCACACTATAGAGCTGCTATAGTGATCCTTCAGCTTCAGCAAACAGAGCAAAAAGATAGCATTCACAAAGATGCTCAACATGAGCAAGGAATGACTACATTGTGGCAGGTTTTCCAACATTGTTGCTCCCTGTTCTTCTGTTTCCCCCTTGTTGGGACCACCAATGAAATGGGGAATAGGGTGTGCATGTTTAGCAGCACAGAACAGGAGCAGTAGATATCACAGTGTAGTGTAGACAAACAATAAGAATGTTTGGGATTTGGTTTATCAATCTATATAATGGTAAAAGGAATGTAACTTGTAACTTGATAATCAACTAGAAGCAGGCCACATAGGAAATATAAAGACAAGACATTGCACATCCCAAGAAATTGCAACTCAATGATGCTCTTTGATAGCAAGCAGAAGATGAAGGCTGCAGGCAGGTGAAAACCTTGGTGAAAAATTGAGCTGTGCTGAGATCCCCACCATAATAGTATAAGGCCCTGTCACAGTAGTTAATCCTAGTTATTATTCCTTTACTGCTCTATTAGTGCTAACCTGCCCTCCTATATGCTTAAGCTGTGATTGACTTTCTATTCTGTGCACAGTATTACTCCCACAACAATGAAACCCTAAGATACTTGGAGAATGCTCTAAAGTGGATTGATGCACTCAAATAGGCATTTTATCTTTATTATTTACCCTCTAAGAAATGTGATCTACCTAATATTGGCCACTTCAACTTTGTAAAATTTTATGTTCTTATCCACTATGTTGAGTTCATTTACAAATATGGAACCCTGGATGGCTTTAATACTAAGCACAGTGAGACTGACTATAAATATCATGTAATGTGAAGAGCTACACCCTTATACCCTATATCCATAGCTTGCCCAAACTTCACCCAATCTCTGACTACCTGATTGGATGCCTCCAACTGGGCCTTCATATGAACATTTATCCACTCTGACCTCACATAATTCCCTTCTGTTTATATTGCATAATCTCACAATTCCTTTTCCTTTTTCCTTTCTTTCTCTAGTAATTACAATCTTGATTCTAGCATATAGCTCACACAATCTGCTTATCAGAGCATGCCCATTACATTTTGTAATCACTTGCTTGATCTCTTCTTAGAGATCCTTGTTATATTTACCCTCTGAATGTGATTCACATGTATAGTAGATTCTTCCAAATACAACCTGTGTGTACAGCAAACTCTTCTGAAATCTGAAATACAACTTGCCCAGCTCAGCTCCACTGGATGATATGTCAGTGAAAGGCCCTAAAGCCCTGACAGTCTATATTAATATCTCATGAGATTTTCCTTCAAACTTTCTGAATCCTTCAAACTTCCTGAATCCTTCAAACTTTCTGAATCCAAATAATCTTTTGAATCCATCATGAATATGGACCCTCCACATGAAGACAGCACTCTTTCTCAGGGCTCTGATGCTGAATTCTAAAACTTCATCCAACAGCTTGTGAATAAGATCAACCTTATTGCCAAACAAAATTGTATGTCTACATCAACTTTAGCTCCTGTCCTAACTCCTGCTCACCTGACTACTTCTTTTGAGGACTTCCTGAGATGCCTGAAAGAAAGGCTCACCACCCTTGAGAAATTCATGGGCAAATAAGTCTCTAAATACCCTGCCTGGTGCCTTAGTGTAGAGGCCAAAATTGCTTTGAACAGCCTTGCAATTAGATCTCCCACTGACCAGGCCTGGTACATCTATACCTAACTCTCTGGCACTGCCATCACCTGATTCCACCTTTAGATGAAGGTCAATGTCAAACTCATTCCTATGACCTCTGATGTCATTCTTAACCAGCTTGACATTTTTTTCTCTGATCCTTCAGTAGCTCAGAAGGCCCTGACCTAGCTGCACAGCATTCATCAGAAAACTAATCTACTCTCTACCTTTCTTCTGAAATTCAATCAGAAGATCCTGAAAGTCAGCAGCCAGCTGTGGGATGATACTGTCAAGAAGACCCTACTTAAGAAGGCTATCAAGTTTGAACTTCTACAGCAGACTGTCACCTCCATTGAACCCCCCATGTACCTCAAATATTGTATGAAGCTCTGTAGCATAGAGAACAACCTATCTGAGATTAAGGCCATCCAGGGCCAAATCTATGGTAGTGCCCCTACTACCTTCAGGGAGGTCTTTCCCAAGACCTCTCTGCTGAAGGACCTAAATGCTATGAACTGGATGCCTACAAGGCTCACTCACATGAATACATTCTGTGTCTTAAATATGACTATTACCACTGTTGTTGACTGCTATGCTCAAGGTGTCTGCATTAACTGCAATAAACCTAGGCACAGAGCTGCTAACTGCTGTAGAACCCATATTCCCCTAAAACTACCTGTACAGTTCACAAACATACAAATTAAGCCTGAAAAGGAGGAAGACTTTAAAGACACCAAGTCAGACTTGGGAAAAGACTAGCTTCTGTGTGAAATCATGAGTGGAAGCTCTCAGAGTTAGATAGAAAGACCTTTGAGAAGAAAATGACTGTTCTGATGATTCTTGTATCTATCATAGTTAATTGTTCTTTTAATATGAATGCTATGATGAATAGTGATTGCTATTACTATTTAATAATTCATCCTTGTATGATTAACTGTTATAACCTCCTGTGTATCCCAATTAACCCCCAAAAGATTGAAGATGTCAATGGTGACACAGGCAGCTTCATATGAAACATGGTGAAGCTTAATATTAATATTAGCAGATTTCTCTGAGAAAACACTTATGCATATGAGATTGAGAATCTCCTATATAACTTCATGCTAGGCCTATTATAGCTATCTGAACATCAAGCTCTCATTAATACTCACAACTGATGTGTTGTATTCCCTGGAGGCATCTGCATCTCTGAAAAAGATGTTCATAAGACTACTGATCTTCACTAAATCTCCATTAATACCTATAACCTCCTCTGAAGCTATAATTGGAAATTTAAGTCCTAACCTCCCATTGAAATCTTCACTGCTAGTATAGCTGACATAGAGAAGGCCCTCTCATAGCTCTCTAAGAAGCTGAAGACTGACCCTGTAACAGTTCTCCCTCTACACTACCATAAATTCCTTGATGTTTTTGATTATAAGGCTGCTGAGAAGCTCCTGCCATTCCACAGTATGCATGACTATTATATTGAATTTGAGAAGATAGATGGTAAAGATCCTCAGCCACTCTGGGGACTACTATACAATATGTCACATGATGAACTATTTATGCTCCATAAGACCCTTAATAACCTTCTGGATAAGGGTTTCATCTGAGTTAGTAATTTGCCTGCAGGCACACCCATACTCTTCATAAAGAAGCTAGGTGGAGGCCTCTAGTTCTGTGTTGACTATTAGGGCCTCAACTGCCTCACCCAAAAAGATCATTACCCACTACTGTTAATCAATGAGACTCTTAAATGGATTAGCTGAGCCAAGTAGTTCATAAAGCTGGATGTCATTTCTGTGTTCTATAAGATCTGAATTGCAGAAGGAAATGAATGACTAACTGCCTTTTACATGAGATATGATTTATTTGAATGGATAGTTACCCCCTTTAACCTCATAAATGCCCTGAGCACCTTCCAGAAATACATCAACTAAGCCTTATAAGACTATTTAAATGAATTTACTTCTACTTACCTTAATGACATCCTCATCTTCACCAATAGATTCTGCAAGCAGCATCAAGAGCATATCTGAAAAGTCCTCACCTGCCTTTATGAATATGATCTCCCAATTAACATTAATAAATCTACCTTTAAAGTTCAAGAGATGACCTATCTTAGCTTCATCATAGAGGTGGGGAAGGGAGTTCATATGGACCCCAAGAAGATTACCACTATCCTCAAATAGGAGGCCTCTATGACTGTAAAAGGCATGCAAGACTTCCTAGAATTTGCAAATTTCTACTGATACTTCATTTGGGATTTTTCTGACATCATCTAACTGCTGACTAATCTCACACACAAAGACCAGTAGTTTCTATAGTCTAAGGAGGCAGACAAGGCATTCATGCACCTTAAACAGATGTTTATCTCTACCCCAATGCTTATTACATTTAACCCTAACTACCTGACAGTGGTTGAAACAGACTCTTCCAGTTATATTACAAGCAGTGCTCTCATGCAATGGGACAACAAAGGCATCCTACAACCCTGCACATTTATGTTCAAGAAGCTCAGCCCTGTCAAAATCAACTATGAGATCTATGACAAGGAACTTCTCACCATTATCTGATGTCTAGAAGAATAGGACTCCAAACTCTGCAGTGTGAAAGACTTTGAAATTGTCACAGATCATAAGAACCTCTAATATTTCATGATGACCCATAAACTCTCTAAATACTAGATATACTAGGCTGAATTTCTCAGTCACTTCCATTTCACAATTCATTACTACTCTGGCACAGAGAACTCCATGGCCAACACCCTCTTCCAATATGAATAGGATATACCTTCTAAAGACTCTGACACCTACTGGGTAAATCACAAACAGAGACTACTAGATCTGCAGATCCTCAAAGAATCTAAAGCAACACCACACAGAGTAATATATGTCTTATCTGTCACTCTGCTAATCATAACTACCTCATCCCTGCTCTAGAGACTCTGGGACACTACTACTACCTTCAATGAATGCCTTTAAATGATGACTCAGATCATCTGAGATAAAGCTCATCATTTTCTATCTGAACTTCAAGTCTGTATTGATATCACTAAATGCTCTGTAGACCCTGACTCCCAATTATGCTTTCAGAGGAGGCAGTAAGTTCCTGATTCAGAATCATTATACATCTAAATCATGCAAGAAACTCACAATTCTCTGATGATCAGCTACCCAGACTGCAAAGTATTCTACCAAATTTTATTCTAAAATTTCTACTAGCCTGATATATCTTAGAGCATCCAACAGTTCATCTGGAACTGCAATGTCTGCTGATCCATTATTGCCTGGCAGGACTACTATCAAGGTTTGCTCAAATCTCTCTCAATCTCTAAATATGTCTGGTGTGATGTTGCCATTAATTTTGCAGTAAACCTCCCCATGAGTGACAGCTATAAGAATATTCTTGTCATTGTTAACTGCCTCAGTAAAGGTATTATCCTCAAACCCTGTATGAAAATGAATGTGCCCATAGTGGCTAAAGCCTTCCTTTAAAGTCTGTTTTATTGTCAGTATGATCTACCCTGTACAATTATTTTGAACTGTGGGACCTAGTTTGTTAGAGCTGTCTGGAGCCAAATCTGCCAGCTCCTCAAGATCTCTCAGTATCTCTCAACTGCCTATCACCCCAAAACTGATGGCAGCACTGAACATATGATCCAGATAACTAAGAACTACCTCTGAAAGTTCTATTTATATGCCCAGGATGACTGAAATGAACTCCTCCTACATGCTAAATTTATAATCAATAGCTATAATACTATCAGCACTGATGTTAGCCCATTTTTCCTCTCACATGATTACAACCTTAAAGTTCTTAACCTCATCAAATCATCTAAACCTTCCACTTCACCCTGTAGTCCAATCCAAATTGTGGATACTATCATCTTAAAACTCCAGCAAGCCTACAAGTAGGCTGAATCCTCCATGGCCAGCACCCAGCAGGACCAATAGAACTGCACAAATGTCCACTAAAATCCTGCTGAACACTATGAGATGAGTGATAAGATCTAGTTAGATCTCCAAAACATTATAACTAATTGTTCATCTTGCACACTTAACTACTAATATGTTAAATACACTGTTGTTGAAGTTCTGAGAAGTCATAACTACTACCTTGACACATCACTCAGAATCCACAATGTGTTTCACATAAACCTACTCTATAAAGCCTCTACTGACCCATTCTCCTCACAAAAGATTACTGACTGGCATCCATCTGGCATCATCAGAAAAGATAATAAGGTAAAATATAAGATTGAAGCCATCCTCAACTACTGTTGTCACAGACAAGGATTCCAGTACCTGATGAAGTAGCTTGAATATAAAGCTCTTTCATGGGAATCAACCTTCATCCTGCAAGACACTACTGTGCTTGCCCACTATGAAGAGCTGCACCCACTCAATGAGACTCTGCCTGCACTGCCCTACATCCAATTTTCTGAGCCCTCCTGTCTGCCCTCCAAATCCAAATAGGAGAGGATAATGTAAAGAGTTATGCTCTTATACTCTATATCTATAGCTTGCCTGAACTTCACTCAATCTCTGACTGCTCAATCAGATGCCTTCAACCAGGCCTTTATATGAATGTTTATTCACTCTAATCTTATGTAATTCCCTTCTATTTATATTGCATGATCTCATGATTTCTTTTCCTTTTTCCTTCCTTTCTCTAGCAATTATAATCTTGATTCTAGTGTATAGCTTGCATGATCCACTTATTGGAGTGCACCTGTTACATGTAAAGGCCTATTACTATAATATCAACAAACATGTTGGCCATGAACAGCAGCTGATCAAGCACAGTCAGAGGTATATACATATAGTAGAGTTAGAGAATACATTACTTCATACTAATATCATTAGTTTAAGTATAGTTACAGCTGAAGATCAACTTGGAATAAAGTTAGCTACTACATTACAAGCTATTAACTTAAAGAATATCTCATAGCATTCTTTACAAGGAGATCTCCACTGATCACTGCCATGTCATATCACAACAGTCAGAGAGGTAGCTAAGAGGCTGAGCCATATATATGAGATTTTCCTACATGCATTATTAATTTTTATTGCACACAGATGTCTTCAGCTTATCAGTAAGAAGAACTGGCATTCTACCTTACAATTAATGCTTGACTATTACATACAGGTGCATAGGTTAGTTATAACATGAAAATGAGATGGGCAAGATCCATCTAACACAGATCATTTTATTAAGGAGAAGATTCAATGCACACCTGCATGGTAGGGGGCACTTAGTCAATAGCAGTAAGACTATATTTGGTTGACTAATGAAAAAGCTTGTAATGAAAATGAGACAGTAGATGAGCCTTTTAAAGAGCAGATAGTTAGTCAGCTCTTACTGATAGTAATTATAATTAACTCTAGTATTTAAGTGAATAAGTATGGAAGGATTCCCAATCAAAATGGAAATACATATTATACTGAGGCACTTATTAATGTCCTTTAATTATGTTCCAGAAAGCTGCATGATATTCATGGCATGTATGAAGTGGAGATATATGTAGAGTCTAATTCATCTGATAATAATTTAGATCATTATATATATAAGCATCATTTCTACCCCATGGAGGCTATACAGTGCAGTGCTTATCTTATTTCAACACAGCTGAGTAATGTGCATGCAAATTTCACCATCAAAAGATTCTATATCAATAATTATATTGATTGGGACTAATATAACATCTTATATAATAAAATATGATTAGAAGATAGACTTCAGCCAGCAAATAAATAGACATCCCAGTTAAAAGCTAATATTAGAGAGTGTGAGCCAGTGGTTCAGGATCCAACTAAGGACAAAGAGAATAATACAGGTAAGGATGAAGAGAGTAATATAAATGAGGATGATAGAGATAAAGAGAGAGTTCTAAGTAACTCAAGTAGTTATTCTATAGTTTTAGATGATTAATAGTAATAAGTGGTTGAGAGGAGTAATGAAGCAGGAGACAGGCAGGTTGACAGGGAGATCAAACATACTAGTCCTAAAGAAGCTAGGGTTATACTATGTCACACTCACATTTTCTCTTGCTGCACTATGACATAATGAGCACATTTCTTGACTTAAGTTAGCAGGCCAGGCCAGCAGGCCAGGCTGGCTTAAGCTGAGAAATGTGCTCATCATGTTATGACCATATTACACTGTAGTGATTTTACTGGCCTTTATAGTGGGTTGGTAAAAAAAAAGGGGTTAATAGAATTACATTGATTTGAACTGACATTTAAAGTTGGATGACATGATTTTAACCCTCACTAAGCTACTTAGCCACTGAGGTGAATGATACTTTTAGTGTGGTCTAAAACATATATATATATACTTTAGTAAATCTTTTGTCCATGGCATCATTCAAGACAGATGGGATCCTATTGTTAGACTAAAACACATTAAAACTTGATGATACTACATGATTGCATTGTTAAAGATAGTATAATTCCTCATGAAAAGTTAAATGGTGCTGAATACATTGATTATAATGATAATATTATACTGTCATATTGTGATGTACATCCTTGGAAATATATATATATAATCTGACTACCTTACCTCCTGTGTCAAGCTAATGAGATCTTAACACTCTGATACTAAATTCACCAACAGTACTGCTACATGGAGGAGTTTATATGCTAATATGAAATTGAATATAAATTATTACTGCCCACTGTGTGGTTCAAACTTTGAACACTGTCAGCCTATTATGATGCACTTAATTTTAAAAAAGTTGTCATCTATCTCTCTAATCATTGTGATGGGGAGATAGATGATGATGTTAGTTATTATCTTATATTATATTTTATACCCCATTCAGGATGGCCTGGCTTAAGCTGAGGGATGTGCTTTCTATGTTATATAATATTTAGAGTGGAAATGATGTGATCTATACATAAATAAATGATTATCACATGTTTGTGATAACATAATCTACTTGTATGTTGCTGCATTTAATTTTCATGTTCCTATTATTTTTTTTTTCATACTATATATATAAATTGTGTGTCTCTTTAACCTCTCATCCACAATATGTGAGTTTTTTGAACATGTCACAGGCCATACTATGTGAGTGGATAATACCCAAGATTAAGGCATTTTTAAAGGTTGATAGTGCAGTATATCATAATATATGCACATCATTAGAGAGGGGGATAGCAAAGTACAGGCTTCTTAATTTAAATTTATAAAGAGAGTAAAGTAAGAGGAAACTACCACTAATATTTAAGTATATGTTTGAGAGTTACTCTAGGATATTTCAAAATATCCCATTTTCAGTTAGGGAAAATTGCCTGAATGCCATGATGTAGCAGTGCAAGAACAACTAGAAACAACATGAGTTATAGAGGAATGAGAGGTTACTTAATAGCACAGTAACTTCTAATCAAGGTAATTACTGCACATCACTGAATAGTCAATTAGAGGATCAGAATAGCATTGCCAACCTAAATATTTAGAGGTAAGAGTAATAGAAGAGGATTTTAATATGTGCTTAATAGGTTACCATACATAATTTTGAAATGAATTCAGTAGTAATATGTCTGATAGATAATTTAATATCAGAGGCAAATAGAAAGAAGACTGATGTATGAAATGACTTAAACTGTGTACAATTAAGCCTTCTTTACTAATTTATTAAAAGTAAGCTTTTAATAACTCATAATTAGTATAAAATATGATATCTAGGCTTCAGTCAGTTTGATTCAGTGCAGATATGTGATGAACATTCTTTTCAAACAGTAATAAAAGAGATAGATACTAATGAATGGGAACAATATAAATTCTATATCACTAGTAAAGTGGAATAAATTGTGTTGAAGCTGGAGTTTTCAGTGTGTATACTACAATTTACTGTTATTGATACTATCAGGAGAAAAAGGCTAATTTAAACTTACTAGTAAAAAGGGGCACTTATGTCTATTGCTGATTGGTAGATGACATATTATATATAGTTCTTTATTTATATTCTTACTTATATGAATATAAACTTTACTTTACAGGTAAAGTTTGCTAGTACTTCTTACTCTCTAACTTTCTTCTTCTTTTTTCATACCTACTGTTGCACCCAATCAAATATTAATATCATATAAGAATCTTAGGTGAGTATGAACTACAGGCTCAAGACTGTGTATAGACCTCAGCTTAAGCCTAGTCCTAACTTAAGCTAAGGACTCTATACTTGAAATATACTGACTGGAACATTATAGGCACTTCCTGTACCTCAGTCACAGCTAATATGAGTCTCAACTACTCACCCAAGTTCTATATAATCCTTCACTTAAGCTAGAGCTGAGCTTAAGCTGAGGTCTGTCTGCTGATAACATACTGAATGCAAGATAATAGAACTCAAATAAGAGTAGAATGACTCCACTATAGAAATAACCTAAAGTGAATGTAGTTAGTAGTTAGAAGTATGGTTCTCAGGCTGTTGAGAGAAGAATAACATCCTCATCCCCTCATGGAGGATTAGATATTAATGATAGTTAAAATATTGCAGTCAGCTAATTAGTATTATTATTATCAGGGCCTTCTAGTTCAGATCAACAGGATGGATGTCATCAGTCTGATAGACAAATTAGTTCCTAGAGTGATGCTATTAACTCAGCTCTGTTAGAGTAGTAGGATGTGTTTTAGATTGATTATTTACCTATATTCTTCTAATACTAGTTCTTGTTGATATTTAGGGGTTTAGAAACCATTAACTAGATATCCACAAGCATCACAATCAACAGTAAGTAACAGTAACTTTCCATAGTCATTGCCAATCATTTTGAGTCAATCCAAAGGGCTCAATACACATCTGAGTTGGGCTAACTATCAATAAACTTATTTGTAGCAGAGCTTTAAGAGTCACAGTGGTGATACAGAGATTGACACAGAGAGGTTAAAGAAATTAGAAGGATTAATATATTATAATGATGCAGTAAGTATGATTCATTATTCTATCTTTCTATGTAAGAAATGCTAACTACTAGGAACTATGAAGT
The DNA here is from genome assembly GCA_032988185.1 of Onygenales sp. PD_12. Taxonomy (NCBI): domain Eukaryota; kingdom Fungi; phylum Ascomycota; class Eurotiomycetes; order Onygenales; species Onygenales sp. PD_12. The sequence goes on from JANTQG010000001.1 coordinate 283,260, forward strand.
AGGATTTTTCTGATGATGATTTTAACCTAAATGCAGATAAAGGTTTTAAGAGGCAGAGAACTAATAATACTCTATTATAAGCTACATCAGATGATAAAAGTACTGATTTAGGGGGTAAAGATAGATTAGAGCTTGATCTAGCTACAGAGCCATACTATGAACTTGCAGGTAGAAATGTTATTCAGAACTTAGAGTAAATAAAGATTATAAAATAGAATAAGATAGACTGTTCAGTAACAAATAGAAGAGTTTTAAACATGGTAAAGAATCTCTTATCTACATGGCTATTCACTGGGGTTAACTAGGAATACAAGCTTGATGTGTGACTAACATCATAGCCCTTGATAGTGGGTAAGAACCATACAAATCACCTGATCCTCAGTGCTTGACTATTTACTAGGGATCATGATAGTCAGGATAAGAGCAAGTTTGAATTAGAGATTAATAATGAAGATAATGCATTATAGATCCCATCATCTAAAGAGATAAGGAAGATATATATAGAATTACTACTATTAGATGGAAGATTACTATTTAACATGCAATAAATCATTAATAATGTGGGTAACTGATGGTTGCATTTCAATGCACAATTTCATAAGGTAGTAGATGTATATCACTTTACTGAATCCAGTAATCTGAAGGCACAGATTGTATAGTTATTAAAGGATGATAATTTTACAGCTGTATCTGGAGAAGGAAAGATATGTATCATAGAAGTCTGTACATATACATACATGTATTAACTTACAGTGTATAGAATGTAAAGGATCATTTTCTATCTGATATTATTATATAAGGTATTATAAAGTGTTTCTTTAGCTAGAGAGGATTTAGGCTTAATGTTCATCCTCTAATAGTAAAGTGGTTTAATTTAATTTCAGTTAGAGTAGTAGTAGTGGTGGCAGGTGGAATATATTATATAATAACAGAGTATGAAGGGATAGGGACATATAAGATATTTAAGGTAGAGGCTTTTCAGAGTAAGTATAAGTTATTATTTGCTGAATATAATATCAATTGGTGCTAATATATAGTGTAGAGGTATATAAATGAATGTACAATACATGGTATAAATAGGGAAAGCTGTGGAAGATGAAGATGGCAGAGCTCTTGCAGAAGAAGATAATAAAGATAGTAGGAAGAGAGATAATAATTGAGGAGGAGCAGGCACAGTTTATTGAAAATGCTTTTATTGATTTAATTGAAGATCTTAAGGATATTAAATAGTAGTTATTATATTTGCAGGTCACAAATGTTAATCATGTTAATATAGCTATAGGTTTACTATTCTTAGCTTAAGCTAAGAAGAGTGTAATAATGCAGTATTAACTATTCTCAGCTTAAGCTGAGAAGAGTGTGGCAATGTAGTATTAACTGTCCTCAGTTTAAACTAAGAATAGTATGTGAATCAAGAATAGTATGTCAATCAGAAGAGTATATTAATTGAGGATATTATACCAGGTAAGTGCCAATCAAGGATAGTATGTTAATTGAGGAAAGTGTGTCAATCAGAGGATGCATTTAATGAAGATAGTTAATCTTAAATAGCATACTATATTATAAATTATAGAACTTGTAGATATATTATAAGTTTTGAAAAGAATAACTCATACATACCAGTCATAATTCATAGTGTTTCAGAGAGATGTGAAGTTTCTGGAAATGCCAAGCCTCTAGCTGGCATAGATCATGAGGCTAATATGCAGATCAGAGAGATGAGCTAAGCTACTAAGTCTTGCTAAAGCTACTAAGCTACTTCTAGTCAGCTTCTAGCTTAAAAAAAAATTGCTGATGCTATTATGTTTCCTCACAAGTAGAGGGCTCTCACTGGATTTTAAAGTAATATATTACTACTTTAATAGGAGATTTATGAGTTATTTATTATAAGATTTGCTAATTTTGGGAAAATCAGCATTCTAACTATATAGGTTGCCTGGCAGCAACTAAATCTTAAATTTTGATGTTTATTTGGGTACTTCTCTTCCAGAAGGTGCAGCCTCATATTACTCCTTTTACTCTCAGTCAGATTAATAAATGGTTGATAGAGGCTAAAAAACCAGAAATAGAGCCTAAATACTCACTAAGGTATTTAAATAGGATGTTTTTTAGACTTTCATGTAAATATTACATTCATGTATAGATTGATGTAAATGAGTCAATTAAATTACAGACTATTCATTCTCACTGATTCTTTAACTATAAACCTACCTATTATTTTGAGCTAACTTAGTAGGTCTAATTTCTAATTCCTCCAAATATTATACAGAATTCAGTGGTACAACAACATGGGGATCTGCACCCAAGGGGGTTAAATAGGGCCCACAGAAGGGGATAGAGGTCTATATACCAAGACCTTACACATATTAAGATAATTGAAGGCTAAATTGAACATCAAGAATGCCAATTTATAATGACTCCAGCATCAAGAGACTAGTATATAATATATTCCTTAGATATAAGTAAATTTATTAGCAGTAGCAGCACTGCATCTCACAGCAGCACCTCCCTTGCTTCTACAGCCTTAGTGGCTATCAGTCAGAAATGTATGGCTACATTGACATCTCCAAGGTGCATCCAAAAATCCTGGCAAGATGTTCTGGCACAGGCAGCAGATGAGGCTTTTTCAGACATGATAGTAGGAGAGGTAGACACCACAGTAGAACAGGCAGAATAAGAGAGGGAGGAGAAGGAATTTAATAATCTATTTCATTATTCTCAGTTTGATTAATTCTTTAATTAAAAAAGTGGGGTTTGGAGTTAGTGCATTTGGAACCATTGTATCACATGCTAATTTGTATGTAATCCTGTGTTTATGCTATGCTTTTTTCAATTTAGTTGTTTTTTTTGACCAGGTATTTAGTGAAGTCTACCGTGTATTTAGCCATCCCCCTTTCTCTAAGCCTTAAGGTAATGGATAGCTGTGCTTGGTACTGGACGGCCATGTCCGTACCATGCATCTGCATTGCTAGGATGTTGGGCTATATATATATATTCTCGTTTGCAGCGGAACCAACTGCATCTTTCTTTGTTCTATCCTGTGCTTAGGTAGGAAGGGCGGACTTCGGTTGCCATTGCCACCACCATATTGTACGGATATACGTCTCATGTACGTACTGTGTCCATGTGTTGATTCCCAGGTGCCATTGACTATTGGCAGAGGGGAAACGAGATGCTGTCGTATGCGGGAACCCGAACCCGAACCCGAAGGCCCTATACCATACCGCAAATTTCCAACACGTGGCAGCTATTCCCGCTCCCGAGGCCCCTTACTTACCGTCTCGGTGATTGAAACATGGAATGCGGGTGGATGTGTTATGTAGCTTGTCTGAGGAGGTTTAAATTGCTTGATTTTATTACTGTGCTGTCATCGTGTGGTTGTTTCGACCCTGCTAGGGGACCATTGATGATGATGATCTATATAAAATCATCATGGAGCCCGCATGCAATATTCACTGTAAGTCTGCTTGATGGCCCGTTGCTAGTTTGCAGCTTGCTTACTCTACGGTGATTTAGTGGTCTTGGTTTTCCATGATATTTCTCTCTGAGAATTCTTATTACTCTACCACTCACCCGCGGATTTATGAGCGTCCGGTATCCCAATCACCCACAGCAAGTAGTCCAGGAAAAAGCATGTCAATCCTCATTTAGTTAGGATAAACGTCAACCACGAGCTACGCGCGGATATAATGCCTATCTATACCCCACTGACAATGAGGCAATCGATCCCCCCATTCATTCATTCCCTTGACATCCTCGCTCCAATTCCTCTGAATCATGGATTTAGAGAAAGTATTCACAGCTATGTAGGTGCTTTTAAGCCACTGCATGCATATCAGATACTTAGAATCATCTTCGCCCTCGTCTCATATAGCCTACGCTTTTAACAGGAAACAAAAGGGATGTATAAGCCTTTGCTTGTTCTGTACATAGTAGTTATGATGCCTTGGATGTCTGATGACAATAACTTGTCTCATCTTTCAATATCATGTATCCATTTCAAGCCGGGAGCGAGCAAAGCGAGCGCATGCGGCTTGTAGGGGTAATGTTGATATGTATACATTGCAACGGCCAAGCAAACCCTATTCACCCGCTTCCATCAGTCATTGCCAGCGACCTAGGTATCAATTCAGGAACGCTCTCCAAAGGGATATAATTAGAGAACTGGGGTGGAGCTCTAAATGCAAGATATTTATTTGGGGGATGAGAGCAGCAAATATGATAAATACAAGGAGTAGTAAAAAAGGAAAAATTGGGAATATGGAATGAGTGCGATTCGAACGCGCGGTGCTTCATGTTGTAACACAAAAAGGGAAACACTGAATGCCGACGCGCTCCAGGTAGGTTATTTAGGGCAACCAAAATGGGCGGCGGGGCCCAAATTTCAGGGTGATGTGCCTGTTTTGGTGAGGGAACAGCTGGACGGAGAGGTAATGACAGATAGATATAGGATATATGGGAGCAAAAAAGTAGTGGAATGGGGACCTGGGTTTGAATGCTGACTGCTTTAATATGTCATATTAGGTGGCTGAGCCAGACAAGGCTGGGTGTATGGTTGAAGCATCGCGTCGCTTGGGCACATACACCATATACACAAGCAAAATAGACAGACCCCTGATAGCGGATGCAAACCCCCTATATTCCTCGTCAAGCAACAACAAGCGCTCTAAGAAGATACAGGAGACGAAGGGAGGAAATAGAAGACTGTAGTAGGCGAGATCTGAACTCTCAAATAAAAAGAGCCCTGGGGAGAGGAACCAGGGGAATATAAAGGTCGTGCGATGAAAATAAAATAAAATAAAACAGCCCAGACGGACACAGCGGGAGTCGAACGCGGGCTGTCCAAATCAGCAGAATTCCTGATTAGGAGGGGGTACATCAGCCGCCGCCCCTGGCAACGCGGGCAGATGGGGTCCCCCATACAATTTGGCAGGGCAACCCCATCTGACCCCTTATAATTGCCCGAAAAGAGGTACATTTCAACGAGAGGGGCACCGTGGCCTAGTCAGGACAACCCGGACCCGAGTCCGGCGGCGCGACAGCCCGGTGCTCCTCTCACCCCGCCAACCGGCTAGGGGCAGTCAGGTCAAACCAGAGCGTCGGCTGGAAGGCGCTGCCCCTACCCGACGCATACGATCGATCGAGCGAGCGAAACGGCGAAAAACCCCCCACCAAAAATCCTACAAAAAAATAGGGGGGTTTTCATAGCACTGGACGGCCCTGAAACGCGGGTCCTCCAGTGTGAACTTTTTGCATTTTTTTTTTTGCACCATTTACTTTTCTGCTTGGATAGGGTCTTGATGATGTCTGTTGCAGCTTCTTCTTCTCGTATCCTATCTTGCTTGGTGTTTGGAGGGGTGGTGCCTGCTTTTATTCGCGTTGTTGTGATGGGTGGGCTGGCTCGGGCATCTCAGGAGTATCGCGATGCACCAACACCTCTCTCACCCAACGAATACCCCAAACATCCACACAGAAAGTCGCCACGTAACTAACACTGCTATCACTGAGTGAAAAGCAATCTCCTACAGCACATCTCGCGGAGGGATTTCTTCAAGAGGTAAGTGTTATGCGGCAACACGGGTTGGGATGGGCGCAGGCGACAACAACCAACCCCCCAGGAGATTCGCAGCATGACAGACAGAATTTGTACTAACGTCTACTTCGCAGACAATCCTATCCAAAGGTCGCGTGTTCCAAGAGGCAAAGAAAAGAAACGAGAAAGGCAGAGGCATATACTCTACTCAGCTACGAGTAGACACCATATTCTGCCAGGCTATAGCTAATCGCCAACCTAGGGAAACATCACACAGTAACGGACGATATCGTGTATCTGATCGCACATCCTCATCGCCTAGTATGCGGCCAATCTACAACCCACGAGAGGAGAGATAATGCCAGGGTTATAAGTGCAACGAAGAGCTGCGAAGAAGGAGAGATGTACGGCACAGTACACCAAAAAACGACACAGGGACACCCGATACACACAGGTCAATTTCTAGAAAGGCATCGCAACTCCAATACAACCTTTTTGAAATAGGTAATTGCTCCCAGCAACCGTGGATGAGAGAAAGGAAAAGTTCCCATCAAGGCGCCGTTACCTGCCATGCTAAGGCCAAATCCGACCCAAAACAATCGCAAAGGTGTTTATTCAAGCTATAAAAGTGAACTGGCCGAGGATATTAGCCAGGCACTTGTGCCGTCTCCTTGTTATCGTTGAATCGAAGAGTTGTGGCAGGAGGCTGAAGGGATGAGGTTGAAGTAACAATTGCGGCTCAACCGCGCTAACCAAGGCGCTTACTGCGGTTGGCTCCACCCGATCCGCCACATCCCCATGGGCAGATCGCGATCCGATGGATCAGTTGTTAGGGTTTATTCAATTTGTAAATTGTGGGATGTGGATTGTTTTTGTTGGATAACCCATGTTAGACAATCATCTTCGAATATTATCCCGTTCTATTGGACAGTTCACAACGCCACATACTCGACTACAGTTGCACCAACTCCGCTAGTACTCTCATGTCGTCCAAGAATGGCCAGGTATTATGGCGAATAACCACATGCTGCAATGCATAGGGTTAGAATTTGCGGCGCTTTCGTCCGGAGAACTATATACAACGAACATAACTGGCTTCTCAGAGAGGCCTTTCCAATTCCACCCACCAACGACCCCAATTCCCTTGCGAACAGCATAAACACGGTCCATTATCGATTAAACGGAACAAATCCTGATCTGCGAACTCATCCCTCCAACCAAAACGATATCATTTAAGAAAATGCCTCAATAGCCCTAGCCAAATCCGCTGCGATTTTGTCGTTAACGAGAGGTGCCAAATCCGCAAACTGCTTCGTCAACTTCTTGATCACCTCCTCCCCAAACTGTGCAGACAATTTCTCCTGCTTCTCCAAGCTGGACTTCACGAGCCCTGTCAAAGGAATGAATCCGAGTATGCCCTTTTTAAACACGTCCTTCTTGGAAATAAGCGCATCTACCAAGGTCGTGAGTTTCGGCTGCAGGGCGACGAGAGTCAGGGCGACACTCTGTGACTCTTCATCGGTGAAAGGCTCCGAGGCCTTGGTCTCCTCAATGCCGTCTTCAAGGCCACTGCCGATTTTGCCAGTCTGGATCTGGATCTTGAGCGCGGTGAAGATCTGGCCGGTGTAGCCGTTGACAGTAGTCGTTAACTTGTCGACTTGGGCTGAGACTCCCTCCACGATCTCTCCGAGTTTGGCGGCATCGCGCTTGTTGAGGTTTGTCAAAGGGGTGGCGAGCGCAGAGGCTGCGAGGGTGGCGACGAGGCCGGAGAAAATGGAGGTTACCTTCATGATTGAAAAGGTTGGCTCGTAGTTAAGGAGAGGTGGATGCCGAGCGAACGAAAGGAGGTCTCGATAGTAACGAAAGACTTTTTAGGGACACTGACAGAACACGGACTGCGGAGAAGGGGAGGAGGGTGATGGTTATATACCCCACCCATCCTGTGGAATCCAGATGAGAAGCACAAGCAAATTTGAGCCTCTCAGGCTACTAAGGCACGGGCGGTGGTATTTGACGGCTTATTAATTTGCATGTGGGCACCGCTTGGTTCTTATTGAAAAAGCAGGGGTCACCAACATGCTGGACGTGAAGACTGGTGATTTTCCACCTATGCTCCTTGCTGAGATTATGACATTCCCCACAAACGGGGAGCAGTAATCCCCCGCCTTTTCAAGGTCCTTTTCGATGAGAAACTCCGCAATATGCACCTAAAACGGACCGGGCAGGGCTTCTCAGGGAAACAAATCCTAAGCTGACAGGGAACTTTGAACCTAAAAGTCAAGTCATGCTGTCCTGCGGATAGAGTCTCGGTTGCCCTTCCTGGGCTTGGTTGGGATTGGCTTTTCCTGCTCCTGAGCTCACTGGTCAGGAACAATGAGGGGAAGGACGAATAGATTCTCGAATCTCGAAACATTCCATGCACGGTTAGTCTCCTTACTATGTCAGTGGGGGATGGTTTCATTACTAGCATTCCTAGTCTCGGGGGTGTCAATTATTACCCGATTGAGCCATTTAAGCAGAGAATCGTGACGGTACCTTTTTGCGGTAGAGAGAGTGGGAGCGGTACTTGTGCGGCCGAGGAGGCGGGTTCAGCTTGCGGGAAATCAGCATGAGATCGTGGGCTAGAGCTTTAATGGGGCGCTAAGGGGTGGTGATATGGGGTTAGTTAGTTACATTGTAGCCCGTGCGGATGGGGCTGGGGGTTGCTTGTGTGGTGGGATTGAATGCTGTCATGACGGCATGGCATGTGAAATGGCATGTGTAGGTTTTAATACGGTTAGAATAGAAGAAGAGGGAGAAGAGGGTGAAGAATTAGTAGACCATCAGCCCAACCAGAGTGACTGGGATTCAGAACGGCCTTTGCAATCGGGACTGAGATAGGCGAAGCGGCAAGGAACAAGCTTGGCCCCTCCCCTCCGCCGTTTCAAGCAGAAAGTCCACGACGAAGAGCTGAAGCTAAGTTTTAGACGATGTAGGTGGTTCACCAGCCGACATCCTAGAAGGCTTTACAAATGAGGCCATCATGGCTGCCATATCTCACTGACCAAGTTCTCGACGTCAAGACATTTCGTCTGAAGTCTTGAAGTCTGATATTGGAACGTGGAGATGCGATCGCTGACTAACCCCTTACCTAAGCATGCGGCAGCCATCCGCGCGCTTGCCCAATCGGGAAACTGCACACCTGACCGACCGCGCCTGCCGTACGCGGTCTGCCATCAGAACGTTCGCAATATCAAATCGTCGCTTCATCCAACTTCCATCTGCACCATCTCCCATCTCCCATTCTCCCCGCTATCTCGACACGCGCGCGCCCTCTCCCGCCGTACTTCTTCGCGCTGCCGTTTATCTCCCCCGCTGAGTTGCGCTGGACTTGGTGCTTGACTGGATAAAGATTGGGTAGGTCGCATGTGTTGCCTTTTTCTGGGTTCCCCGCTCGCTTTTCTGTGGTCGTTTTTTTTTTGTCGATGGGCGTGGCGTGGGCATGCGGGCGGTTTCGCGCGTCGGTTGGGGTTCGATGCGGGGTGGAGGGGGTTCGAACTGGGGATGTAAGAATTATCTCGACGGTTTTGTGCGGAGTTGAGTTTGGGGGTTGGTGGAGTGCTTGTGCTTAATGAGATCGCACGGATGGTCGCAGACGGTATGGCATGGCATGGTTGTCGATGGCGGCGCATGGCTGATGATGGGTGCGTCGCGAGGTGGGGTTTGTGTGCTAGAGATATTGGATGGATGGCTTGCGATATGATATGCCTTTAAGCTTTCTCGATGTCATCATGAGCAGTTTATGGCGGGATACACTGAGGCTAACGTTTTAACCACCAGCGCATCGCCCTCGTCTTTGCATTTCCTCAGTCGCCGTTCATTAACCCTCATATTCGACCGTTTCCCCCACCGCCCCGATTCGGCCTTGCAGCCTGAACATTCACAACATGGACGCCAAGGAGATAGAGTTCAAGTCGAAAGCCTTGACGAAAGCCGCAACATCCGGCGAGACTCCAGCAACTTTAATATCAATCCTCAAAGAGCTACAGAAAGGCGTGCGGCCGACTGAGGACCTCCTACGATCTACCAAAATTGGCATCATTGTCAATAAACTGAAACAACACAAGTCTCCCGACGTCGCCCGTCTCTCTAGCGAAATCGTTTCCAGATGGCGTAGCGAAGTAAACAAGCAGAAGGCAGCAACTGGTTCACCATCTGCGAGCCAAAGATCCAGCGATTCGCCAAAACAGACCCCCAACGGCACTGGCTCTCCTGCTGCGTCGGATAAGATGTCCAAGTCCACCGTTCCGCCCGATAGGAGGAGCTGGAAGGCTGATCAGATCACGATATCGCATACGCAGAATAGGTCCCGCGATAGCTGCATTGGGCTGATCTATGACGGTCTCTGTCTCAACTCTACCGAGTCTCCACGCGTCGTCTTCGCCAAGGCCATCGAAGTTGAAGCTGCCGCATACAAGGCTTTGGGACCGGAAACAAAAGAACAATACCGCACCAAGATGCGCAGTCTCTTCCAGAATCTGAAGAACAAGTCGAATCCCGGCCTGCGCGTGCGCGTGCTCTCCAACGAGGTTACACCGGACAAGTTCGTGCGCATGACACATGACGAGCTCAAGTCTGACGAGCGCCGGGAAGAGGAGCGCAGGATCCAGAAGGAGAATATGGATAAAGCCATGGTTGCCAAGGCAGAACGAAGCATTAGTACCAGCTTGCAGTGCGGCAAGTGCGGGCAGAAGAAGGTCACATATACGGAAGCCCAGACGAGAAGTGCCGATGAACCGATGACGCTGTTCTGTACTTGCGTTGTGTGCGGGAAGTCGTGGAGGCAATAGATCTCTAATTTTTTCCCACTTCATATTTGCCTCGCATTCGTCGGTCGTGGATGTGTATCTATTTTTTCTCTTCCTACCTTTTCTTCCTTCTATTAGCCAGCCGGCCAGCCAGCTATACAGGGGCTAGGTAGCTAGCTAGGTAACTAGATTTATTTCCGTCGCTGTTTTGATAAAATGGGCTTTTCTCTCTGTCGTTTTTCTTTTCTTTTCTTTTCTTCTCTTTTTTTCTTTTGTTAACGGGGTTTACTGGATGGATTGGACGGATGGTGGCCGGCATACTTGTTTTTTTTTTTCCTGGCGTTTTTTTATTTCACCTATCTCTGTTCACTGTTCTCTGTTCTCTGTACTCCATCTGTGCCCTGTCCCCCCCCCCGCTTGTTTTTGTTTGTTAAATAAATAATAAAACAGTGTGGGTTAGGTTGGGTGGGATCTAATTTATTTATTTATTTCTTGTCCCTGTTCCTGTTCTATACTTACATTTACACTTATGGTGATATATCCGCTTAGCAATATATATGTGTGGGTAATTTAAATCAACCAGGGGAATGATGCCTTGAGGAGAGGAGGTATGATGTGTTTTTTTTCAAACGGCTTGATGCTTTTTTAATTTATGTGAAGGATTTCTGGCCTCTGGGATGTGTGGGGGATTGGGTTGTGGGGAGGTTTTGGGGATTTATTTTTGTTTGGGGGGGTTATGGAAAGTAGGTATGGGAAGGAAAGGGAAGGAAGGGTTGGAGTGGAGTAGAATGGAATGAATGAATGGATGAATGTGATTAACTATGTTAATTGATGATGATGATGATGATGATACTTCGTTCCCGATAGTAGTATAGTTGAGTAAATAAATGAATGGAAGATGGAACGGTTATATGTATAGTAATGTATATATATATTCTTTTTGGTAAATTGCTGCTATCTACGGAGTATCTATCATATCATCATCATATCACATCATATCACATCTATCTTCTATGTACACCCAACCCAACGTAGCTATCTAAATACCCAACTCCTCTATCCAGATTCATGAAATCAATTACCTCACTCCAACACCACCCACCCACCCCTACTTACCTATGTACATAGAAAGCACCACTTATCTGTAAATCGCCCGCCTCAGCTATTCATTCATTTTCATTTCCTCACTGATCCCCGCCCTGTTCAACATCTCCATCCCCCTCCCCACCATCCTCACCAAAGGTATCCGGGAAAAACCCCGGCGGCGGCCATATATCCGCAATCGACGGGGGGCGGAGGGGTGTGGGTTCCACACCTTCTTTCCAATTGCTATTCCGCTCGGGGCCATCCGTATCGTGCTCGTGCTCATGCTCATGCTCATGGTTCTGATCATTACACAGCACGGCCTCGAATGATTTATCGGTTGGGAAGTCGAAGAGGGGGAGCGGTTCGGTGTGGGGGTGGATGGGCTTGTGGGTGGTTGAGTTGGAAGAGATGGAGCTGCGGTCTGGTGTTGGGAGGTCGTGGAAGATGGAGTCGATGTCGTTTGGGGCTGGGGCGGGGCGGGGGGGTTGAGGGGGAGACGGAGGGGTGGTGGGTCTCTCTGGGTAGTCGTCGAGAGTGGGTGAGGAGGGGGTTGCTTGTGGGTGATTAATGCTGTAAGGGATGGGATGGTGAGGGTGATTATGTGAAGGGCTTGGTAGGAGTTCTGTCGATGGGATTTCTGTGAGGGTTTGTAGATTCATCCATCCGTTGCTGATGTCTGCGGGAGAGGGGACGTAAGGCTCGTCGCTTGGTTGATGGTTTGGTGGGCTGCGGGGTTTCCGGAGGAAGGAGAGGAAGGGTGGAGGGTTTTGGTTGCCCTCGTGGGCAGCGGTTTCGTTCGAGAGTTGGAGAGCTCTTAAAATGTCGTCGAAGTTTCCACTCGGTGGATATGAGATATCATTTACTGCTGAAGATGCGGACTGCGGGATTTGTGGAAAGGGGTTGTGAACAGGCTTGTTTGTGCGGATTTCTTCAACCAAGGAAGAGAAGATTGGTAAAACTCCTCCAGTCTTGGAGATCAGTTGAGCGATTGACTCCAGCCATGGAGAAGGGAAATTGCAATCTCCTGCTCCGGACAACCGATCCCAGCGCACGACGTGAAGTATTTTTCGAAGTGGGAATTCAAAAATCGGAGGGAGGCAAGATTGGCTAAAGTTCTCTGCATGGGACGTCAATACTGCCAAGCTGATATCCATCACTTCCTGAAGTGGATAAGCAAAAGGTCGTACATAGGATGAAAACCGGGTTGATAGTAGTATTAATATTGCCATATGAGTCAAAACCAGGAAAGACTGATGCGGAAGTAATGAGAGGCTTTCACCAGTAGATACTTTGTCCCTGACGTTAGACAGCTGGCACGGCAGAGGACGCTTTGCTTCCCAGGTCTTGAGGTCATGGAGAAATGTTTCGCATAATACGCCGGCATTTAGATCATGGGCGTCACAATCCCACAGTTTGTTCAACAATTGAGACAGTTCTATCAGCCCGTTAAAGGTGCTACAAGAGCGGAGGGGGCGGCCGCCAGGAGGGCCATTCCCCCCTTCATGTAGGGTGCGGAGAAGGAAGACGTCCACCCAGGGATTCCACTCTTCCAGTCCGTCTTCCTCCAATGGCTTGACACCCTGGATGGTAACGGCACGCATGCGGGGATGCCGTTTGAGTCGAACAGAGAGTAGAGTGTCAATCAAAAAGCATCCAAGGAACGTGGCCCCCTTTTTGGAGTGCCTGGATTGATGTTTGTCTCTTGTGTGTGTATCAAGCCCCAAATCAATAGCTAGGGAGGTTGCCTGTCCACAAAGAGCCCATGCGGCGGACCAGTTCTCAAATCCAATGTTGACGAGGGTTAGAAGTAATAAAGCTTGAACATGCCCTGTCTCAAACTCCCCATTTTCGCCTGGGATCAGGCCTCTGGCTATTATGTAGAACTCTTTTGCTTTCTCCGATGGGTTTTCGAAGCGAGTCATTGGGCTGGAGTTTTTCTCAGGATGTTCGGGAATCTGAGCAGTCGTGTAGCTGAGGATAGCCCACAGAGCGGCGTGAGTACCTGATTCAGCCATTTCCGCCGTCATCCTGAAAGAAGGGTCTGAATATAGATAAGACGCTCGTAAGATCTTATGCTTCGCTAAGATCGGAAACCAGCTGTGGGTATGGGCGAAATACATATCGAGGAGGTGTGAACTTTGAAGAGGAAGTTCTAGGTGAGGCTCCTGTTCTCTAATCAATGTAGGAGGGGAGAGTTTCGTTCGTTTCGCGCCTCCGCTACGAGAAAGCCAGAATGAGTCTGGGCTTTGGGCCGCCGGTTGGCACCTGGATTGCCCCATGCGAGAGTCTGAGAAGCCATCAAGTAAGAAATCGTGCATATCCTGGTCGGGAGCAGAGTCGTCAGACTCGGTGATTTCTTCGCCTTCCCTTATGGACAGGGGGGTATTATTTAGTGCAGGGTTTGATAGCAGATCCTCGATATTCCCATACAACTCGCTGGATTTCCACGTGTCGTGCAATTTTTCCGACGCTGTTTCGTCCTCCCATAATGACAACAGCTGCTTTCTGCGATGGGAGTCGATTTCCTTTGATCCCAGCAGCCCCAGCACGGCCTCCTCTAGACCTTCGATATTGGATATCGACAAGGCCCAAAGCTTTTCCAGCCCACGAACGTAGCCCTCTGGAAGTCCTCTTTTCTTTGCGACGGGGTCATAGGAGCAGGCATGGGCAGCTTCCTGGCAGGCGGAACATGTTGGGCGTACTCCATCGCAACGATCTTTCTTGCTTCGACATCGATCACAGGCTTTCGATACTCGTTTGCGCTTGTGGGCTGATAAGCGTGGTCCCTGATCCATCAGGTACACTTATGGGGACTGCGCTGCCTCTGAAGATATTGGAGCACTCACTGGCTTGTAAACTTGGAGGTGGTTTAAAAAAAGAACGGGACAAAGGAAAAGCAGCACATGAAAGGAGAGAGATAGGCTTGGGATATCTCAACCAACACGAGAACGACACAAGATATTTGAAAATCCACAGGAGATTTTGGCCTTGTGATTGCCAAACCAGGCTTTAGAATAACCAGAGGTTATACATATCAGCACAGAGTTAAAACCCGACTTGGGCCGGGTAGAGCCCTGGGCGTTGGATCAGCCCAGCCCGCTGTCCGTGCGAGAGAAAAGCAAGCGATACAGCCGGACCAAAGTGCCGTCTCGGAATACCGCAGGTTGATTGTGGCCCCCAAGGAGCACAATGCCAGGTTTGGGCGTCTGGTTCGCCGCGGGGTCCGGCGAGGATCGTGGGGATGAATCCCCGGCTGTGAAAATCGGCTGCTGGCTGGGCTGCCTCCAGGGCTCTGTGTTGGCGAAACGGACCAGAACGGCCCATTCAAGCCAGGCTGAGCCAGCCCCTTCATTGCGGCGAGGATTTGTATTCTCTTCGCCAGTAAAAGAACGTAAGAACGGTCAATCCTGTCAATGTGAGCTCGTCGACCTTCCCACGTCGTCCAACCCATTTTTGGGCGTCGTCGACTCGGCCAGTCACGGGGCCGGCAATACGAGGGCTCGTATGCGCGCTAAGCCCGATCGGGAGACCGCGGGAAGTGGTGGCCACGTGACCGCCCCTATATATCCGTCACTTCTCCCGCTCTCAACCCTCTCTCCATCCAACCTTCGCCCTCCATCAGGGGAGGGGTTGGTTCCGTGAGCTCCTACGACAGTGGGCACCCGGTTTTGGTTCTGTTAGCCTATTTATTTTCCATCCTTTGAAATCACCACGCTCTTTCGAAATCATGCCTCCCAAGCCACCGACAAATCCCCCTCTTGAACAGCCCTCCTATGAAAAACAATCCCCTGGCAAGAAACGACTTGAGGGACGGCTCCCTCGTGCGAACCCGGCCGCCCGCGATGAGTGGCCCCCGCGCGAGAAACGGGCCCGGGTCCTGCAAAACCTCTGACAAATCCCCGCTCCCAAAATACAAATTCTTCCTCGGTAAAACAAGCCTGAGATCATCAGCCAAATGCAGCAATAAAGTACGAACGGAAACAAAACAGGGGGAGGCCAAGGACAGCGGCTTCTTGACCCAGCCCAGTACCAAGGGTCGTTAGTGACGACCGGATTCGCATGGTTTGCGGATATGGTTGACCCGGCTTGTCCTCTGGGCAAGCACCTCGTCCGGATCACACCTCCGGATATGCTCGTCCGCCCGCCCTGCCACCGGCCGGACCTCTGGATCCACCTGTATCTCACCCTGACAAAAATATCTCAATTTGTTTGGTTCTTTCAAGTCTAGTTAACTAGGCGGGGTGTAGAGCCCCAGTGAAAGCCGAAAAAAAACCCCCCCGAGAGTGAAACCAAATGAGTGAGGCCAAAACAAATGTGATGGAGCGGAATAGGTAGAGAAGGAGTGATTCCTGTGGCCACTGCCGAGTCATCCGCCTCAGAGGAGGGTGCAGTGTGTCAAAGGGGGAAAAAGGTATAATGGCCCCCCTGTACACTCCTCGACAACGTGCAATATGTTCACACCATCGATGAAGACGAAACTGCCATGGTCAAATATCCGATGATCATCCGTGTGCACGCGATCACAACCGAACACGATCTCATCCCACCGATTTAAAAGGCAACGTACGAACTACGAACGAACGACTTAAGGCTGTGATATATGGTGGAATTGAGCGTCATGGAATGGTGATTTTCAGGAAAGGATGAATAAATGGCCGGGCACAGTTGAATGTACAGGGACTTTTGTATATAGTTCCTGATTATCAATGATACCCCATGGCAGCAAATACAAATGCCTTACATTATCGATGATTTCTTATCGGAGTTTACTTTGATTGAATGTCTGGTAGTATTCGCCCAATGTAATCCACCCATACTGCATCGATATACGGAGTAGATGCTCGTAGAAAGAAAACCAAACCCTCTACATTTAGGGGCGAGCGATGCCAAGCATTCAGGCGCGCTAGGCGATCAGCCGCTTATCGGCCTCGCGTTTTCCCCCGGGCCGTTCAGGAACAACACCTCATTGGTTAGTTCCAGGAAGCGGACTGCTGTGCGGGTCACGTGCCCACGCTAGTCGGCCAGCGATTTCTCCGCCGGGGATGAGGTGCAATCTCCAATCTCCATGGCCATTCTGCGAATTCAGGGTGCAACCACACAGCTGGGCTCTCTTTGAACATTGTTCAGTGTTCAGTTTGCATTTCACACAAGAAGCGCCCCTCTCCGCGCCATTTTCTCTCGGAATGGCGTCTCCGTCGCCTCACCACCGCCACCAATCGTCCCTCGAACGTATCCTCAATTTCTCCCCTCCTGCGCGACTAACAGCAACCCACCTTGCACAAGCCAAGAGCCTCTTCTATCGCATCATAGATCATTTCAGCACCCCAGGCGATATATCCTCCCGTCCGTACAAACGCCCCCTTCTTGTTCGTTACACATATGAATATGCACGCTCCGAGACCTCGAGAGAGACCTTCCTGTGCGCCTTTTTTGACTCGATGGAGCTCAATGTTGCCGATGATGAATTGATACATATTAGCTGGGATGATAAGGGTCTCGAAGACAAGCTAAGATTGGCGCTTATTGAATTTTCAGACTTCCTGTTTGACAACTTTTACTTGCCTCGTTGGTATCACCATTTCCTTTTTGCTCCACTTCATTCTATCCCTTGTGCTCCAGGTCCTTGCTCTGCCAGCGTAGCTAAAGAATACGTAGTGAAAACTTCGAGCAAACGGACTCCCCAGCCCTCACCTGCGCAGCTGCCCGCTGTTCAAAGGGCACTTGGCGGGACCCAAGATTATGCTGGAACTCCAGCTCGCATATCAACTCTTCGGGCTCTATGCCTCATCCGTGACAGGTACCGGTGTGTCATATCACGTAAATATGATACAAAAGAAGCAACAAAGCGTATTTTGAATGATAGGAACGCTCGAGATGAGGAAGGGAATCCACTTCTTGGACAGCCCCTTGATCTGTTGGAAGTGGCCCATATACTCCCGCATGCTTTGATGGGAGGCAATCGGGATTTGGAATTAGTATGCCCGCTTTCCAAAGAGTATCCTCACTGTGTGCTAATTAACATTCCCAGCCTGGCTCCAAGGGAGCCGCCCTCGCCATTCTTGATATGTTTGACAATGGCGTCACACATCTCATCAGTGGTCCCGAGATTGATCGACCATTCAATGCAATTAGTCTGGCGGCTGCTCTCCATGATTTTTTCGGAAATTTCAGTATTTTCTTTGAGCCAGTTCTAGACCAGCAGCCACACACTTACAGAATTGACACTTTTCTGCCCGTAGGACTCATACAGGGCCTTCCAGTCACTCGAACGCTCTACATCACTGATGACCGAACAATCGATCCTCCTTTACCCAGGCTCCTTGCCATCCACAATGCTGTCGGCCATATACTCCACCTCTCCGCAGCAGGGGAGTATATTGATAAAGTTCTCTCTGACTCTGAGAGAGTCACACAACAGGACGGGTCTACGGAGCTGGGCCGTTTAGCCAGCCTTCGGTTGGGCGGGTGGTATGACGGAACTGTTGATGCGTTGACTTAGGCACTGAACGACTATTGTTATTGTCCACCTTTTTTTGGCTCGGTTATCAATGATACCCCATAACAGCGATTATGCGAATGCCTTATATCATCGAATAATTTCTTATCGAGTTTATTTCGATTGATTCGACGTTCCTTGGTACCTTTCTTAGGCGGGCTAGCATATTCTGCAAATCGGCCAACGGAACCCGCACTATCGGAGTTGGCAATTTGCCGGGACTGGGGTTCCCAAATCGTTCGAAAGCAGGATACGGCCTGGGCCATTTCACTTCAATACATCCGATTAGACGATTATTATGTGAATTTTGGGTCAAGAGCAGGTACACATATTTATCAGATATTTATAACGTACCCCGCTTCCCCCCACTCCAACGTTATGATCGGGGAGGTTTTTAACAAGACAAATCTATCTTGTCCGTTGTCCGGAGCCCACAATATGACGGTGATGCGTCTAGGATAGAGCATTTTGTCAAAGATGGTGCCGAGCTTGTTTCTCTATTAATCTAGTTATTACACCGACCTCGACGATGGCTCTGCGGGATTCGGCTATTACGCGCAGACTCGCGGGTTGAACTAAAGGATATCTAACACCATCCAATCCCCTCGATCTGGAAACAAGTGGCTCCACATGCAGGGGACTGCACATATGCCACTATTGTTACTACATATCTAGGGATATGAATACAGGATTCTCTCGCTCGTTGTCCACGTCTGGGATGCGGGAACTAACACGCGGGCTCTGGACAGGGGTGGTTTCGGGGC
Source organism: Onygenales sp. PD_12 (assembly GCA_032988185.1). Taxonomy (NCBI): domain Eukaryota; kingdom Fungi; phylum Ascomycota; class Eurotiomycetes; order Onygenales; species Onygenales sp. PD_12. The sequence continues at coordinate 301,926 of JANTQG010000001.1, forward strand.
CATTGAAGATATGTTGCCATGCCATGCGGCCCTGGTTTGTACCATGACTTTGAACATGTTGGAACTGCGTCGGATAGATGTTTCATATCCACCCGTGCCTGAGATGGGGATGTAATGTATGATAGTAGTAATACAATGCAGCCCACCCATACTTTACGGATATAGATGCCAGTAGAAACAAAACTAGATAAAAATTGTTCCGTTGTCCTCTGCCCATTTCTCCAGGCAGTCCCAGGCAGCATTTCGGGGGGCGATGCCAAGCATTCCGATAAGCCGCTTATCGGCCTAGCGTTTTCCCGTTCAGGAACAACATCTCTCCTCTGCTCAACCTCATCTCTCGTCCACGCCTCGCCGCCCGCCATGTCTCCCGCCTTCTAGCCCTTGTCTCTGCATATACACGCTGGCAGACAGTCTAGGTACCTTCTCTACAGTCTCTACGATGATGTATATTCCCGACAACCCCCACGACGCCCCAGCCGTCGCCTGGGCAAGGGGCCCTCCATATGAGCATCGAGGCTGTCCCATTCCAGACCCAGCCAGTCTGAAGAAGCGAAAACGAGATATGGACGGCTGGGATGGTCAGAATAACGGCAATGTGGGCATATGGTAAATCCTCTATCCCAGATTCTCCCCATTCACCAATCCTTGTTTCTGTTGGCCTTTTGCTGACTCCAAATTTTCTTACCAAAAACAGCACCACCGGGCTCATCCCCAGCAACGCCCAGTATATCGACGAGAAATTCCGAGATACTCACCCTCATTACCTGAAAGAACTGTCAGCAGGTGCTTTGCCTTCGAAGTTCACCCCATGGTCCTGCCCTGAGCGGGGAACACTGCACTTCCGACCGTGTCTACAACCAATGCCCACCAAGCGGAGACGGCTGATACAGCAGCAGCACCAGCACCAATCTCAGCAATCACAGGAATGGAACGCCCTCCCAGTCAACCTGTCTACGGGCCAGAAACAACAACAGCAACAACAACACTTTTATTCCGATTTTGGAAACACAATATCAAAGCCCAGCTTACTATCTCCTAAATCCAAATTCAACACCCATATCAACCACCCAACCCCACCCCCCTCACAATCAGACCACCAACCACATAACAACAAACAATCCACATCATCCCGCCCCGCACTCTCCCCCTGCCACATCTGCCACCGCCGCCCAACAACCCGCTCCATCCTCGACGCATACGCCGATTGCAACCTCTGCGGCGAACGGACGTGTTATATCTGTTTACGAGAGTGCATGGCTGCAGACTGCGAGGGTCCTCGCTCCCCTTCAGACCCGGATTCGAGATACGGGAGGAATGCTAGTGAAGGGGATAGTTCAGACTGGCAGGGAGGGAGGACGAGACATGGTTCTGGCCATTGGGATGGGGATACAGGAAGCGGTGGGGGAGCTGGGGCTGGACGGAAGGTATGTTCGTTATGTGCGGTTGAGGAGGTTATGGAGGGGGGTGGGGAGGTTGTTCGGTGCTTGGCTTGTGTGGCTGCGTGGTGATTTGTTGTTTTGGTCTTGGACGGGACGTGAAATGGATAGGTTTGAAGGATGATATCCCAAAGCTGAAGGGTGGAGGAATAGGAATCGTGTTCTTGAATTTGCTCATAAGGGACGGACGAACACAGTTTGGGAATTCTTGGGATGAACGGATGGATGGATGGATGGATGAATACATTTTGGATAGTTTACCCCCCTCCTTTTCTTTTGTCATGGTACATGGCGGACATTTTATTTTAAGTATTGTTTTTTTTTTTTGTTCAGCAAGCGAGTTTCTTTATATAATACCATTTTTAGTTTCTTTATTTTGATTTTGAGAGTGGATTTTTGTTCTACTCTATGCTTTTTGGATTGGTTTTTCTCTTGCTTAATACCTAGTTTATTGTCGCCATGGGTATGGGTATGGATATAGAGAGAATATGGATTATATAGCCTTAAAAAAGGTTTAATTCAAACGGCACAAGTAAGCTGAAGAAGAAACAAAGGTGTTATCAAAAAACCGAGAGAAAAAAACAAAAACAATTTGCAGGGTAATATGATAGCTACTGTATGTAACTATCAATGATAACAGATAGGAAGAAAAAGGCAAAAAAGAGAAAAAAGGGGACCAAGCCAGTAAGCAAGCAAGCAAGCAATCAAGCATTTCTATGAAGAAACACAGCAACAAAACACCCCCCCCCCCTCTAAAAAAATCCCAACCTACCTCCCAAACCTCATCTCCGCCTTCGCAAACCTCCACAACCCCTTCAGAAACTTCTGATACTCCACTGCCTCGCCACCCCCCGTAATCAGTCCCCCCTTATCCCCCGTACAGTAAATCTCCGTCAACCGCAGCTGCCACGGCGGATACCCATCCAGCCGCAACAGCGGGCCAAACACCATCAGCAGCTCCGGTTCGGAGCGCGTTACCGCTGCGGATGCCGCGGCGGCGGCGGCGGTGTGTTCGGCGCTGCTGCTGGGGACGGTGGGCGTGGAGGGGACGACGGTGCTGGCGGTTGAGAGGCGGGGGGAGTTTGTGGGTTGGGATTGGGATTGGGATTGGGTGTCGGAGTGGGAGTCGGAGTCGGGGGGTGGGGTGGGTGGGGAGGTGAGCTCGCGGATTTCGGCGTCGATGAGTTTGGTGCTGATGTCTTGTGGGGAGAGTTTGCCGTGTTGGGCCATTTCGGCGAGGGTCTTGGTTAGGTCGACAAGGGTGTCGCGGCCGTCGGTGGCGGAGAGGAGGAGGAGGGTTAGGGATGCCGGGTTGGATTTTGAGGTGGGCGGGGAGAGGGTTGGTGAGTAGGAGGCGTGGTGCGGGGCGAAGATGTGGAGGTTTGGTTGGTGGGAGGGGGGTCCGTAGTAGCTTGATAGTTTGGAGATTATGATTTTGTGGAGGGTCGGGATGTAGGATTTTAGGACGCCTGGGTTTTTGCTGTTAGAAGGGTATGTATAAAGGGGGGTATAGCAGGCCCTTACCTGTCCTCTCATATACGCTCAACATCGGGATTCCCGCACACGAGCTCCAGGCCACCAACTCCGCGACCTCATCCATAATCACATCCAACGCATCCTCGTCCCTCCCCAGCGTCAACACGATGCTCAAATGCTGCGGCAACTGGCTGAGCCCACGCACATCCTTCTGGATCAACTCCGGCGTGCGATGGTGGTAGTATAAAATCGCCAACACCCGGTCGACAATGGCATGGTATCCCTGGCGCAAGCGGATGTAGATGCTGAAGAAGATGTGGATTGTGAAGTAGACCAGGTAGTGCAGTTTATGTTTGATAAATGACCGGATAGGCTTCTTCCTCTGCTTGCCAGAGCCCCGGCTGCGCACCGAGCGGAGGGTACTTGGGTCGGGGAGATAGGGCTTTGCCAGCTGCTCACGCTCGGCGGCAGAGAGCCTGGATGGGTCGACGCGGCTTCTGCGGAGGCGGGGGTCTGTCGGTAGAGCCATGAGGCAGAGAGAGGCCTATATGGCCAGCAGGAGAGTAGTGAAGCTGTATAAAAGGGATTGTTTAGGGGTGGGTTTGCATCCCTTGATATTTTTTTCTCCGAGCTGTAAGACAGACGGAATGGGCCTCTGTCAGAAATGCAGCCCTGGGCTTTATTTATCTCCGCACTAAACAGCTAGTTAGACCAGGCTGGCTCCTCGCAGACCGCGTATTCGTGGAGGCGGAGAGCTGGATGGCGGTGGATTGACGGCTGGTAGAAGTTGGCGTTGACGTCGTGGAGAAAGTCGATGGGGCTGCGGCCATCTGCGTCATCATCCTCGGTGCGGTTCGGCGACACATGGGTGGACGAAGGCTTGGCTGGGACAGCACAGCATGGCGGGGAGCGAGGCAGAGTGGTGAGGTGTGTTGTATTCGAGTTCTGCTGTATATGGGAATGATACAAGACGCAGAAGAAGTCGAAGCAGTGAAGTATATCTCAGATGCGGTGGGTGGCAGTAGCAGGGCGTGGTGGAAGTAACACCGTAACTATCTCAACCCGATATCAACCAGGTCAACTACATCAACTACATCAACTATGCGCCAACCCTGCTTTAACTAGCCACCACTCTCCTATACCACTGCTATACCCGGGGCATCGCTACGAATATGCCCCCCGCACTCTTCCCGCCCGCCCCCTAACGATCCAGCACAATGCCAGACACCAGCTCCATAAACTCCCAGAGCGCCCGCCGCTCCATCTTCAACAAGGGCCCCTCCTTCAACCTCGAAACCTTCTCCAACCGCGAATTCATCGTCAAGGACTTCATCGAATCCCTCTCCGACACCGCCATCCCCCCCTCCCAACGACGCTCCGCCGGCGGCCCGGGCCCAAGCAGCAGCCAACCCTTCGACCCCAAACCCCTGATCCGCACCTTCGAACATGCCCAGCGTCGCATGGTCGAACTGTCCGGCGACCTCGAGCTGCGGGAGAACGAACTGTCCGCCGCCGTGAGGAGGGCAGAGGCCCAGCATGCGCAGAATATAAGCTCGCTGGGTCGCAAGTTGAACCAGACGGTTGAGTCGTTTCAGAAGTTGGATACGTCGCTTAATGCCCCCGGCGGCGGTGGGGGGAATGTTGCCGTTGAGACGGGTAAGAAGCTGGAGGAGCTGGATCGGCAGAGGAGGAGGGCGTTGGATGCCCATTTCTTGATCGAGTGCTGGGATGAAGTTAGTAATCGGGGCGAGATGACGCTGCTGGAGAACCTGAGGCGGTCAGGTAGTGGGGAGGGGAAGGTCAGGTCTGCGCATATTGCCAGTCAACTGCTGAGAATAAGCCAGAGGCTGGATCCGGGGAGTTGGAATGAGAATAAGGGAGCCAATGGAGTATATGTGAATGGCTCATCGGGCATGAATGGAGCTTCGAATACCGCGAAAAAGATAAACACGAGGGAGATTATTGAAAAGTTCTCGGAGACCCTGGAGAAGGATCTGCTGAAACAGTTTGATGACTTCTACCGCAAGGCAAACTTCGATGGCATGCGCGACTGCGCGACAGTCCTGTATGATTTTAATGGCGGTGCCAGCGTTGTTGGACTATTCGTCAACCAACATCAGTTCTTCATTGACCGGAGCCAACTTATTACGGAAGAAGTGGGAGGCGACGCGGAAACATGGGAAAAGCTAGCTGATCCCGATGCTGACCCTCCAGGCGTGGAACCTAGCCTACAGTCGCTGGTCGACGAGGTCAAGGTAGTGGTTCAGGAGGAGTCTGCAATTATCAAACGGGCCTTTCCATACTACGAGCAGGTCATGGAGAAATTCCTACAGAGAGTGTTCCAGCAATCGATACAGCAACGACTGGAAATGGTACTGGATAAAGCGGACAGTGTGTCTTCTTTGGCATTCCTCAGATCTCTCCAGACCGCCCGGAGCTATATCAGCGGTCTCATCGATGATATGAAAGCACATGGTCTGACAGAGTACCCCGAGACAATATCGTCCAAAACGGCACTCATTCTCGACCAGCAGCTGGAGGATCTGTTTGTTCCATATTTTGGAGGATCGTCATACCTCGAGCGGGAAAAGAAGAACCTGGAAGAACTGTACACATCGCTCATGTTCAAGTTCACCACTTTCCATTCTCGCCGCAAGAAGACCACCACAACGTTCATGTCGTCCCTGGCGAAATCTGGCAGCGAACTGCTCAACTCTGCTAAAGATGCATACATCAACAGACTCGACTCCTCCGATTTCACACCTACCCAAAAAAGAATGCTACTACGGGTTGCCGGCTTGAAAGACAACGCGGATTCACAAAAGCAAACTGAAATTGAGCTCACCGAAGAAGACGGCCTCTTGAGCGTTGCATTCACAAAAAGAATGCTTAAATGGCTGGCAGAAGGGGTTGGACGAGATCTGGAACTTAGCGTCAGCAGCGAAGCCCCGAAGGATGTCTCGGTTCTTCTCAACATGCTTCTATCCATGATGGGAGAAGGGTATATCGAAATGTGGCTTGATGCCACCCTTGAGACCGCCTCATCTCAGGAGTCTACAAAAATAGAGCCGGACTTTACATATCTAGCTGGCCTGCGTTCTGCCATCAGCATCACCCACCTCATGATGACATGTATTAATACAGTGCTTATTCCACTGGCTGCTGGAAATATTACTATCAGGCGGGACATGGAGAAGAAGACGAACCTGGCCATGAACAGAATCGAGGATAAGATTAATTCTCTCGAGCAAAAGACCGTTGACGTCACGCTCTCCTGGGTTTCACGACTACTCTCCGGGCAGAAAAAGAACGACTTCCGACCAAAGGAGGCGGCTGCTGATTTTGAAATGCTACAAACTCCAGTAAGTTCCTACACCCCGCACCATCATTGAAAATACTGACCATAAATCCAGACTTGCTCCTTAATCTACACCTTCCTCACCCGCCTTCACACCACAACCCGCACCTCCTTGCCCACCAGCGGCTCGAATACCAAAATCTTCCTCACCGAAATCGCCCTAGGCGTCCGCTCCCTCCTCCTCGAACACTTCAAGCGCTTCCCCGTCAACGCCGCCGGCGGCCTCATGGTCACCAAGGACATGACGCGGTACGCGGATATACTGCGGTCATGGGATATCGATGAGGCGGTGAAGGGCGTGGGCGGTGCGTTGGATGTGTTGTTGGAGGTTGGGAGTTTGTTTGTTGTTGGACCTGAGGCGTTGAGGGAGAGGGTTAGGGCGGGGACGACGGGAGGGGGCGGAAGGGGTGGTGGCGCGGGTGGGCCGGGAGGGGGTAGGGGTGCGGGCGGATCTGGGGGTGGAGGGGCGGGTGGTGGTGGTGCGAGCCAGGTTACGGCGGGGGCGGGGTTGAGTGTTCAGGAGGTGAGGGCTTATGTGTTGAAGAGGGAGGATTCGGGGAGTCTGGGGATGCAGAGTGTGTTTAGTGCGTTGTAGGTGTGGTATGTATGCAGTGGAAAAGAGGGGTTGTTGATTTTTTGTTGATTCCCAATTCCCTTATTTACTTTACTCCTTTATGATGTTCATTCATGGGTGTGATATTTGGATAGCATATCTGGAGGCGTTTTGAACATGGAGATATCGCGCTACTTGCTTGTTGACTTCGATTCTTCAACGTCCCTTTTAGCTATCAGAGATTCCAGATTTCCTCTCCTGTGTAACTAGGCTACTCGAATCTTGCAATCGTCATCCAAACCCATCCATCCATCCATCCATCCATCCAGAAGGACACCCTCATAACCAGACCAAACCCCCCCCCCCCCCCCCCCCTATTCCTCCCTCCCTGAGTATCAAACAATCAACATCAACCATAGCCCCACCCACCCAATATTGAATCCAATCGGAAAATCACGGCTCAAGTCATTTACATGAATCAATCAATCAGATCAAACCAAACCAAATCAAATCCCCAACCAACCTCTAGCCTTGCCTAGTTTAGGTTCAGGTTCAGATTCAGCCCAGCCCAGACCAGCAATTCAGCCAAGTAAACGAGAGGAAGTTGACTTTTTCGTAGCTAACTAACTAATGTAGTGATCGCCGCGCCCACTGCCGCCTGTGAGTTTAGGTTTTTTCCCTCTTTTTTTTTCAAAAAAAGAGAGGGTCTCGGCAATAGGCATCTAGCGCGAGTGAAGGGAAGGGGGGTTATCCCTATGGTTGAATGTGACGACTGATACGAGTAAGTTCGTGAGGGACCTGGGCAAAACAGAAAGAATTGTTTAGTTAGCTAGTTATCTAAACTAAGAAAAAAGAGAAGGCTTGCGTAGGAAGTTGGATCAGGATCAGATGTGGACTCTGGAGCGCCACGATCGTATATACGTTTACTACTAGTTAGTTAGTTACCCCGGATTAACTTCTGGGTGGAGTGTAATTGGAGCTTGAAGTAAACAACTCGAGCTTATTATTGGGTGTCCCAAGTTTTCCTGGGAGGCTGTGAGTTGAGCTGAGGTGATGGGACTGGAGTAAGTAAGTAAACGTCACATATTCGTATCTAGATAATTCCTATGGAGCTCAATCAACAGTCTCAGCCCTATTTGGGCATTTCTTGACAATGTGATAGTTACCAAATGCCACGAATCATGCATGTCTAGGTATTTGTCGCACGAATGGCATGACATGATTATTATTATTATTAAAATTAATATGCTATCCCCCCCCCCGCTCCTTAAAAATCGGGCCGGGCAGGGTAAAGGTAGCTATCGGCTGAACCCCTTTGTCTCGTCCCGGGAATTCGACTCGATTGATGGGTTTTATACAAATTGGGCAAAGTGCGCGCATACATTCAGGTATCCATTTATCGATTCGAGTTCTCCGTCCATTCTACGCATGACGGGGGATTTAGTGATGGATGTGGTTATCTAAATATGGTTGGAGCATCCAATCCGAACCGTGGGTAGGTATCAATCTAACCCCCTTTTTCAGATCGTGCAGGCAGCAATAGCCTGCCCCTTACCGACCTAACCTGGGTGAGAGTAGCTAACTCTAGCGAATGCGCGACGAATCGAATGCTTGGGACAGAGCCGCTTGATCGGCTCCCGCTAACGTGGGACGGCGAGGGGTGGGGTACATACGTGCGAATATAAGTTATATTCTGTGTGTGTACACAAAGCTGTGATATTCCGGCGATGCCGACACAAAGGAGAAGATTCCTAACTGGCTGCTTCTGGAAGTTGAGCGCGAGGGATCGATCTGGACTGCCAGGGCCGGATGATTTGGTAACGAACTGACTACACAGCCAGACGAGAGAGAATGTTCGAGATCGACAGGCTTCCACATCATGCCTAGACATATCAGATTCCTCAGCCTCGTTGTTTGTCCAGTTTGCTTTGTTTTGCAAATAGTGTCTGGCTATTGGCAAGAAACCGGAGGGATATCTCCTTTCATCTCCTCCCATTGAGAATCGGAGCTTTCGATCCAGACCATGCCTAAAAATAGTCAGCAAGACGATTCGAATTTTGAGTCCATGCCATGGCATGCTGTGTCCATAGCACTACCACGTCAACCCCAATTGTTTCTCCGGTTCCAAGGGGGAAATGCCTTGGAATGGATATATCTCAGCAAGTCCAGATCTGCCTCGCGGCTGAAAGTATCTCTGGCAAACCCGTTTCAACCCTCCTGCGTCACTGACGCGCCTTATACGAAGGGAACCGCTCCTCGATAGGCATATGATATTGGGCTTTAGCATTGGTAGATGCTGCTATTGGAACGCTTCTCGTCGATCAATATGAACAGTACGACGAGTTACTGAGTCCAGACAGTCTTCCCGTGCCTGGTGATGATCAAGAGTGCGTTGGCAGCTCGTATCCGGCGCTGTTCTTGCTGCGACTGCCGTCGTGGCGATGGCTGGCCCCTTAATAGATCCCAAGGATATATCAAGGAGGAGGAATATCTGAAGGAGAAAAAGATATTTAAACCCCCTCCTGACCCTCCCCCAGGGCACTGAAAAGAACCCTCAACCATCACCCATCACCATTCAAAAAAGCAAGAAAAACCACAACCCAAACAATCAAACCAAAAACCAAACCCCAAACCCCCAACCCCCAACTCCAAAAATGAAGCTCACCATCGTCAACGTCGTCGTCACCGCCCTCCTCCTCGCCGCCGGCACCGTCGAAGCCGCCTGCTCATGCAAGGAAGGCTTCAAACAGGGCCAGTACTGCGGCTACTGCTACGCCGTCAACAGCGGCATCTCCGACCACGTGTACGAGTGCAACCCGGAGGGAGGCTGCCAGCACTATGGCTTCCGCCAGGATTGCGCTGATGGGAAGTTTGGATGCCCGTTTTAAATATGCGGGGAGGTTTGTCTTCCTTAAAACCCTCGATTGGGTTTGTTTGCTGGTGTTTGGGAGGTGGGGGTTTTGCTAATGATTGATTGGATAACTAGTTTTCTCTAGGCTGGATGGCTTCGAGAGACGGATATGAAGAGTGGAAGTGGAGAAGATGGGATTGCTGTTGATAGTGGAGGGGTCTGTGGGGAAGGCGGTTAGCGGATAGTTCGCGAGGTATTGGGAAAGATTGGAGATGAACTACTAGGGAACGGAGGGAGATACAGACGCTCGTTTTTATATACTTCCACTGGTGAATCAGAGATCCTAGCTGCTGTGAGACGGGGATAAGAACTTGAAGGGGTAGTGTAGTAGATAGGAGCCATGGCAGAGACAATCAAGGCAATCTTCTGATTCGTGCATTTCATTTCCTCTTCGCGGGATTGTAATCTGGTAACTAGTATTTGTAGTTAGTAAAAACTGATGCATAGATAGCCAGGCCGGGCCGGTTGGGGTCTTTCGTCTGTAGTAGGTTCTTGTTTTTGATAGCACGAAGTCGAAATAAGCTTAACCCCGACCCAAGTTAGTTCGTTAGGGGTCATGGGGGCCATGTCTTGGCATTGTCCCGCCATCAACTACTCCACAGTCCCATTACTAGTATTCTTAGGAACTACCCCCTATTTCTCGAAACATATCTCTATCAACATGGCTAAACATTCCCATCATCTCATTTCCTTGCTAAGATAGTCCCTTTCATGTAACTATCCGTTTGTATTCGCTTCAAAAGTCTATATAAACTACCATGTTAACAATAGCGTCTTCCATCTATTTGCCTTCTCTACTCGGGTGGGAGCAGTGCATATGCATGAAGCGAGTAGTTAATGTATGTAGGTATGGATATTCACCAACCGCAATCGTACGTCGTACATAACTATAGAATAGAAAACAACTTCCTCCCTCCCCATCTGCCGGCCAATGACACCAAGACTCCATCAACAATCAACATAAAGAAGCGAGACGAGAAACACCGCCAACCCAACCATCCATCCAACAGCTCAGTAGTAAAAACAACCAACCCCAGACAAACATCAGACCCTCCCAACATCACAAATACTACTCCACTGAATATCCCTCAACCCCTTGGGCACCGACAACCCCTCCACCGTCCAACTCGCAATCCCCAATTCAAACACCCACGCCAGAATCGTCTTCCCCCAATGCGTCTCCCGGCCCCAAATGGCATCTTCAATCACCGTGCCAAAGCCGTTCATAAGAAAGAATGCATAGATCCGAGCTAGAGCATCAAAGGGCAAGAGTGGTCTCAGACCATACACATGGAAGAGCCCCATGAGGGAGAACGAGGCGATTACACCAACCGCCCTGGAAATTGAATCTGGCACGCCATAGCGTTCCGGGAGGGCTCTGCGGAGAGGATCATAGGCTAGTGATCGACAGGGGCTGGCAAAGGCGCTGTGCCATGTCTCGCTCCAAAAAGTGCCGAGGGAGGTTGCAGTGTATAGGGGCCCGAAAAGAGGAGGGCTATCATGATAGCGGAGCACGAGTTGGAGGAATTCCCAGATTACGTATATTGCCAGAAGGACTTCAAGGGCTTGTACAGCTGGGTACTGTGGGAATAATGTCTGGAGTATTGTGAAGAACGCTCCATGAAGTACCAGATTAACCCGTTCGGAAAACTGAGGCTTCCAGGTCGTGGTTTTGGGGGTTCGGCGGGTGGTTCGACGCTTACGCCCAGTTGGTTCCTTTTCGGGGCTAGGAGCCGGTACAGGTCCGATGCGGACGTGGTTTGGATGAAATGATTCGTATCGCAGCTCAGTAAGGTAGAGAAGAGCTATAATTGGGGCGGATGGTCGGGGGTGATAGGCGTAAGTCGGAGGGTCATGTCGACGTACAAATAAATCTAAAGATTTCATGAGCCCAATCGCCACTATGGCTTTGTTAGCAAACGCATGCCATCGAATACCCCATCCTGGAAGCAAAAGGGATTTCAAACTCCCAGCTCAAGAAATCTTCCTGCACGATTTTGAAATATAGATCAAATATCAAATTAAGCAGTGAATAGCCACCCACGCATGACAAAAATTTCCCAGGTAAATAAGAGGGAAAGGGGTCTCAGAAAAAAAAAGGCATATCCTCACCTGCGAAATATTGCAAGCTCCTAACCATACTGCAATCCAACACCGTAACAGTGCCACTGATAACAAACCCAACGCTCGCTAGAACGCTCAGGACCGCAAAACTCCTCATCTGGCGCCTGGCGAGGGCGTAGAGAGAAATGTAAAGAACAATAGTAGGCACCAAAAGCGATATAATGCCCACGTATAGATCCGCGCGCACTTGCCTGAGCGCACGCTCCGCCTCAGATGTAAGGGTGAAATCGAGAAATGATGGACCGGCCATTGCTTCGACGTATATCTGCTGCTGCTGGCTCTAGGGATATCTTGGTTCGCGAAATTGTTGCTGAAAGTAGTAGGGAGGGATGGAGGATGCGATGGGGGGGTATTTGAGGTGGAGGCGGGATTGATAGGAAGAAAGGAACCCCCAGGCACAGATCTGATGGTATCGACAGTGCAATGGAACATGCAATGCCAACAAAGCAAATGGGAATAAAGAAGGGTATGTTCACAGAGAAGAAGCTCAGCTTCACTGGTCAGATCATGCCATCAACCGCAATGATGCCAGGCCAACAAGAGGATCAAAGGGGAACCGAAGCAGTTGCTTGTAGGGGATACAATAAGCAGTGTTAAAGGGGGTATTTCTAACTTGTAGCTGTTTATCTCTGTGTATCCAGGCTGGTAGGAAATGATAAAACAACAAGTAGTTAAGTTAGCAATATTTATCACAGCTAAATATCACAGGCAATCCAGGCGCGCGAAACAAGATACCGAGCTGGCTGGAATTTGCCACAGCATTCTCTCCACAGCATGGGATGCTCTGGCGACCGGGGAAGGAAATCTTCAAGGATGCTCAGCCATCAGGAAATATGAACAGCGCATGGGTGGCTCGCGTGGAAGAAAACAGTGTTGCAGTACTAATCAATCTTTGTTGATGCTTCGGCCGGAGTGATTTCCACATGAAGCCGGATGTGCCGGAGGAAAAAGGACAACATCCTTGTCGGTGGAAGGAACAGGACGGAGCAGGACAATACACAATAAATATACAATTATTCTAGGCTGGGGCTGGGTGAAAGGAAATACTGCTGCTGACTGCAGAAAGATATGGTATGTTTGAAACCCTGGCCTGCTTTAATTTTAAGGTATTAAGCTTATTTCAACCACTGCGATTATCTACATTAGAGTGATTAGACGGAACTACGCTGTATTCTCAGAACGAAAATTAGAACGACTTGATCCGCTGAATTACTCCATTGCCCGCTTCTAAATCTATCTCTCTCCGCGGCAAAACACTCGCATCGGGGGGAATTCCTGGAAACAATAAACAAACACAAACACAGACGACTCCTGTCCAAACAAAATAGAGAATCATTAGATTATCGTCCTCCCACGACATCTCAACCTGGGAATCAGGTAGAATGGGATATAAAAGGATGACTTTGCAGCCGTGTGGATGGATGAAAGGGAATTATCCCCATTGCATCTTAGATCGTTGTTGATTTCAACTTCTCGCTCAGATCCTCCAACTCCTTCTCCTCCTTCTTCGCTACCTTCTCTTCCCCAGCCGCCTTTCCCGCCCCACCCTCAACCTCGTTAGTCAACTTGAGTTCCTCCGCCTTCTTTACAAGCTCCTCCTCTTCCTCCGCCTCTTCCACTCCCTCTTCCTCTTCCTCTTCCTCCTCCACTTCCTCCTCCGACTCCTCATCCGAATCCGGTTCTATCAAATCCTCAACACTCACGCCCCACGCATCCTCATCCTCACCGTCCGCCCCAGATTGATCTCTGCGTTCCTCTAATAGTTCCTGCAGCGCCAAGAGGCTTTCATCGTCCTCGGGGAATTCGTTATCATCGAGATAGACCTTTTTCAGCGCAGGGAGCCCGCTCTTCACGGACTCAACAAATCTAGCCAGTGCCTTGGGCCTGATCTCGTTCCCGCCCAGCCTGATCGTTTCGAGCTTGGCGTTCTTACCGGCGCCTAGGGATCTGGAAACATGTGTGACGTGATGTCTAATAACACAATCGCTAGCTCCTAGCTCACGAAGCGATACCAATTGTGGCAGGGTTTTGGCAAAACCGCGGGATCCAAGATCTTCAAAAGTATTGTCTGTGAGATCAAGGACCTCCAAATTAGGTGCATAGCGGAGACCCGAGCAGAACAAAGTGTTGACACCCTTCTGGTTAATGCTGACTTGGCGCATTTTAAGGACGCGAAGCCCCTTTCCGATGACCTTAAAGGTGGCCGCCCAGGCACTCATACTTCCGGACTCAAGTCTGTTGTTGCCACACTCGATCGTCTCCAGTTCTGGGATTTCATATTTGATCTCCGGGTCGGCGCGGGCCTTGATTTTATTGCCGTGCAGTTCCAGCAGCGCACCTGCAACTTCCTTGCTCGTCTCGGGGTCTATACCGTTGTTGTTCAAGATAAGGTTTCGGAGCGGGACGTGGGATCGGAGGAACTTGAGGAGTGGCGTCTTTGCTTGTGCGCCCGTTGCGTTGCCGGAGAGGTTGATGGTCTGCAGCGTGTGGACTTCTAGGAGGGCGTCGAGGAGGTATGTGAGGGCCGGGGGTATCTCTTTGTTGTCGCGGCCACCGAAAATATCGTGAAGGATGATGGTGTGGAGGCGTTTCTGTTTGCGCAGCGCGGGGGCGAGCAGCTTGCAGGCTTCTGGGCTGTACGAGTTGTCCGCAAGGTGGATTTCGGTGTACTGATCATTCTCGAAAAGTTCTTTGACATGTTCTTCAATAGCCGTGTCCGGTATCCCCTTTCTCTCCGGCTCGACGTTTTCCTTGGGCGTGAGCCTCTTGCTCGTCACCTGGATCGCGAAAACGGGCGATGGAGGCTTCATGGCGGGGTAAACGCGGTGGCGTCTTGATTCGAGAAATCGAAGGATCAAGTAGGGAGGAAAACGTAAATATATCGACTGGAGGATCAACAACAAAGAAAAAGAAAGAAACTTCAGTGAGGAAATAGAAGCGTGAGATGGCGGTTGTTTGTTGTGGAGGGGAAATTTTTGTTAAACAAGTCCAGACGCAGCGAAGACCGAGGGGCGGTCGGACAAACAATCTTCCGGCCCCGGATAGCTTCGTCGCGAAATCGTCCATACTAATTGATGATAAATCAACCAACTTTCAAGCATTCTTTCGCTGGTATTCGCTCCCGACAGCTTCCTCCAATTCCGTCCCATATACACTCCGTCCATATCGCCATTCGCTACGGTTCATATTCAAAATGTCTTCCCCCGCTGTCTCGGCCATTCCCACCAGTAAGTTCCCCAAGCGTCCCAGAGCACCGCATTACCGATTTACCCGCAGCGACTCCCCAAACCAATTGCTAATCAATCACCTTGAATTTCCCACCCACAGACACCTCTCCCACAACCAATCCCTCCGTCTCCAACTCTTCAGAAAAGCCAAAGGTACTTCCTTTCTCCCCCGCCCATATCCCTACGCCATTCACCCCCCCCCCGGCTTCTGATCTCAAAACCAATCATCTAACCAAACAAAAAACGAAACAGCCCTGCTGCGTCTGCAAACCCGAAAAAGCGTCCCGGGACGAGTGCATGCTCTTTTCGAAATCGGACGATCCCGCACTGACGGAATGCCGGCCGCTCGTCGAGCAGTATAAGAGCTGCATGGCGGGGTTTGGGTTTAAGATATAAGATATAATTATGAGCTCCCTTTTTGGGGGTTGTTGTGCTATTGAATAGAGCAGGGGAAGGTCGAAGTGCGGTGCGCGTGGTGGATGCAGTTGGGGGTTATGGGGTGGGCTGGGCTGGGGTGATGTATGATAGTGTTAGATGGGAGGGGAGGGGGGAGGTTGTAGGGCGAGGTTTTGTACACATATAGGATATTAGGGCGTGTTTGGGGCGTTTATTTGGTTGTTGAGTTTTGAAATATAGATGGTTTGTATATTAACGTGTTATAAAAATGAAAGATCCCATCTTCTACTTACTACCTTATGAACATGATGTAATTTTCTATGGGTATCATAGGGCTCGACAGGGGAGAATTGGTAGCTATGTATGGCCAAGATATGGAATAGTGAAGATGTGGCCCCGGGGAGAAAAAAAAGAAAGAGAGGGGGGTATAAATACATTAGGCCAAGGATGAAAAAAAATTGCTAATCTACTGTTGTTTCTTTTCCCCCGTCGCTACCGGCTGGCCTTTTGATGACGAGGTTATTAACCCACTCTGCAGTACCAGTTTCCAGGTACACCACAGGTATGCAATGCCGAACCCTGATGCTCCGATCAACACGTTAAGCACCACCCATAGATCTGGTTTTCCGGGAGGTGGGGCGACGAATGCCTCCAGAAAATGCCATGAGATCATCGACAGGTAGTATAACAAGTGCAGGATCCTTGTGGGCGTGTTTAGGTTGTCGGTGCTGCGCGTGACCTCGGTGGATGCGGGCTGGGTTCGATATAGAGCAAGAGAGGTTGGGGGGAGGCCAAGCAGATAGGCCCAGAGCAATGTAAGGACGAAGTATGGAACTCGTAATTCATCCCGGCGCAGAAGGGGGAATAGAGTCCATACACCAAGCATATTTGCCCAGCCAACCCAGGCTCTGGTTTCTTTGCTGAGTCCGCCGTCACTGCCGAGGAGCAGGGTCATTGGGAGGAGAGGGAGTAGGATGCTTTTCTCGTGGACTTGGAATGAGCAGAGAAAAAAGCCCCATGCGGTGCTTGCGAGGGCTAATGGAAGAAGTGTTGGTCGGGGGTACCGGCCAATGATGACGGATGATGGGAGAATCGAGAGAATGGTAGCCACAAGAGAAGCGCGTTGGAGTATGCTGGTTGGAAAGTGGTGCAGCTTGTAGAATGTGTGAATTGTGCACCATACATTGGCAACTTTGTCCTCGAACAACCCTCGCGCAAATGGGAAGATGCGATGGATTGCTTGGGAAAGCTGAAGTATTGGTGGGAAGAACCAGGAGGATTCGTCGATTTGTAGAGGGAGGGTTTGAAGAAGTGGAGGGCTAGGAAGTGGACGGTTTATACCGCGGTATTTATCGTATAGACCAACAGCCATGAACGGGCCAAAGAGCAACGCAAAGGCAGCTACCGTAATGAAGCTGATGCCGACTAGTCGCCCGATTCTAACCCGTGGTGAAAAGCAGGATCCGAGCATGAAGGCAAATATCGTGGGGGCATAGTATAGAGCCATCTGCTTGAATCCCAAGGCTGATACGAAGAACAAAGAGGCCCATAGCATTCGTCCGGCAAAAATACTTTCCAAGGCCGCAACTACTAGGCCAAGCATGACAGTATTGTATTGAAAATGTCCGTGGTCCACTAAAATAGTGGAGGGTTGCATCAGGATGGCGACGAGTGCGATAGAGGAGGCCCAGATGTGAGTTCCTTGTAGCCGCGAATACCTCCTCAGAAATATGACAACTGCGGGAATGTAGACGAGATATTCGGAGACCACGACGGTTGCCCGCATATAAACCTTCAACAAAGGCCCTTCAATCCCGCGAGACGTGTCTAGCGCAAACCATGATGGATCGATAAGGGAGCCACTGCGGAGAACTAGTCAGGATATGTTTGTTTCAATCAAGGAGTATATATATCGCTTACAACTTGCCCAGCAGCCAGCTATGATAAGCAGTAAGAGGGGGGTAATCCAACCCCCACCATTGTAGGTCGTAGAAGTACCATGACGAGAGGGGGAGGTGAGCGGTAATTTCCATCCAATGTCTCTGCGCTTCGAAGTCACCGTACATCGGAGGGGTATTTTGGCCTATGCAAGCTTCCATCAGTCGCGGGCTCCATTTAACATCCAGACCGCAGCAGTGGACTCACCAGAGTAACCCCAGAGACTCGTCGCCCAGCGAAACAGTCCAACAACCATAAGAATCAGAGGCAGGACCAGCCATTGCGATACGCCTGTGCGGGCGGGCCAGAGGAACGAAACAAGCGGGAATGCGGGAGAAGCGCTGCTGGAGTCTGGGTTGGTAATAAGGTCGAGGTTGGAATGAGGGCTGGTTGACAGCAATTTTCTCTTCTTCCGCGGGCGGTGTGAAGGCGTCGGTGGCGCGGAAGACCCCATTGTATCAGTAGCGAGTGACCATCTGTGAGGCTAGGGGTATGAGATGAGGATATCCGCAGCAATTGCAGAGATCGAGGGGGGAGGTTGGTGTTTTCGCTATCTGTTTCCAGACAGCTGTTGGCCAGTCAGGTTGGGCGGGTCAGATCAAGCTTAAATGGCCGCACTAGTCTCTTCTGGGACTAGGATAAACATGCCCATCACGGAGTTCTGGAGCATTTCAGGGACGAATTGAGTTATCATGGATTGGTTCACTACATGTGCTATGTCTCATATATCTTTACTACAAGGCTATTCCAACTCGAAACAATCGTAAACTGTCTCCAACGCCTATGGCCGTAGTGAGCGAGTTTGGAATTTTGGTAGTTCAGGAATGGGGTGTCCATTTAACCACTCCGTCGCAGTGCACATTCCATTCCCCAGAAAAGGGTCGGCACCATGTTCCAGCAACAGAGTAACGACTTCTTTTCGACCCAGTCGAACAGCCAGACGTAATGGTGTATCTCCCTTTTCTGTCTTATCAGTGGGATCCGCGCCGTTTTCAAGTAGCAGCTTGATCATTTGCACATTGCAGCGTTCAATGGCAAAATGAAGGCTGCTCCAACCCATATCATCTGTCAGACTTGGGTTCCCTCCAGCATCAATCAATAACTTTGCAAGTTCATACTTGACGCCGCCGTCCTGTGTGGATGTCATGGCGTAATGGAGTGGTGTAAAGCAATATTCATCGGTCTTTGCGTTTGGGTCCATTCCTGATTCCAACAGAGCCTTCATCACAGCTTCACTTTTGCCTTCGGCAGCTTTGTGTAGCGGAGTTGGCCCAAATTCTGTCAGTTTCGAACCGTAACCATGTGACAACAGCAGCTTGAGCACTTCGAGTCTCCCTATGCGGATTGCAGTTTCTATAGCCTCGCCTGAGCAGGCAGAAAGATTTATTCCGCTGGTCAACCACTTCTGCAGAAGAGGCACAGACCCATGGTCAACGGCATGGAGGAAGCCGTGACAATACCCATCGTCTCGAGGAGTAATAAACCGTTTGCTCTGTGGGAGGAAACACGTCTTACACCTGGTATTGTATGCTACGCCATGCGGAACAAAACGCGAGTTTCTTTCAATTGACGGCTTTGAAATGGGCTGCCTCAGACACGCCAGATTTTCGATGTTCTCCTTGCACACAACGGAGCGCCAGAAAGTGGCATGTGCAATCTCGCCGCCAGCATCTGAAGCTACAATGTCGAATTTGTAAGCGCCTTTCTCCTGGCCTTTATAGCGTGCAACCGCAGTTACGGTGACGCCAGGGGGTGTTGGGGCAGAATGCGTGATGGACATTCGAGCGACCACTGAGGTGTCACAGTGGGAGAGAAGGGGTTGGAGGGCATTGGCACTGGCCGCTTCCATGATATCTACTAGTGAAGAGGTTGAGAACACTGCAGGCGATATATCGCGGGTGGGGGCGCTGGCAGCAGTGGCAAGGTGGCGGTCTGTGACATCCCAGGCCACGGCATATTCGTGGATGTTGAGGTCTGGTTTCGACATGGTGGTTGTAATTGAAGAAGTATCCTCTAGATATTCCCCTTTCCAGGGTTGGACTCGTCTTTTGGGTTGGGACCAGCCCCACTTTTTGGAAACTGCCACGCTAGCCCGTCCCGGCCTAGCGCCAGGCTACCCGAAGGCGGTGAACCTTCCAGCCGCAGAATTCTTTTCGCCGAAATTTTCAGATAAATTATTTCTGCGCTCCCCCCCCGTCCATCTTCTGTCCATCTTCTGTCACCCCCTCCACCATCCGTCTTTTCTCCTTTCCCCCATCCCGTCCAGCTTCAAGATCCGTGTGGGCTTTGACCTGTGAGCTACAAGAGTTAATCTCTGATCCAGTGGGCATTTCCTGTCGTACACCTGTGGGCTTTTTTGAACACCGAGGGCTTTAGGCTGTTGATTATTGCGTACCTATCTGTGGGATTTCCTTGTGGATTCTATAGACGGCAAAAGCATTGTTGTTGCCTGTCTGTCACCTGTGGGCTTGAAGACTGTCCGTTTGTGGGTTACTGAGTGGTCGAGAAGATTCTTTGCATTCTATCTCGCGTCCCGTTGCTGAATAGTGATTCGATCGCTGTTCGTTGCTGCTTGTTCTACTGAGGGCTTGAATTGTCTGTTACAGTGGGTACTGAGGGTGATCCTGTTGCCGCACACATTTGTCCCAATCCTCGTTTGAGATCATATTCCTACATCGTGAGTGACTGGCCCATTCTCCGTCATCAATATTTTCAAATTCCTAACCACGGCCAGATGAAGATGTCGAAAACCAAGTCGTCCACCAAGGAGAGCAAGGGAGAGGCCAAGGCCGCCTCCAAGGTGAAGAATGGCGCCGTCGCAAAGCCAGCCACCTCCACAAAATCCAAGAGCAAGGATGCTCCTAAGAAGGTTGTGAAGGAAGAGAAGAAGTCCAAGAAGAAGGCCCCCACTCCATCCGAGAGCTCCGAGTCCGAGAGCGAGGATGCCAGTGAGAGCTCCGAATCCTCCAGCAGCGAAAGCGAAACCGAGAGCGAGCCCGAGAAGAAGCCTGCTGCCGCCAAACCTGCTGCCAAGGCTGTCAAGGCCAAGTCCGACTCCGAGTCCGACTCTGACTCCTCCGAATCGTCCGAGTCCGAGGACGAGAAGCCTGCCAAGAACGGCGCGAAAGTGGAGACCAGTGAGAGCGAAGAATCTGAATCCGATAGTGACTCTGATTCTGATTCTGACTCTGACTCCGAAGAAACTCCCGCCGAAACCAAGAAGCCCGCCGCTAAGGCTGAGAAGGTAAGCCGTGACTCCTGTCCCTCAACTACGATTACTTATTAATATCTTGCAGGAATCTACCACTGAGGACTCCGAGTCCGACAGCGATGCCGAGTCGTCCGAGGGATCGTCTGATGAGTCTTCGGATGAATCTGACAAGGAAAGCGCTGAGCCAGAGAAGCCTGCCCCCAAGTCCCAGAAGCGCAAGGCCGAGGACGACGAGGAGGAGGTCGCTGCTCCCAAGAAGACCAAGGTCGAGAGCACTGAGGGCGGTAATCTCTTCGTTGGCAATCTCTCCTGGAACGTCGATGAGGAGTGGCTCCGATCCGAGTTTGAGGGATTCGGTGAGCTCTCTGGAGTGCGCATCGTTACTGATCGCGAGAGTGGCAGATCGAGAGGGTAAGTACTCCTGGTATCCATAAAATAGGCCCTTTCACTGACCTGGGAAACTTGTAGTTTCGGATATGTTGAGTTCGTCAACGCTGAGGATGCCGCCAAGGCCCACGCAGCCAAGAAGGATGCTGACCTTGACGGACGTAAAATCAACCTCGACTTTGCCAACGCTCGTTCCAACGCTGCTGCTCCCAGAGACCGTGCCCAAACCCGCGCTCAGAACTATGGCGACCAGAAGAGCCCCGAGAGCGATACCTTGTTTATTGGAAACATTGCTTTCAGCGCCAATGAGAACATGATCTCTGAGACCTTTGCTGACCACGGATCCATTCTTGGTGTCCGTCTCCCCACCGACCCTGAGTCTGGCCGTCCCAAGGGCTTTGGCTACATCCAGTTCTCTTCCGTCGATGAGGCTCGCGCTGCCTTCGAGGCTCTCAACGGTGCCGACCTCGGTGGCCGCTCCATGCGCCTGGATTACAGCACCCCCCGCCAAAACTCCGGCGGCAGTGGCGGCGGCTTTGGCGGCCGTGGTGGTCGTGGTGGTGGACGCGGTGGACCTCGGGGTGGCCGTGGTGGTGGTGGCCGTGGTGCTCCTCGCGGAGGCCGCGGCGGAAGCACCAACCGTGGCGGATTTAGCGATTACCGTGGCAGCAAGACTACTTTTGATTAAGCAGCTCGCTTCTTCTGTTCCCCAATACCCATCGCGTATCGGTAAGGACCCAGGCTTCGTACATAATAATGGCAACAGGCGCATGGTTTCCTTCTCCCCTAGGTAATGTATGATTAATCCTCTGTTGGTTGAAGTTGTCGGTTGTTTACTCAAAAGTTTGTTGTTTGATATCTCTTGCGAGGCAATTCCTCTGATCAGTTTGTAAACCACGTTTGTTTTAAAAGATAGTTTCAATAATAGTGCTTTCCGGGCCTCATCATCTGAACTCCTGCACACCGCTATCTCCCAAGCCCTAATCAGCTGCCCTAATTTATGCTTCTTTGGGAGCGGGGTAGACCACGTGACTCTTGGCTCATCTCCGCCATCCAATCAGGAAAGGGCTGTCCATTTGGCTCCTTTCTGACCACGCACTATCATGGCACTAGCCCCACGCACCCCACTTTGGACACCACTTCCCCAGATATTGCGACAACCCCCACGTCCTTCGTCGTCATTAACCTCCAGCCTCAACATCCCCAACGTCTCTTCGATCCTCATCCTCACCATCCTCCCTCTCCCATCTGTCCTTGCCCGCGGCTATTCGGCCTTCATAGTGCTGTCGACCAGGTATGACCTCTAATGTCAAACCGGCCGCATCCTGATCTTTTCCTTCTCCTTTCCTTTCTCCTATAACCCCTCCTATCAGCTGAGGGATACCACGGGACTTAAGCAGATCCTCTGCCATCTCGCAACATACGCCGTTTTTACCTATACTCTATCTCACGCATAACTATACTACTGCGTCCCGTGGATATCCTCCTACCGCGGGATACGAACCCAGTCTGCTACAGATCGTTGTGTTCTTTCCGCCCATGCTCTTCCGCCGTTCTCTTGTCACCGCCCCCGCACGATACTGCGACACGTCCTATCGATAAACACCATTATGCAGCCAAACCACCTCGAACCCCCTGGCCCCGTCCGTGACGCTGTCCAAGAACGGAGACTTCATATTACCAGGGATAACACCGGTGCATCACGGGATCGTGTTATGCGCTCGCAAAACGCGTCTGGTGGACCTCATACCCGGTCAGAAGGTAAGGAGATACTTCTTGTCCATGATAATTGGCAGAAGACGAGGCAGAAGTTAGCTAGATCGAGTATCAAGCATGCATATCGATCTCGTCCTTCTTTGCTTTCCACATAACTCCAACACAGTCCGTTTAATATTGTCCCTACACCATGTACTCATTTAGCTATTACACAGATTCCTGGATAGAAGTCGCCTCCCAACCATCGTCCTCGTCCTTATCCTCGGCTACCACGAACGAAGATATTGTCACGACTGGGCTTCAGATACGACAGCAGCGCCAGCGCAGGCTTTCAAGGCGCCACGCTGCCTCGCACAACATAAATATCGATTACGCCCGCCGTTCACCCAGTGCCCCAGGGAGTAGTCAAGATGAGTATGAAGAAAGCGAAAGCGAGCCAGATCATGTCTTGAGCAGTTCAAATGAAGATATGTCAAGGTCGCGCGGGAATACGCTATTTATCCATGGTCATTCTTCCGCCTCCGAAGCTATGCTTTCAAGTGATGAGGATGATAACTCTACCGCTCTTGGACTAAATTCAAACCCACATGCCTTCACTCCGCAACCTAATGCATTTTCGCATCCTCCTACCTCGCAAAATCAACGTTCCCGAGCAACTGACCTTCCTCCTAATCCAACGACAAGGCCACCTCTCGTGAGGACAGGGTCACGAAGAAACTCTCGCTCCAGTCTCCGTTCGGCACGTCATGGTAGACAGCAGCAACATTCTCCATACAATATGATATCACCCTCTTACCAAGCCGATAATGATGCCGCTCTACGTGCAAGTCTCTCTACTCTTCTATCTTGCGCTGCAGCAGCCCGTGGTCTACCCAAGAACGACACCCAACCCCAGAGAGCAGAAAGGGCCGAGCCATCTGCGTTCCGATTAGTTCCCGAGTCTGTTGCTCTTGGGAACGGCGGCACTGCTCAAGAATGTAACAGGGGTACCAACGTCGCAGCACAAAGCAAACCCCCGCGCTCATCGTCATCCAAGCGCTCTACGTCTCCAACTACAGGACATAAAACAAGACGAAAAGCCAGCCCCTCTCGAGCGCACTCGCCTTCAAAACGATCACGCCGGGTTGACATGTCCCAGTCTGCTTCTATTGTCAGCCCCACCGTCATGACTTGGGTCATTAGTGCTGGTGTGGTTGTATTGTTCTCCGCCATTAGCTTCTCGGCCGGTTATGTGCTCGGACGAGAAGTGGGACATACTGAAGCCGCGCAAGGGCTGGGCGGCAATGGCCTTGGTGGATTTTTGAATGAAAGCTCAGGTGAAGGTGGTCTGTCCAGTATAAAAGCGGGAGCCGGCTGTGGGAAGGAGGCGGTCAAGGGTGGATTGAGGAGGTTTAGATGGGTTGGAGGCGGTGCAGGATCGAGCATCAGCGCTTAGTTTTCCAACTTGTTAGCTGCCCGCCTGTCCATGTCAATCGCTGTCTCCCAACATATATGTTGGTGCATGGGCCTCTGTGTGCCCTACCATCAGTCTTGAACACTCGACGAAGGCAAACACCCACGGTCTATATATCCCTGTCAACCGTTGATACCAGGGGCTCGAACCGCGAGACCCCAATCTATATTTTGAATTCATCGTAGGAAGAGGCCGGCTTGTTCCTACTCCTCTTCGTGGACAAAAGGGCCTCTTTCCTTACGATCATTGCATATCTCATCGTTATCGGAGTCTTTGGGTTTTTATCTATTTTACTTGAGACGGGTGCAGTGCCATTTATTACGAGCATCTCCCGCAAGTCATTAAATATTTTCTTGTCCCGGCGGGGTTTTTTTCAAGTCATCGTTTACGAAATACCTTTTTTGTTTGATTTTCTATTTGTTGTTGGCTGGTTGGTTTGTTTTGTTTTGTTACTGCAGAAAGTTGACGTCGCATCGCATCAATATTTAACTTGCTACGTACGCTGCATGTCCCCATCATATATCCCAGTTTATTTTTATTTAAATGATATATTGCTATATGCCAAATTATAATAGTATTAACGAGCAATGAATCCGTACTACCGTCACTTCATCGGTTACCCCTAGAGAAAATATGATTGAGCGAGGTCCTGAGGTAAGGGGAAGGGGTGTATTTACGACGAGTGTTCAGCCCTAAGTGCTGAATTGGGGATGGCCTCGGCATCAACGACCGACTTGTGCAATAACTAAGAAGCTCCATCAGAATACAGAACTCACAGTGACTCCTATTCAGAGAGACAACTAGAGATTTATCTCAATATTTCCAGAGCTCCCTGCCTTGATATACTGGACCTTTTACTATAGATCACTATGCTTCGTCGGCCCCAACGTCACCATCCCAAGGCCATTAAGCGGAGCTGGTATATGAAAATGCGGTTTGACGGATATTTCTTTGATATATTCATCATTTCTTTCAATTCGTCTTAGAACTTTCCGCAAATCTTCACTTTAAGAGGGATGCAAGAACCACTGAGGATCAACTCATCCGGGATGTCAGGACAAATCATTATGGATATATGGTGCCTAGGATACAGCAATGCCACTATCCCAGCCGTATGAATACTCTGTCTTCGGTTCATTTCAGGTTGTAAGCATTGAGTTTCACCCAGATTGTGAGTGAGGAGGAGATATCTGAAGACTTGCACATCGCTCAGAGAGACAGAGAGAGGAGAAAAGATTTGGGATGTACAGCAGCAGTGGATTCCTGATGGATCTCAAGCACTTTTCTAATGAGTATTGGTGAACAGGAGATGGTATCTAGTTACCATAATGCAGAGAATTGAAACCTTGCAGGTATCATGCATTCAACAATGAGGTGTCCACCGCTAGGATCTTGATCTAAAAATCCGATGGAATATTTAATTGCCACTTGAAAGTGGCTTCACCAGTTAAGTTAGTTACCCAGAGACTGTTTTCACTAAACCAACATAAATACAGACAGTAGCTAATCAGAAAGGAAATTCAACAGTATCTTCTTTGTGGGCATCTGGTTGCCATGAGGGACATAACTAACAATTGAAATAAATACTCACAGAGCTGCCTGCTTCTGTCAGCTTCTTTGTAGGCAGCCCCAGCTCACTCCAGGAATAATCTGAGAAAGATCTTATTTTATATTCACACCTACTAGTACTCTGTCTGATGGCTTTTTGCCAGATTGTCCATCAGATCATAATAAATAAGCCAGATTTGTGAGAACTTTTAGGCCTTGAGGAGGTTGACATGGCTTGACTAAATATTAGCCCAGAAAATGTCACGGATGGGAAAAGAAAACGCCAACAGGAATGAAAAACAGAGGGAGGAATCAGATCCAATATTTGAACCATACTATTACAAACGACAAAAATCCTAATCTCCCGCCGGGCTGGAAACTTCTACGAGGGGCGAACCATAGAAGGATGACTTTTCATGAATATATATCTCTTGGATTGCTCTACATGAAACCTAACTACGGATTTCCCTCGACGCCGAGAAAACGTTCGTTACTTGGAGTAAATTGCGAAAAACCCTTCTCGTCCCTCCAGATACACGTATTTAAAACGATTAGTTTTTCTTCGCGGGTGTGTGTGGTCAGCATATATTCGGTTTGGTTTTGTTGAATTGCGCTGGGTGGAGCGGATCTTGGGAATAGATACTAGGTACCGTCTATGTTGGAGATGTTTCTGCTGGTAGCTATGAGGATTATCATTGGAGCGTAAATAACTAACCCGTCGCTTGGATTTATTGATCACTTTTTTTTTTCTGTTGTGGCATCAAGCCAAGCTTGATATCGATAAATATGCGTCCGAGAAAAAATCCTCTGCAGCAGCTTCTTGAAGCTGTGCTAAAGTGCTAGCTACTGAAATCGAACGGGGCAGGTTACGGTCTCCAGTCCAGGAATATATAAAACAAATTCAAAGCAAAAAATAAATAAAAAATATAAACAAAAATAAAAACACAAAACCGTCGGTATTCTATTCTATTATACATTGGACAGAACAAAGAAAAAAAATACATCTCCACCTCTTTAGGCCAGTGGGCAGAAAAGTGGGCGCTCAGTGGAAACAGGGAGATCACGCCC
Organism: Onygenales sp. PD_12; assembly: GCA_032988185.1. Classification (NCBI taxonomy): domain Eukaryota; kingdom Fungi; phylum Ascomycota; class Eurotiomycetes; order Onygenales; species Onygenales sp. PD_12. The sequence goes on from JANTQG010000001.1 coordinate 328,728, forward strand.
ATCGTTGTGGTATGAAGCCATGAAGACCATAGGATGATTGTCCCAATCCCATCTCCAAAATCCGGTTCCGTTCCCAGCCCGGCCAGCGGAATCGGCAATGAGCAGCGATGGGCTAGTGGTTGTCGTCCTTCCGCGTCCCTATTCATCTAGGAATCCGTATATACACGCTCCTTGAATCCACAATTCCCAAATCAAGCAATAGAGGCATAGCTCCCAACCCAACCCAGATACCCAGCATGGGGAAACAAAACCCCCCACCATTCAGTCAATATAGATTTTTACATTCCGCTCAAGAAATTGGCCTCCTGGATGCCCTTCCTCCGGGCGACTCTGGCGCTCTTTGTGATCTCGGAACGGGAATTGATGCTGTCCGTAGCTAGGTTAAGGGGTTCACTGGATTGTGCGACGGCATCTGCGGAAGTGATATCAATGGCTTGCTCGTGCAGTGGAATCTTGCGCGGTTCGGCAGCGGCCTTGGCGGCCATTTTCTTCTCGTGGCGTAGGCGTTGTTTTTTGTTCATGGCTGGTTTTTTGCGTGTTAGCAGTTTGTTTTAAAATTGTGTTCATATTGGAGCGGATGGGGTGGGGTGAGTATGTCTATGTATCGCTGCGCAAAAACCGAAAAAGGTACATTACGGAGGATACATATTCTAAAACAAGACCTGATAATAAGAACTTACTCGAGACATCCACGCCTCCGTCCCCTTTGGCCTTGGCCTTTGCATCATCAAGCAATCCCCACAACCAATCCGGGTACTCATGGTCTTCTAGCGCAAAAACCTCAGGTTTATTCTTCATATAATTCAGACCCTTCAGTTTCGTGCCAGCTGGAGTGCCACTGAGGATACGCGGTGCGGTGGCAGCTTTGGATGCTGCAGCTGCAGATTCCGCGGTGGGCGCGGCGACGCCTGGGAGACCAATTGATGGCGCGGACTGTGATTGAGTAGCGGCAGCGGGAGTTTCAGCAGCTGGCGTGCTATATTGTCTGAAAAGCTGTCGGCGAGGGAGCAAAGCTGCGCATCGTGACGCTTGGAGGGAGGCGGTAGTCTGATGGCGGAAAGGCAGGCGGTGGAGGAGACTCGTTCGACAACTCTGGCAAAGCATTGTGGTGGCAGCTTTTTAAGCGGATAACGGCGAAAAAGGGAAACTGCAAGGCAACAGGGCGCGTAAAGGAATGGCAACAAAAAAGAAAAGTCAAAGGTGCTGCAATTGCGGTGAGGAATGGTCTATCAAGGGAATCTTGGAGTTGAGCGGATGAGATAAATTTGATGCCAAGACTTGGAGGTCCAGGTCACGTGGCCCAGTCCTTCTGAGACTCCGCAAGACCTACTTCTGCACCACGAAAAAGGGAGAAGGAATACTCGGGAGGGTATAAAGATGACAATAGAAACTTGTTCAACAAAACCAGCAGAAAATGCGGACAGTAAAAAATAAAAAATAAAAAAGCAAGTGACGGTGCTGGGAATCGAACCCAGGCTGGCGCGGCCACAACGCGACGTCTTACCACTCGACCACACCGTCTATTTATAGTGTCTGCCCTGCCTTGAGATACTCTTAGCCAGAATAGCATATTCTGCCCCTATTCGTGCCGCTTTGGCTGGTGACGAACTGACCAATAATATCGCGTTGTTTGTACGCCGCGCCCACGTGACTCCTCTTCGCGGACGAAGGGATCCAACCTCAACGTCCAAGGAACTTGACTATATATATCTCTTCCATCTGACGAACATTAGATGCTGGGCATTCATGGTTACATCCCAAAGCGCTGAATGACCCTGCATGAGATCGCACAATTGCGCATCTCCCCCTTCACTTCCTCCGGTTTGGCCCGTTCAAATGACCTCACGACGGCTTCAGGATGCTGATATAGAGCTCCTATGCAATAGCCTAAATCGCAACGAAAGTGGTATACGGACCAAATGTTGGATGTAACAGTAGGTGACCCCAGGTGACAGTTCACTCCCGGGTTCCCTGGACATGATATCTGTGCGCGTTGTTTTCTCCCCCTCAAGGATAAGACGACGATCATCGGTCTCCCAAAACCTTGACATATGAGTATCCCCGGCGAAGGAAAACCTCCGATAGGTGGACTATCAGGTGGGCGCTTCCCATGTAACCGGGAACATGCTTGCTCGAAATCTGGGGTAGCCAAAGCCGGTCCAGGATGAACGCACTGATCACTCTTCAGGCTATTGTTTATACCATTCACAAACAGCTGGACAATCAACGTATCCGTAAATCGGCAATTGCACGAAGCCGATAATATATTGAACCTTCCAATCGGCTACCGGGATCAATTAATGAATTGATTAAGCAGTCTTGTTATCAACTACCCCAGCTAGAGCTTGGGTCAATTCATCAGATATCAAAGCCTTCCGTGTGTGGGATTTACCCTTTCCGCCGAATCTTGCTCGAAGTATAAGAGCGCTGGGACACATGTATTTTCCAAATTTATGCGCCTCCTTCCTTTGCTGTGATCATCATCGTTGTCAGAAAATAAATGTTCATGCCAACATCAAGATCGTTCGTCAAGATGCAGTGGGCCCCTCTCGCCGCCGTCGCGCTCCTCGCGCAACATGCCGCCGCTCAGAACATGCTTCGTTTTGCCTGTTCACAACTAGTTGTCGATCGAGTCGACCCCTTGGTCAACCCGGGCGTGGTATACTCCCCCCATCTTCACCAGATCGTCGGAGGGGATTCTTTCAATATTTCTATGCCCACCGAATCACATGATCTCCCAGGCCAATCTACTTGCACATCATGTAGCTTCACTCAAGACAAGTCCAACTACTGGACGGCTGTCATGTTCTTCAAATCAAACAATGGAAGCTATCACCGCGTTCCTCAAATTGGCAATGGTGGCCCACAAGGCCAGCTAGTCAATGATGGTGGTCTAGATGTCTACTACATCCCAAGCGGCCAGACTACGGCATTTGCCCCAGTAGGTATCCCCATCCGCCTATCTACGTTTCCCCTTATTTTTCTAACTTTGCCCATAGGGATTCCGCATGCTTGTTGGAAACGCTGCAAATACAGATCCTTCACAAGTATCCCAGTCAAGTATTTGTCACCGCTGCTGGACGGCCCCAGATGAGAACACGTTTGTTGGGGCGCAACCATGCTCTGGGAGCGACACAGTTGAAATCCCCGCTGATCCATCATGCTACATGATCCGCCAGACTATCATCTTCCCTCAGTGAGAATTACAATTTCGCCCCGTATCGAGCAAGAGTTGCGCTGACATATTAATCCAATAGCTGCTGGGATGGTACAAACCTCGACAGTCCAGATCATCAGAGCCACGTTTCCTACGGGGACGGACAAGGTGGAGCCACCGGCGGTGGTGCATGCCCCTCAACGCACCCCGTGAAGCTGCCTCAGGTCATGTATGAGCTCATGTGGGACGTTTCCGAATTCAGAGATCAGAGCATGTGGCCTACGGATGGCAGCTCTCCATTTGTCTACAGTATGGATATTGGGTAAGTCGGCACTTAACACAGCACTTGCAGGAAGTAGTTCAAGAAAGATGATTACTGACCATTTTTATAGCGGAGCCGCTGCCCATGGCGACTACCTCTTCGGCTGGGAGGGCGACTCACTCCAAAAAGCCATGGACTCGGGATGCAATGGCAACGCCGATTGCCCCGCAGCCGGACTCACAGCCCAACAACCAGATCAGTACAACGCATGCAAGATCCCACAGCAAGCGCCAGAGACAGTTGACGGATGTAAGTTCCCGAAAAAACAATGAAATAGAGAGAAAGGGGGGAATTTCCCACCGTTACTAACCATCTAATTTCTAGGGATCCAAGCTCTCCCGCTGGGCGATGGGCCCTCTTCTTAAACCCCACCACCTGGTCAACAAACCCCAATAGAAACGGATCAGGGCCCTCATCCATTTTTATAACGCATAATTGCAGTGAATTTTTTTCCCTCCCCCTAAATGCATGGAAGTTTTCATCTGTCTGTCCATCCAGAATGTGCGCTTGAGCAGTTTTGTAGAGTGGTATGCTAGGAAGTCGTATGAAGGAGGGAATGGAAAGGAAAGGAAGGGAAAGGAAGGGAAAGGAAGGGAATGGAAGGGAAATTTGCTAAATCCAACGAAACTCTTTCATCTAGTTTGTCCAAACAGTCGTTTTTAAAGTTAGCCCGCCTAATAACAGAACTAGAGCTTGTAGGCAGATAATTCTGGTTTCTTTCATTTGACTTTGCTTCCTTTTCCCCTTTTTCTTTTTCCTTTTTGTTTTGCTTAGCCCTTGACGTTCGTTACATTGCTAGCGTTTTCGTCGTTGTGTATTGTTTGAGTAGGCTGTTGTATTCGTTGTCATAGTCTTATACAGCATCGTCGTCGTATTTATTGTGGATAGTCTCGGTTCTATCCCTCTCTTAGATCTAGTCTATTTTCTTAAGAGGGGCGTACAGGAAGGAAGGAAGCGCAAGGAATTTGGAAATTATTGCCAAGCGGTTGGCAATACAGTTAGTAAAATTTGCCATCTCCTTTGCTATGGCTGGTCAATATAAGAGGTTGAAAATTCCTGGAAAGGTGATGGGCGTATATATCTTCACGTGCCTAATTTCCTGGTAAGCTACTCTGAGACTCGCGCTCCAGGAAGGCAAAACTATGTACAATCATATTTTTGTTTCTTCTCTTGATAAACAATCAAGAAAAGAAGCAAAAGCTCATGAACTAACACTCTCTCCTATATACAGATTGCAAACTTCAACGAAAGCACCCCAAGCAACACATCTCCCCCTCATCATCCAACCTAGAGCCTCCCTCACTGCAACCCCCCCACAATTTCATCAAAATTTGCATTCGCAGCCGCCGCAAAGTCATGTTCCCAATAGTTACTAACTTCATGAGCAGGAAACGACGATGAAGGCGACGACGGATCAGACGGTGCCTCTTGACTAGTCGCATAGGCCAGCCGAATACTCCCCGCGGGATCCAAAGTAGTGCTATCCCAAGACGTGCATCCCGTGCACAAGGCAGTGTATTGCCAGGTGTTCCCGTCCGAGTGCGTGCCGGTGGTGAAGATTTTGTACGTGGCGCCATCGTACACGTCCGGCATGGTGTGGGATCTGTGGAGGAGATTGTTAGTAGGATGTTAAAATATTTTAATGCTGTCTCTGGCACGTACGCGGCATAGCGAGAAGATACAACGGCATTGCCGCCGTTTGCCCAGGAGACGGTCAGTGGGCAGTTAGGCATTCTGCCTCCCCAGGCTAGTCCGGCCCATCCGATATCGCTGGGGGCGACGATTTGGATGACGACGTCGTAGGGGGTATTTGCTGGGACTGAACCGGGAACCGCGATGCGGTAAATGACGTCTTCTGTTAATGTGTGCGGCGCCCGATATTCGGAGAAGGTCAGGCCGGTCTCTGGGTCCTGGTATACGGTGGAATCGGCGGCATGTGCTGGATGTAGCTTTTAGCAAGAGGGTGGGTAGAAAAAAGGGGTGGATACTGTGGTACTTGCCAGTGCCCATGAGAGCTGCTGCACATGTAACTATTGATGTCCAGCGCATGTTTCTTGTTCCGTGAAATTCTCTGGGTTAATATCAAGTGGGAAATAATGGTCAATTGGGGGCTTTCAGAGACTTCGTATATTGTGTTTGTGTTCGTTCCTAAAGGAAACGGGTAGGTTGTGGTATATGAGTAGGATTGCAATGTAACACCACTTAGAGAACCGTTGACTGGAAATTGGGCAAAAAAAAAAAAAAAAAAGCCACGATAGCCTTCGCCGTCTTGGTGCCCTCAAAATGAGACAGGACGCTCATTTCTCGAAACTTCCTTCTCGGGGGTGGGATGCAGCGACGGCGGCCTGCGCATGGTCAACATGTGTGTATCCATTTTAACCGGATATTGTTTCGTTGCCGTCATTGGCAAGGGTAAATCCAGCAACTGGGCCTCAATGCTATATTTTAATTTGGGATGAAAAGATAATACCCGGCAGATCATTGAAAATCTTAGTGTTTGGATAGGTCATCATCATAAACAGGCGGCCAAACACCCCTGTTCCTTTTCTCCGAACAACCATCAGTTGCAGGCAGGGTCCATCCTGTCCCACGGGGTAACCAGGATGGCACAGGAGAATAAAACAAGGGTAATTGCAGGGCCTCATTTAATTCCCTGGGACTCCTGAAAGCCACATACCAAGAGACTGGAACCACTGACATCGGCGCCATACTTTGGGACCAAACAGGCCCCCAAGGGCGGACAACAGAAGCAAAGCAAAAAAAAGTGTCCAAGGACAACCTGGAAAATCCCCCAAAGCAGAGACTTTCTGTAAAGGCGAGGAGCGGGGAAAACAAGTTTGGGTACGAAGATTGACAGGGGAATCCCGAACAACAGGATGGCATGTTGTTGATATAGACGAATAAAAGGGGGAGACTAAAATGCGGGGAGCTTCACTGGTGGGATTTCGCGTTCCGGATCGGCACTCGGGATTCCCCCACAGCCGAATTTCGGGATTGTCCAGCAAAGCTCGGACCGTCGAGCCGGCGACTCTTGGCCTGTGCACCGCCACATCCCGACGACAAGTGTTGGCGCTCACCCAAAGATAATGTCCAAAGCACGGGGTCGAAACTGCTTCGAGCTCTGCGACACCGAAAACAAGCTTCTTCGGACCTTATTATACAGTGGGCCATTAGCACATCTTACCTTGTTGGTATCCGCCTCTTTTGTATCACGTCGACGTCGACGGTGTTGCTGTCACCAGTCAAAGAGGGACACGGCCCCATGTGTTGCGAATGATCCGCTGAAGTTGGTATTGAAGAGCTGAAGAAGAGCCTTATTCCACTCGAAGAAGGGATAGCTCACCTAGTTATTGGAATGAATATTGCTTCAAGTCAAAGAGATCAAAAGAGGGACTCTGAGCGATCCAGCACCTTTTATATACACGACTGATGCGAGAGATCGACCGGCTTCACAATTCGGCATTTACAAAGTCTCCGGCATCCGAGAGATTGGATGAGCCGTGAGGGCAATTTGTTCCATCCAGCCGCACTTTTCATTCTTGCGATGGGATTAACTCCGGATGAACCTGGGGTAGAGCGCAGCAAGTTTGAGGCCCCAATCCAATCAGAGATTGCATGCGGCATTGTTGGTTCTCTTGCTTCTATATGATGGATAGATGGTCCTTTCTTACCCTTTCCCTGGCAGTGGCTGGGAATGTGCCTCCTGAATTGTGCCCCCATGGGTCGAGGAAACAGTTCAATGTAGGCAGAGGAAGTGCAGATATGACAAGCAACCCTGGCCCAGCGTCAAGCCTTCCCCGACTTTCTATTCTGATGTCATGATGGTTCTTGTCATCGTCCCGACAGGGAGAAAGGTGGACAGGTCCCTACCATCCGTCCCCCGAGTGTGAAATTGCATGCCCCTTTTCCTTTTCATCATCCAGAGGAGTTCGACCACCATATTGGCGTAGCCAGAATTGACCGGCCCCTCCGAAGTGGTTACAAGAACCGCGCAGTTTCTCTATTGGCCCCATAGGCTCTCGTTGTTCAAGCTCGTCTCAATCAAGTCCTTCGTTCAAGATTCGTGGTCATACCAAACACAGTGGCCCCCATCTCGTCCACATCTTCAACTTTCCTGGTTCAAGAGGGCAGATTTTCTACTCGTACTCCATAACCCGGACTGTCTATGGAACTACCCGCCCTTTTCATCCGTGGAGTTAGATTTAAACGTCTGGCAAGACACTGATGTTCATCCTCATAAAAGGGAGATTACCTACCCTCTGATGAGGGACTTGTAACTGCGGGCACAAGTGCTGTGCAAAATGTTGAAGCAACAACAGTTCACCCCAGGCCCAAGGTGACCAGTACGGTCAGTTCACAGTTTATCCCGCTTAGCCCTGATGTTATTTATGATTTCATTTTAAAAAAAGTGAGCTGCATATCTTCATAACTCTACATTGCCTATCTAGCTACCTAGGCAACGAATGGAGACCCAGGTGAGACAACATAAACATATTGCTACTTTAGGCCTAGCGTGGATGGGGTGGAGCCAAACTTTCTAATTCTTGTCTCTGCCCTTGAATCTTGCACCCCCCCCCCACCCGAGAACTCATCAACTACACTCACTCCAATTACCATCTCCACACTACTACTCCCTAGGCCCTGCTTTACGGCAACTCAATGGCTGAGACAGAGTGGTCAGACACCCTCTCGGATGCCTCTGATGACAGGAAAGTCACTCGTCAAGGGATAGCCAAGCTGTTAAATTCGGAAAGATATAGTGACTGCAAAATAACATGCCAGGGGCAGACTTTCAATGCACACAAAGCAATTGTGTGTACCAAATCTGCCGTCATTTCCGCAGCAATGGATGGGCACTTTTCGGTACGTCGGCATCAAATATCTAAAGCCAGCCATGCTCATGAAAGAGAACAGGAAGCGACAACTTCAATTATGACTCTGGACGAGTTCAATCCTGGGATTGTGAAACGCATGTTGATATATCTGTATACGGATGAATACGAAGTGTCCCTTGATGACTGGGTATTAGCTGGCACCGGGATCGACCCAGATGCCGACCTTGATGACTGTATGTATATCTCAAGATATACTCGGACGTGGCCGGTTGATGACCAATATTCTTTCAGACGACGATCTTCGCATCCACATCCAAACACATGCCATCGCAGATTATCTTGAAATACCAGAATTACGAGAACATGCCCTAGACATGATCGTTGAATGTTTCGATTTCGACTGGTCTGCGCCTAAGTTCATACTGCCATGCAAGAGATTCTGGACACTACCCGACATGACGAAATACAGGAGGCAACGGCTGATATAGCTACAGCGCACATTGACGAGCTGATGGGGTTTAAGGAGTTTGATCGTCTCCAGCTACCCAGTACAATAACTCTGGGCATCTTGCGGAACGTACTAGAGGCAAGACCAAAAGCAAAAAAATAAATCTGTCTACACAAGCGTTTGATAGATGTGAAAGGGCTGTGTCTTTTTATCTATCGTTTGGTTACATTCCTGTTTATCTTGAAGACCTCTTATGGCTCGGGCTTGAAAATTTTCGAGTTTATCCGTTGCATCCCAGGAATCATATTTCTTTTTTTATTTCTCTCCTCTTATGAGATCAGTTAACACATGTCAAGAAATTATCTGAGGAGTTTCTTGTTACTTTCTCTGAATTTGTCTGTCTTTGCCTTTGTGTGTTATTCTTTCCCTTAATCCTTGAGATTAACCTTCTAAAACCTGCCTCCCTTGTCTGTTGTGTTTATGACCACAGCCCTTCTGCTTCCCACCCTGCCCTTCCCTCCCTTTGGTGGCTAGGGCCCATCGTCTGAAAATAAGACTATAAGAAACGGTGATGCGCATGTTAAAGATTTGATTTCAGCTCCATACCAACAATTTCCCTGGGAATAGCTGCAATTGCCAAGTGGTTAGGTCCACATTTTATGGAAAGTAAGTGATTCGTGATGCCTAACCTCGAGTGGAACTGAGCAGACAACAACAAGCTGATCATCAGGTGTTATGTATTCTCAAGATTCACTGATTATTTGTGTAGCTAGGTTTATTGTCACTGTCCTTGCTAAGGAACCCTCCCCACCCTCTTTTGAACCTTTTATATCTCTCGACACCTCTCTTGCTCGGCCAACCTCAGCAAATTCCGGCTCAAACAGATCCCCTCCACAATCCGCTTCCAGCAATAAACAGATATCCACTGCTCCAGCATCTTGGTCGAGTAGCATCTCCGTCATGGTTGCTAATCCATGCTGGATCGAATCGCTGCTGGGCTCAGAAAAGTATTCGGACTGCAAAATCGTCTGTCAAGGCGAGGTTTTCCATGTTCACAGAGCTGTGGTGTGCACCCAGTCCCCAGTCATCGCAGCCGCCATTGATGGAGGCTTCAAGGTAAGAGTAATAAGTTTGTTTTGAGCTAACAACGTCCATTAAAAATGAGACCCACAGGAATCGCACACAAGCACTATGCACCTCGACGATTTCGACGTTAAGATTGTGAGGGAAATGCTCCAGTATCTATACCAGGGAGAACTATCATTTTCTTTGAGCTCTCTTTGCATACGGATGTCGGCGGGAGAAGGTATATAAAACTATGAGATATTGATGCACCTAGTATACTAATCACCAATACTGCAATAGAGGTCGATGCTGCGTTGGACGCCAGCACCCGGTTGCATGCTATCGCCGATTACTTAGGGATATGTAGTTTGAAACTGGAATGCATAGACTCAATCGAGCAGGCCCTTTCCCAAGAATGGCGCATCGACAAATTCATCACAACAACAAGAACAATGCTCACCACAACCCACGACGCCAATGCCCATCGCCGTTTAGGTAGTATTGCGGCTGGATATGCCGGGGAGCTCATGAAATCCGATGAATTCAAGGCTCTCGACCTCCCACCCGCGTTCACTTTGGAAATGATAGAGTCCATACTCCAGAAAAACGAAGCTTCCTCATCGATTCCGACTAAACGAACTCGTCGACAGATTTCCTAGATTCAGCAGCAGACACCGGGCCGGATCAGTACTCCAGACCACTCTATGTTGGGGACCTATCTTTATCCCACCCATCTTGAGAATGCGTTGCTATTCTGCCACCAGCATGTTTTTGTTTCTTAGTTTAACGGGTCGATGGCGAATTGCGTTGTGGACTTTCCTTCCCTTTTTTTCTTTCTATCCCTTTCCTTTCTTTCTGTTGCATTTAGAGCCCAAAGGACTGAGCCCCTTTTCCTTCACGCCAAATGGCCCCTTTAAATGTATCGAGAGACTAGTTGTGTTTCTTCCTTCTTGCCATATGTTTGTTAACCTCTCATGTTTCGCGGGATAAGCTAGTGGAATCAGAATCATTCTGCAATCATATTCGTTGTTCCTAGAATTACCACATCAACTTGTTCCTGTGCAATCGTATCCTAACATAAATAACCCTTGCCTCGATCTCCTATTCAGTTCGTCCAGTTTTATACCTCCTGAACAGGTAAGACAGATTGGACGGTCTTGAAAAAGAACCGGAGAATGCTCTGCCCAGGTGTTTCAACTATGCAGAGCACAGTAGGACAAAAAGACTTTGGATTTGGGTATTTATTGAGAACGGTAAAAATTATATTATATGATTAAGCATATTCACGAGATATATGGATTTGCCGTAACAAAAGCCCAGCAAGAACAAAACGCCCTTTGAAGGTAATAGGAATGAATAATCTTGCGAAAACGCGCTCATGCGGGTTAACCGCGGGGCGAATGGCTTAGCAACTAGGTGGTATATATAACGGGGCTGATTGGGGAAATCGACAGATGGGGTTGCTGGTTGGACGGGTATATTCAGTCGTAGGATTATCGTCGTGGACGTGGGTATGTATGCTTCATGTAACGAAATCTCAAGTGATGACGACGTTCAGGTCTGAGGCGCATATGCAAATAAACGTCATGGTTCCTCATGATTTCGTTCGTCATATATATGGGTAGCTCTCGGAAATGAACGTTGGTGGTTTTCGTAGCCGTGGCGCCAGTATGGATTATCATATGTACTATAATAAGCGTACTGCATTGGATCTCGATCATTGAGGCCGCTGGATTGCCTCAGAATCCAGCTCCGCCGGACGCACCGCATCATAAGACATGAAACTCATCACATGGTTATCCGGAGACTTCGTCCTTCTCCTATCCGTATTTAGATTCGACCCGAAAGTGACGCCTTCAGGTGATGTTACCGATACTTCAGGCTGGACTTGGCTTGTTTCTGATACATGCGCGTCCCCAGATGCGGCGCCAGAACTGGGCCTCAAATCTCGAGGTACGTTTATCAAGTTTCTCTCCGGTTCCGTGGGGAGTTCCGCCCTGCCTGGTCGTGTCATTGTGTTGTCCAGTTCGGGGGTGATGTCTTTACGGGCCGGGACGCTGGCAAGCAATTCGGAGGGAATTGAGTTACGGGGCCCATCGATGCTCGAATCGGGTGCCTCGCTGAGCGTCCCGAGCTGGATGATGCCGGATTTGCGGTCGTTGGTCAGGTTTACTGAGCCTCTTCCCAGTGCTGGGGAGCCTATGCTTGAAACTGAACCTGACCCGAGATCCGGTGATCCCATTAGGGTTGTTGTGTCTGACGCAGCTGCTGAGAGGCGGTATGGCGAAATTGTACCTGAAGTGTCCCGTTTTTCGGCTCCAATCCCGCCGGCTGTTGAGATAAAATCAAAGTCAGATGATTATACGTTTTCCCCGGTAAATATGAGGATAGCCGTAATGTTTTCTACTAACCTTCTAGCTTGCCGGAGTATCCGTTGCCCGACGGATCTGGACTATTCGTTGCACTCTGGCTATGAGAACCCTTGGGTTCCCTACCAAGAACCATGCCTATCGCTGCATCCTCTTGCGTAAAAGGAGGTGGTTGTTCTTGCTGATTCTTGCGTCGTTTTCGCCAAAATAAAAATAGTGCAATGAGAATAAGGACGATAGCGAGCACTCCTCCAACGGCACCGCCAATTAATGCGCCGTTTGATGATCCGCCAGATGAGGATGCCCCTGGGAGAGGACTACCTGCCGCGGTTGCGGTTGGAGAAGCTGCTGGCCCAGCCGTGCCCGACTGCGAAAAGATCGATGGTGTAGTGGTAGGTTCTGGAGCGGTAGTCCGCAGAGTGGTCGACGGAGTGGCAGCTGTTGGAGTGTCAATGGTCGACGGAGTGGCAGCTGTTGGAGTGCCAATGGTCGGCCGGGTGGCTGGAGTCTGCTCAGCCGGAGGACTCGCGTACTCATCAGGGCATCCTTCTGGCGTGCATGCGTCGATTTTGCAGCATCCAACAAACCCCCCAGGCGTGCACCTATAAAATGTGCCAGTGCCTGGCTCGCATGTGTTTATCTGACGACGAAAATGAGCAGGCATCGTTGCCTGCGTCAATTGTACACGCCAATGACAATGCGGTTGTGTAGATATCTAAGGTTCCCTCTTCCTAGGGAAGACTCACTCCTAGACGGCGAGTCCAAGATTGCGGGCGCAACAAAAGGGCATAAACGGGTGAAGCCCACAACGGAGGGACCCAGAAGGTTAAAAGCCGAAAAGCGGGCAGAGGACACGTCGAAAGGCGGGAGCTTGCAGTACCTCGACATACCAAAATTCCAGGATGAGTTTGCTTGGCTGGGGACGACCCGCCATTAAATTGAGCATTGTTTAGGACGATCAGGTCAACAAAGGCGGTTCAGGGATGGACGTTCCGCTGTTAGACAGTCTAGCTGATATCGGAACTTCCCTGTTCCAGCCCCCAACACTCATTCTGGTGGGAAATGTAACATGCACACGGAGTAACAGATTTCCTCGTGCAACCGTAGGCATTTTACCGGTTTTAAGTACTACTAATATCTCATTAGTTGTTATACGGGATTGCATTCAAGCAGGTGCAATATACGGAGTACCTCAACCATTCTCGTAGTCGAGATAGCGAATCGCGTGGAAACGGTGGCTGTAAGGGTGCTGATGCGCCCTTGATGTTGGAACAAAGAATGAGGTTTGGATAGACGGGGGAGGAATACCGGGCGCTAGTCTAGATTGGGTTAGTGGATACCATGACTCAGCAAGCCCTAATTCATTTGCCCAACCACCTCCTGTCGGCGTTGAACATTGCATATAGAGGTAAAATCTTGTACAAATTGAATGATATTGTAAAACTAATGGTGGTTCATAGGAACCCTAGCTATTTTATATGAAGGAATGTGGGTGGCTGTGTAAACACTAATTCTAAGCAAGATTGCACAAATATAAGATTATCTTGAGATTCCTGACATACCCCCTCAGTGCACACCACACTGTTTAATGAATGTAATGAGGCCAGTCATACTGCCTAAATAGGAAATAAAAATCAAAATAACATAGTAGTACAGGTGTTAAATATCCAGCTGAGTAAGTTCCTCATAGGAATCAAAAATCAACAAAATTAATAAATATATGAAAATGATGATGAAAATGAATAAATTAATCTTTTCCCTCTAGATTTTACTACATATTAATAAGATTAGTAATATTAATAATATTAAGATGTTTGAGAAAGTTTTGATGTTTCTGCAGTGAGAGACCCTTCATCAGGTTATCTGCAGGTATCTCTATCATAGAGACCCAGATTATATTAATATCAGAGCTTTAAACTCACTTATAAAGCTAACTATCATGTATATCAACATGGTGAAGGCACATATTGATCTGTGGATTACTTTTATTTAATAACCCTACTATTTAAGTATTATTACATTTAATAGAGACCTTATACTTAGAGTTAAATTGAATTTGAATGAGAAATTACTTTCACCATATAACCTCTCATCTAGCATGTAATATAGTGAGAAGCTTGGCCTCCATCATAGAGGTAGTTACTATAGCCTGCTAAGTAGACTTCTAATTGACTGGGCTATCATACATTTTGAATAGATATTTAGTTGTAGACTGATAGTCAGCATTATCTATAAAGCTAGTATTATTAGAGAATTTAATAACTTTAGAATTTATATTAGAATTCAGTGGCATTATAAAGGGCTATATTCTTATACTTTATATCTATAGCTCACCTGAACTTCACTCAATCTCTGACTACTCAATTAGATGCCTCTAACTAAGCCTTCATATGAATATTTATCTGCTCTGATCTTATATAATTCCCTTCTATTTATATCACATGATCTTATAATTTCTTTTTCTTTTTCCTTCCTTTTTCTAGTAATTATAATCTTAATTCTAGCATATAGCTTGCATGATTCACTTATTAGAGCACACCTATTACATTTTATAATTACTCACTTGATCTCTTCTTAGAGATCCTTATTATATTTATCCTCTAAATATAATTTATATGTATAGTAGATTCTTCTGAATGTGACTCATATATATAGTAAACTCTTCTGAAATCTGAAATACAACTTACTCAGCTCAGCTCCACTAGATAATGTGTCAGTAAAAGGCCCTAAAACTCTAACAGTTTATATTAATATCTTATAAGATTTTCCTCTGAACTTTCTGAATCCTCTGAACTTTCTGAATCCTCTAAACTCTCTAAATCTAAATAATCTTTTAAATTCATTATGAATATAGACTCTTCACATGAAGATAGCATTTCTTTTCAGAGCTCTAATACTAAATTCTGAAACTTCATCTAATAGCTTATAAATAAGATTAATCTCATTCATTGGCAAAATCTTTTTGCTGCATGTAGGGCATGTGGTGGCACAAGCACACTCATGTAGTTTTGGCAGGTATGGCAATTTATTATATAATCCCACTTGAAGTGTGCAGGAGCCACTATGTGCAGCCAGTCCCTCACATGTGCCTACAATGTAATAATCACACTAATAGTATCAATAGTGCAAATATTCCTAATTATGTTAATATTAATGGAGGTGTTGCTGCTGCTAATAGCATCAACTATGCTAAGATTCATAGAGATATCTTCATTACTACTTGCATTAGATGCACTAATATTACATAGTGTGTTCCTACTATCATCTACATCAATTTTAGTGGAGATGTCTCTCTCACCACTTAATATCAGCTATATTAATATTAGTGGGTGTATCTCTACCCCTATCTACATTAATATTATTAGAGATGTTCTCATCACCACTTACATCAGCTACACTAATATTAGCTAATGTGTCTCTACCCTCATCTATATCAATGTTGTTGGAGGTGTCCTCATTATTACTCATATTAGTCATACTAATGTTGGCTAGTGTGTCCCCATCACCACTCATATTAGTTATATTAATATTAGTTAATATATCCCCACCCCTATTTACATCAATGTTGTTGGAGATATCTCTATTACTACTCATATTAATTACACTAATATTAGTCAGTGTGTCCCTACCCCTATCTGCATCAATGTTGTCAGAGGTGTCCCTGTTGCCACTCATATTAGCTGTACTAATATTAGCCAGTATGTCCCTATTCTTATTCATATTAATGTTAGTGACAGTATCAGCAGTACTCTATACTCTATTATTAATAATATTATCTTTACTGACACTGTCATCTATCATATGTTAGTCATATTAATTATTATTATTATCCAATTCAGTAAAAGTATTATTTATTTATAATGTACAGAATCTATAAACAGCAAAAAATAAAATCAAGATAGATTAATAACTATTAAATGAATGATGCTAGGTGTTATTTGAAATAGATAGTTACAGTAATGAAGAAGAGAAATAAAAGGAGGAGTAAGAAAATTAAAAATGCAGATATTAAGTATGAATAAAGATTATAGAAGAGCTATTAATAAATAATATCACAACCTTACTGAGAGAAATATTAAGCAAAGAGATCTTTCAGCAATAAGTATGTACTGCAGTAAGAGATGGTTTTACACAATGAAGATAATCAAATATCAAAAAATTATAACAGTTTACACTCTTTTCATCATAGGTGCCAATGGGGTTGCCAGCAAAGTATTAGTAATCATAAAGGTAGACTCCAAACTGTAGACAGCTAGTCTACAAAAGAATTAATATACTGTTATCTCAGAAGTAGAGTTAGATTTCAAGCAAATAAGAGAGAGCATGAGGAACCTATAAAGACATATTAATTACTCTATATCTTTTTATTTATTATTCATTAGCTTAAATAAATTAAGATCTTTCATCATATTAGCATTCAGATTAATAATAATCTTATTCACTGCAATTTCTCTATTATCCTTCTAAAATTCAGAAAGATTCCAAACTTGTTTTCAAATAATACATCTCAGTATATCTCTTTACTTCTCACACATTTCTCCCCATATAGCTGTTAAATCCTTGAATTTTCCTAATTGCAAATGTTAGCAACAAAGATTCAATCCCATGTAATCACAAAGTCTAATCCTTATAAAAGATCAAAGCTCCATCAAATTTTAATCCTGTATCCTCAGACTAACCAATTATTTATTCAAGATTCCTAATTGTAAAGTACACCAAATTAGTCATAATAAAGATAGGAAGAATGACAGTAGACTTCTATTTAGAGTATTTAAAGAACTTCTATATGAGTAAGTTACTTGCTAAGCTATGCTGGCCTTAACTATAGAAAAGCTTCACAAACACCTGAAGAATATTATTGAAAAGTCATTGTATACTACATTTTAAGTTCTATGAAGTCAGTCAATAGAGATTAAGAATAATGAAAAATAGAGTTTACTCTATTCTTATTATAAACATCATCTGAGTATAGATAAAGATAGTTCTTTAGAAGCTCTATCTATATCTTTTCCTGTAGATTTACTTTCTTTGAGTACCTATCATCAAATATACCATCAATGTATGCTTTAACCATTATTGTATGATGATGTCAAATTAAAGTAATATATTTAAAAACCTGCCAGTATTATATTAGCATTAGAGTATTAACATGTAAGTAATATACTTAGAGGAACTACTATTCATACCTTCTAACAGTTAGACTGTTTTATTAGCTGGTTTTTGAGATCAATCATATCTTCCATTTGATTTCACTGCTTGATTAACTTCTCATGCTATGTCCTTCATACCTTCTTTATCAATTTCAACATCAGGGGCTTCTTTTCTTCTGATCAAGATGTCCATTGTGATAATGAAATTTCATAGTTAGAGTACAGTCTTTCAGCACATAAGACCCTAACATCATTAAGAAGAGTATAATTGTTATTTTATATTTTACTTCTATCTAGCCTTCACTCTGATTCAGCCCATGTAAGATACTCTTCATCCTCCTTAGTTGCATTATCTTCAATTACATTAGATGTGATAAGGGGAGTTTGATAGCTACTAGTAGAGCCTGAGAAAATCCAATCATCATAGAAACTCAAAAAAGAGCTCCCAGTTGAAAGAGATGATCTTTGCAGTGATGTAGAGTTCTAACTCAAATAATTAGTTGATTTCAGTACTGACATCATAAAATGTAAGTAGACCCATGCTAATACTAATAGGTGAAATCATCTCATAATAGTATTAACATTAATAGGTATAACATGACAAAAAGAATAACTCATCAGGCCTAGCTCAATTTATCTTTACTTATTTAGGGAAAGATAAGATTTATCTTCTACATTTATATCACCACCAACTTCCTCCAAACTATCATTCTTACTCATATCCTTATTATTATAATAATCATCAATAATAGGCTTCTACCTATACTTTAGTCCATTTTTGCCAGGCTGTGCTGCAGGCTTAATTTCAAATCATCTTGTTAGTGTAAGCTTCAAATTTAAATATTAAAATCATATGCTATTCAGATCAACCTATCTCTAACCACTAACTTACAGAACTTATCTTAAGCTGTGTGTCAATTAATTCTCATCTTCACAGCTTCTTTTGATGTTGATTTTAAAAGCTTTAAAGAAAAAGAAAAGACTTCAGGGATAAGAAGTGCATCAATCTAGCAAATAGTAAGATAGAATCCAACATAATTAGAGATAAGAAAAGAATGGAGCAAGGCAATTTTTGAGTAGTAGAATAGAAGTGAGAGAATAACTATTAGTAACTAACTGATAAGAGTTAAGTTAGTATATAGCAGGTATTTTATCAAAATAAGACACATCAATCAAAACTAGTACTATTATAATAAAAACAGTTAGTATACAATCATCTGAAGCAGGAATGTGATAGAAAGAGAGGAATCACTAAAGATAGATATAATTAGTACAATCTTTTTCTAAAGTAATATTTTCTTCTGAAAAATAATAAGAATAGTGTCAATCACAATTCATTCTAATTTATTAGATCCCACAGTTCTGCACCATCAGCACTGATGGCTGAAGTTTACCCATAATTAATCTCTTCCTTTATGATTAATCTCATGCCAGCACTGACTGGGCTTCATAGCTGTATATGAGTCATCTTCTTTCCAAGCAATTCATATTAGTAGTAGCCTGGCCATTAATTAATCATTCATTTATATATTCATTTATTTATTGCATTTACATTCACATTTGTTCATTCTAGACATCACTGACAGGGAAAACCACTATAGGTAGAGATAGAGGTTGAGAGTTAGCATAAGGGTTATAGTGCTAGATAGTAATAGTATAGTAGATTATCTCCTCATCTATATGCTAGTAAATTTTAGCATATCTATTCTACCATCAATAAAAAGGCTTGAATACTTAGATATGACCTATCACTAATTAGTCTAATCTGAGTAGTTAAAAAAAGATGCTAAAATTTGCTTGCACACAGATAAGAAGATAAGCATTAATCTCCTAAATGAAGTGGGGAAGAGGTATATACATCTGATAGCATAAAATAGAATAGTAGGTAATATTAAAGGAATAGATCATAATAGAGCTAATATTAGTATGATCAACATGAGTGGTAATGTGGACATCTGGGCTGCTAATATTGATGTGGATGAGAGTAGAGACACACCACTTAATATTAGCACAACCTAATATAAGTAATAGTGATGGGGATACCTCTATCAACATTGATGAGAATAGTGGCAGGGACACACTAGCTAATATTAGTATAGTTAATATAAGTAGCCAAGGGGATATCTCCACTAACATTAATGAGGATAGTGATAGGGACACACTAGCTAATATTAGCACAGCTAACACAAGTAGCTAAGGAGACACCTCTACTAATATTAATAGAGATGGTAGCAGAGACACACCAGCCAACATTAATATAACTAATGTAAGTGTTGATGGGGATACCTCTACTAATATTAATATAGAGAGTGGTAAATAATGTAGTTATATAAATCAAATAGAGGAATAAAGGATAAAGATATAAAGATAGGCAAAAGAAAAGTCAAAGTAATAAAGAAGTAACATTCTAAGGTCACTAGTCAATCTTATTCTTTAAAAAAATGAAAAACTAGCATCTAAAATCAACCCAGCTATACATATAAAGTAGAAGGAAAAGAGACAGTAAAAAGCTCAGATAGAGAGTCAGATTCACCCCTTAAAATTAAATACTTAAAAATAAAGCTAACCAAATCAATTAAAAGAGATAAAGTAAGATTCATTCAGATTTCAAAGCCTTCAAATCTACCTTTTAAGGGAGGAGATCATCTAACCCTCCACTCAATCAATAATGATAGGGTTGTTAGGTGTAGATCCAGGCTAATTACTAGTATAGGAGGCAGGAGGTAGGAGAGAGCTCAGAGAGGAAGTTTAGAATATATTATTTTAGTATATATCTCATATAGTGTATTAGTAGTGATTATTTCATAGGTAGTTTCCACAACACCCCTTAAAATGGCTAGAGACTTAAACACAGATAGAGAATGATTAACAGTGTACTCAGTAGGTATAGCAGGAGAAATCAATTTATCACACATCAGATTATTATTCATGGGATTAAACTAATAGTATATTTATATGAAAGTATTCAAAATGAATAAAGTCAGCAAGTTCAATCATATTCTGTATGTACATCACATTTCTCCCAGGCTAGGCTAGTAGTGCCTAGATGTTAGGGTGAAAGTTATAGTAGAAGTGTGCCAGCTCCTGATCAGCAACAGACAGTGTTTAATGCTGATTAGTAGGTGACTCATATACTAACCTATATATTATATTAGTCTTACTATTTCTCTATTTTATGATGTCAAAGTTTTATATGTACATCTTTTATATTAAATATGATATTAGAGGAGAGAGGTGATAGGATTTTCTTTTCAGGAAGGAGAAGAGATGGTTTGAGGATTTATTTCAATGTAGTTATAGCCAGTACAATATAGGGAGGAGAATGTTGATGATCTTTAGTAGAAGAGAAGATATTTAAGGAAAGAGAAAAAAAAGATAGAGGAAAGATAGAAAAAAGTTAGGTATTTAGAACTTTTTACCTCTTTCATATATGGAGCTTTATGAAAGCTTTTAAATCAAAAAGGGAGAGATATGGTACTTTGCAAAAGCACCTGAATGGAAATGAGAGGGACACAGTGCTTTATAAAAGCTTGAGTTGAAAAGAGGGGGACATAGCACTTCACAAAAGCACTCAAATTGAAAGGGGAGGGATATGATGCTTTATCAAAGCACTTAAATTGAAAGGGGAGGGACATGATGCTTTATGAAAGCTCAAGTTGAAAGAGGGGGAATATGACACTTTATGAAAGCACTTAAATCAAAAGGAAAGAGATATAGTGCTTTGCAAAAGCTTTTAAATTTTAAATTAAATATATGACTGTATGAACACATTAACCATCTAGTAAAGCATTAATAATGATTATCCTTTCTATTGGGTATCACTTTACATAAATCTGATTCTAGCACTATTCTTTTATTTTAGTAGGAAGATACTCATGCCCCTCTAGAATCCTTCATTCTTTACCCTTCTTATGGTAGAGTCAGTATCTTTTCCTCTTCCAGACTCTACACCTAAGACTCCTTCAAGCTCTATGCCTTTATTCAATTAAGTACTCATTCCACATTGTACCTGCAACAGCTGCCATAAGTGATATATTATTAGTTTTTAATATGTTTAGTGTTCAGTGTGTCTGAGTTTAACTAGGGTAGCTAGCAAGAAGAGGAATCTACAGAGGGGATATACAGCATATAGATACATGAAGAACATCAGGATTAATAAAGATGATGTATGAGATGGTTAAAAAAATACTGCCTACTCATGAGTCTCTCAGTGTTTAAAGGCATTACAGACTGCAAGGTCTACAGGGAGTAACACTAGACTACAAAAGGAAAGGCAGATTGTGCTTCACTTAGATCATAAGACTAAACTTTAAATTTACACCAATCAGATCACACTATTTTGTCAAGGCTCTCAATTGGGACAGAGGATCCATAATTAGCAGGGATTAAGCCAATATAAATATTACTTCACTTTACTCTACAAATAACAGTTCATCTCATATATCTGATAATTATAAGCCTCATATTCAGCCCTCAACTGAGTAAATATATTAGATAAGAAAGAGACAGATCATACTGGCAGTACCAGCACAGCTAATAGAGCTGTAGAGACAGGTTATATCAGCAGCACTGATATAGCAATAGAAGGTACTAATAGTACTCACTTATGAGTAGGTAAAATGGAGATAGATGATACTAGTATAGTTAATTAAATAGCCTTATCCATTTATTTAGATCATAGAGTGTAACAGGTGCACTCTGATAAGTGGATCATGTGAGCTATATGCTAGAATCAAGATTGTAATTGCTAGAGAAAGGAAGGAAAAAGGGAAAGGAATTGCAAGATTGTGTGATATAAATAGAAGGGAATTATGTGAGGTCAGAGTGGATAAACATTCATATGAAGGCCTGGTTGGAGGTGTCCAATCAGGCAGTTAGAGATTGGATGAAGTTCAGATGAGCTATGAATATAGGGTATAAGAGTATAGCCCTTCACATTATCCCCCCCTATTCAGATTCAGAGGGCAGGCAGGAGGGGTCAGAAAATCAGATGTGGGGTGGTGCAGGCAGAGTCTCATTGGGCAGGTACAGCCCTTTATAACAGATGAGCACAGTGGTGTCCTGCAGGGCAGAGGTTGATTCCCACAAAGAGGCCTCATATCTAAGCCACTTCATCAGGTACTGGAATCCTCATCCACAGTGGTAGTAGTTGAGAATGACTTCAATCTCATATTCTACCTCATTGTCTTCCCCAATGATGTCAGGTGGATGCCAGTTAGTAATCTCTTGTGAGGGGAATAGGTTGGTGGAGGCCTTGCAGAGCAGATTCATGTGAAACATGTTGTAGATCCCAGGTGGTATGTCAAGACAGTAATTATGACTTCTCAGGACTTCAATGATGATGTACTTGGCATATCAATAGTTAAGTGTGTGAGATGGGTGATTGATTGTGATGTTTTAGAGGTCTAGTCAGACCTTATCATCTACCTCATAGTATTTAGCAGGATTTCAGTGGGCATTTGTGCAGTTCTATTAATCCTACTGGGCACTGGCTATGGAGGATTCAGCCCACTTGTAGGCTTGCTGGAGTTTTGAGATGATGGTGTCTGCAATTTGGATTGAACTGCAGGGTGAAGTGAAAGGTTCAGGCAATTCAGCAAGATTAAGAACTTTGAGGTTATAATCATGCAAGAGGAAAAATGGGCTGACACCAGTGCTAATAGCATCATGACTATTAATTGTGAGTTTAGCATGTAGGAGGAGTTCATTCCAGTTATTCTGAATATATAAATAGAACTTTTAGAGGTAGTTCTTAGTTATCTGGATCATACATTCAGTGCTGCTGTCAGTTTCAGGGTGATAGGCAATTAAGAGGTATTAGAAGATTTTAAGGAGCTAGCAAATTTGGGTTCAGACAGCTCTGATGAACTGGGTTCTACAGTTCAAAATAATTATATGAGGTAGATCATACTGGCAATAAAATGAACTTCAGAGGAAGGCTTTAGCCACTACAGGTACATCCATCTTCACACAGGGTTTGAGGATAACATCTTTACTGAGGCAGTCAATAATGATAAGAATATTCTTGCAACTATTACTCATGAGGAGGTCTACTGCAAAATCAATGGCAACATCACACCAGATATATTTAGGGATTGGGAGAGATTTGAGCAGATTTTGATAGCAGTTCTGCCAAGTGATGATAGATTGGCAGACATTGCAGTTCTAGGTGAACTATTAGATGCTCTGAGACATATTAGGCCAGTAGAAATCTTAAGATAAAATTCAGTAGAGTGCTTTGCAGCCTGGATGGCCAGTCATCAGAGAATTGTGAGTTTCTTGCATGATTTGAGTATGCAATGATTCTGAATCAGAAACTCATTACCTCCCCCAGAAGTATAGTTAGGAGTCAGAGTCTACAGAGCATTTAGCAATATCAACATGAACTTAGAGTTCAGGCAGAAAACAGCAAGCTTTATTTCAGATGATCTGGATCATCATCTGAAGGCATTCATCAGAGGTAGCAGTAGTGTCCCAGAGTCCCTAGAGCAGGGATGAGGCAGTCATAATTAGCAGGGTGACAGGCAAGGTATATATTACTCCATGCAGTGTTACTTTGAATTCTTTGAGGATTTATGAATCTAGTAGTCTCTATTCATAATTTGCCCAGTGAGCATCAGAGTCTTTAAAAGGCATATTCTATTCACATTGGGAGAGGGCATCAGCCATGGAGTTCTCTGTGCTGGAGTGGTAATAGATCATAAAATGGAAGTAACTGAGGAATTCAGCCCAGTGCATCTGATGTTCAGAGAGTTTATAGGTTATTATGAAATATTAGAGGTTCTTATGATCTGTGATGATTTTGAAGTCTTTCACACTGCAGAATTTGAAGTCTCATTCCTCTAGACATCAGATGATGGTGAGGAGTTTCTTGTCATAAATCTTATAGTTAGCTTTAGCAGGGCTGAGCTTCTTGAATATAAATGCACAGGGTCACAGGACACCTTCATCATCCCATTGCATGAGAATGCTACCTGTGACATAACTGGAGGAGTCTATTTCAACCACTATTAGGTAGTCAGGGTTAAATGCAATAAGCATCAGAGCAGAGATGAACATCTTCTTAAGGCATGTGAATGTCTTGTCTGCTTCTTTAGACCACTGGAACTATTAGTCTTTGTGCATGAGGTCAGTCAGTGATTGGACAATGTTGGAGAAGTCTTGAATGAAGTATTAGTAGAAATTTGTGAATCCTAGGAAGCCTCACACATCTTTTATAATTGTAGGGGTCTCCCATTTGAGGATAGCAGCAATCTTCTTGGGGTCCATACAGACTCCCTTCCCCATCTCTATGATGAAGCTGAGATAGGTTGTCTCTTGGACTTTGAAGGCAGATTTGTTGATATCAATTGGGAGACCATGTTTATAGAGATGGGTGAGGACTTTTTAGACATGCTCTTAGTGCTGTTTGTGGGATCCATCAATGAAGATGAGGATGTCATCAAGGTAGATAGAGGCAAATTCATCTAAATAATCTTATAGGGCCCAGTTGATGTACTTCTGGAAGGTGCTTGGGGTGTTTATGAGGCTGAAGGGGGTAACTGTCCATTCAAACAGACTGTATCTCATGTGAAAGGTGGTTAGTCATTCATCTCCTTTTGTGATTTGGATCTTATAAAATGTGGAGATGATGTCAAGCTTTGTGAACCACTTGGCTTGTCTGATTCATTTGAGAGTCTCATTGATTAACAGTAGTGGATAATGATCTTTTCTTGTGAGTTGGTTGAGGCTGTGGTAATCTACACAGAATTAGAGGCCTCTACCAGACTTCTTAGTGAAAAGGACAGGCACATTAGCAGGCAAATTGCTAACCCAGATAAAACCTTTATCAAGAAGGTCATTAAGGATCTTGTGGAGCATGAGCAGTTCATTGCATGACATGTTGTATAGGGGTCCTCAGGGCAGCTGAGGATCTTTGCTATCTATCTTTTTGAGTTTGATGTGATGGTCATGCACACCATGGAACAGTGAGAGCTTCTCAGTGGCTTTATGGTCAAAAACATCAAGGAATTCATGGTAGTGCAGGGGAAGGACTGTTGCAGGGTCAGTCTTTAGCTTTTTAAAGAGTTGGGAGAGAGCTTTCTCTATATCAGACATGCTGGTGGTGAAGATTTTGATGGGGAATCAGAACTTGAGCTTCTAATTATGATGTTAGAGGAGTTCAAAGGCATTGACAGAGATCTGGTGAAGGTTAGCAGTCTTATGGACATCCTTCTTGAACACATGGATGTCTCCAGGGAACACAATGCACTGGTTGCACACATTGATGAGAGCTTGATGTTCAGATAATCAAAATAGGCCTAATATAAAGTTATATGGGAGATTCTCAATTTTGTATGTATAAGCATTTTCTCAGAGGAATCTGCTGACATCAACATCAAGCTTCACCATGTTTTGTATGAAGCCACCAGTGTCACTGCTGACACCTTCAATCTTTCAGGGGACAATCAGGATACACAGGAGATTATAATGGTTGATCATGCAAGAGTAAATTATTATGTAGTAACAGCAGCCACTATCTACCATAGCATTCATATTAAAAGAATGATTAACTATGATAGGTACAAGAATTACCAGAACTGTCATTCTCTTCTCAAAGGTCTTCCTATCTAACTCTAGGAGCTTCCACTTGCAATTTCACATGAAAGCTAGTCTTTTCCCAAGTCTGATTTGGCATCTTCAAAGTCCTCCTCTTCCTTGGGCTTAGTCTGCACATTTGTGGATTGTACAGGCAGTTTCAGGGAAATATGAGTGCTGTGGCAGTTAGCAGCTCTGTACCCAGATTTGTCACAGTTAATACAAACATCTTGAGCACAGTGGTCAGTGACAGCAGCAGTAGTCATATTAGGGACACAGAAACCATTCATGTAAGCTGTCAGCTCCCAGTCCATAGCATTCAGATTACAGGGCTGAGTTACTCTGGGGAAGACTGCTCCAGGGGTAATAGGAACATTACTATGAATTCAGCCCTAAATGGCCTTGACCTCAGACAGGTTGTTCTCTATACTGCAGAGCTTTATGCAATATTCAAGGTATATGGGAGGTTTGACAGAGGCAACAGTCTACTGCAGGAGCTCAAACTTAATGGCCTTTTTGAGCAGGGCTTTCTTGACAGTGTCATTTTATAACTGGCTGTCAGCTTCTAGGATCTTCTGATTAAATCTTGGGAGAAAGGTGGCAAGTGGATCAGTCTTCTGGCAAACACTGTGCAGCCAGGTCAGGGCCTTCTGAGCCACTAAAGGGTCAGAGAAAAGGATGTCAAGCTGATTGAGGATGACATTGGGGGTTATAGGAATGAGCTTGATATTGACCTTCATCCAAGGGTGGAATCAGATGATGGTGGTGCCAGAGAGTTAGGTGTAAATATACTAGGCCTGGTCAGTGAGAGATCTGATCATAAGGCTGTTCAAAGCAATTTTAGCCTTTACACTGAGGTGCCAGGCAGGGTATTTAGAGACTTATTTGCCCATGAATTTCTTGAGGGTGGCAAGCCTCTCCTTCAGGCATTTTGGGAAGTCATTGAAAGGAGCAATCAGGTGAGTGGGGGTCAGAGCAGGAACTGAAGTTGGTATAGGTGTGTGATTTTGTTCAGTAATGAGGTTGATCTTGTTTGCAAGCTGCTGAATGAAGTTTCAGAATTCAGTGTTAGAGTCCTGAGAAAGAATGCTGTCTTCATGTGGAGGGTCCATGTTCATAATAGATTTAAAAGATTATTCAGATTCAGAGAGTTCAGAGAATTCAGGAAGTTCAGAGAATTCAGAAAGTTTGGAGGAAAATCTCATGAGATATTAATATAGACCATCAGGGCTTTGAGGCCTTTTGCTGACACATCATTCAGCAGAGCTGAGCTGGGCAAGTTGTATTTTAAATTTCAGAAGAGTTTACTATACATGCAAATCATGTTTAGAGGAATCTACTATACATGTGAGTCACATTTGGAAGGTGAATATAATGAGGATCTCTGAGAAGAGATCAAGTAAGTAATTACAAAATGTAACAGGTGTGCTCTGATAAGTAGATCATGTGAGCTATACATTAGAATCAAGATTGTAATTGCTAGAGAAAGAAAGGAAAAAGGGAAAGGAATCACAAGATTATGTGATATAAACAGAAGGGAATTACATGAGGTCAGAGTGGATAAATATTCATATGAAGGCCTGGTTGGAGGCATCCAATTGGGCAGTCAGAGATTGGGCAAAATTTGGGTGAGCTATGGATATAGGGTATAAGGGTGTAGCCCTTCACATAGAGCCTCTATAAAATCATCAGAAAGTCTAGAACTCAGAACATCATTAAGGGCATTATAATAAGAGATGCCAAAAGGATCCCAAACAACCACTAAAGGTAGCAAGAAAATAGAAGAACTGAAGCCCAGACAGGGCCCAGAAGATAGTAGAAGACACTTAGTAGGAGGAGAGATAAATATATTAATAGTGTAGATATATAAGATATATATATAGTAAAGAGGTAGAATATGTAGGTTATTGAGAATAGAATGAAAAGAGGAGGTTGAGGTGAAGAGATCAAAGCACATCATATGACTGAAAGGTAGTAAGCAAAAGGACACTAAAATACAAGTATTTTCCTTATATTTCTCATTAAGTTATTATAGGCTTGGCATAACCTATACCAACATTCAACTACTAATGTTGATTATTCTATGAACTACCAGCAACTACCAACAAGTAACCATAAATATTATATCACTAACATTAAATATTATATGATAGTAATAATTGCTAATATTAGTCTACCAATATTTAATATCATGTGGTACTAACACCCACCAATGTTGGTCTGCTAATATTCAATATCATATAATACTAATAATTAGCCTGCCTGGGCCAACATAACTGATTAAATTATGCCCTGTGTGGACCCCTCAACTTACAGTCTGTCAAGGTTTTATAACCATATTGTATGGCAAACCAGATATTATACACATATTTTATAATTAGTAGATAATGTCTCTTTAGCTGATTTAGACATCTAGCTGTTCTGAAGTCATTAACTATCATTTATTCATATATATAACTAAATGACAGGTCAGATGCAAATATATATATATATATGTAATAATAATTCTACTGGCATTACAAGTCATCAGTTAATTAATGGGATAAGGAATCCACATAATCTCTACAAGTTAATCAGATGAGGGAATATGCCTGATTCCTATGATTTGATTAAATTAAAACTAGCTGAGATGCCATTATGGGCAAAAAGGAGGATATTAAAGAGGAAATCATAGAGGGAGTTGAAGTTATTAGCTATTAGTACTATTATTAGCTGCTACTGCTATTATTAGTTATCAGCACATTAAAAAACATACTCAAAGTAAAGATTTATTATTATCTAGGCTGATATGTATAATCTACTCTATTTTAATATTATATATTATTTTAATATTATACATTATTTTGATATTAAACATCCTCAATTAATTTCAACATTATTAAGATAAGTAGTTATCTGAAGCATCTAATGCTCATCATCTACTATATATCATACTTAATGCCTATAAAGTCTATTTTTATATCTCATATAGTTAGCCATCACATCTGTGATTCATTTCATTCTCTACTCACATATCAGATTCTCATTATCCTAAATTACTCAAATATTCACATTGTTCATCATCTTATCACCAATAAGGTCTCTAAGCTCATTTTCATCATTCACTACTTATACATATATATCATAATCATCATAGATAATGATAGTAGACTCAGAGGGCTATAGATACCAGTAGGATATAACTTGAAGGTCAGATTCAGTAGCATCCCACTCATTTCATTTATTAAGAAGATTGGTACTACTAATATTACCACTCCTATTTCTATATATCTCCTCTATCATCCACTAAATTTACTTGTTGCTGAAATGATATCAGCAACTAGACTGACTCAGTAGTTCATATTTATAGTGATAGAAATTTCTTTAGGAATAGTGAAGGTAACACTCATCCTTATCTTTAGCCTCTTACAACTTAATACTGTTAGTGAAGTTCTGGCATGGCTCACAGCTCTATTATTCTAAATAGATAACAATTATTTTACAGTGTTCTTCCATATTAGCTAACTATCAACTTAACTTAACCATGAAATAGATAGGCTGCCTGCATCCAGTATAGATAGATTAATCCTTAAACTTCATCATCTAATAGATTGAGAAATTCATCTCTTCTTAGTTCTATAGTAGGTTAATACATTCTGCACCATGTTAGTCAGATCATCTAATCAAGTGAGTACTGTAATTAAGCTTAACAAGTAATTATCACTTACTGGGATGAAAACAACACTAGCATTCAGATAATACTAAGAATATCTTTAGGAGCTTATCATTAAGATAGATTCCACATCACCACTTTGATCTAATAGCTGTTAAATATTAGCCAGTGCACACATAGTATATCAAAGTGAATCATATAGTATTAGTAGACATACCTCTATCAGCCTTATTATTCAGCAGGAAGCCATGTTTGGTCAGATCATATTTGAAATGATAGGTTATTCCTCATTTATATATTCCTCTTATATAAAATTGGTAGTTAGTATTACTTTTTTTTAGTATTATACAGTGTGTGCCCAGCACACTGTCTCTCTTCCCTAGTTTATATTACTATAAGCAGGGATTCAATCAGCAATGACTATTTAGCCAGTATTTGCAGTTCTTATTGGTTGATATGATTTGAGTTGTTTTGGTATTAGATGTTGTTTTAATATTAAATGATATTTTAATATTAAATGGATAGTTAAAGTAAGGTTGCCAGATTAAAAGTATTAAATGAAAGTATCCTAATAAAAGCATCCTAATGAAAGTATCCTAATGAAAGTGTCTCAATGAAAGTATCTGAGATTCTAAATGAAATTATGCAGATGAAAACATACAAACAAAAGGTTCTAATGAAAGTGTTTGAATCAAAGCAATGAGAGTCAAGTGATTATATTATGAGGTTAAGGTTATTAAAAGGAGAGGATTAAGTAATCATATAGTGAGATTAATATTATTAGAATATAAAGGTCTAGTAATAGCTTATAATGCATTGTGTGGCCACCTCCATCCAACCTTATAAATAGAGCTAAACCTATTTAAGCTTTAGAGTTCAGCCTTTAACTCAATCATTCACCTGAGAAGTCTACAAGCTTTTCAACTAACTTCTTGCAACATCATAATAGCTTAACCTATTACTAACTTACCACCACTGCCTCACCACCAACATCAGAGATTTAGAGCCAACTTTAATGAAGAAGCTCAGCCAGTAAGTCATACTATATCCTCTATTTATAATATTTTCATTCTGACCTTTGCATCTAGCCCTAATTTGTTACTAACTTCCCACTACTACCCTACCAACTTTAAAGCTAACTTTGATAAAGAAGCTTCAAGTCAGCTAGTAAGTCATACTACATCTTCTATTTATAATGTTTTCATTCTGATATTCACATCTAGGCCATCATAATTGCTCTATCTGATGAAGTAATTAGTAAAGTTATAGACTGTGTAGTACAGGATCTGAACCAGCTTAAGGCTAAATTTAATTAATAGCTCACAGTACTCTTTAACTACCATGTAGTCAAGCAGGACACTAGCCATGAAAGGCAATTCAGAATCTATATCATTAATGAATGCATCAGCTAAGGTCTATTAGATGTGATGGATATTCCTATTAAATAGGCAGAGAAACCCCTTAATAATGATAGATGCATCATAAGTAGTTACTAGATTACTATTATTAACCTCTTCAGCAAATAAGTCTATATAATGACTTGGAAATATAATAGAGATCAGCAACCATCCAATCCTAAAATAGCATTTAATCCCAAAATAGCATCCAATCCCAAAATATCATTCAATCTCAAAACACCATCTAATTCTAAAACATCCATGCTAATCTATCTATCAGTTAAACCTAAAAAGCCCAGTTTTGAGTATCAAGAGCTCTCACCACTGACATGATGAACCCCATCAGCATATTAATCAGAGAAATCAATGATAATAGCCAGTTATAGTAGTAACTATGGGTCTTTATTATCCTTCACTTGTACTTTGAATTTCAGAGCTGTCAAATTAATACCAAACATGCTTGATAACTAGGTTCAACATGTGGAGTTCCACACTATTAACTCTTTAGTGGATGAAGACAATTAGCTCACTATGTGCATACCAGTAGATCTGACATCTTGTGTGACTGGGGAACTAAACCTAGTCAATTATCTTATAAAGGAGAACTATAGTGACTAGCTGAAAGAGCTGAAGAGTAATAGCATCATCCATTTCAACCCAGAGGCCCAGTGAGTCTTCCTTATAGATCTATACTATTTAGAATAGTTAGTTGGTGTCAGGATCAGTCAAGTAACCTCATGAATTACCCAATGTAAGGTAGCCTTCTTTGCAGATAGAGCAGCTAAACTAGATATACTATTATAGTAGTGAGTAGTTCAGTTCAAAATCTGGGAGAAATCCAATAAGTGTAAATGTTCAGCTGGCTTTAATGATGATGATAGCAACATTGAAGCCTCAAAATATGATACTATTCCTACTATATCATTCAATACTGAAATAGATGATTCAATTTAAATAGACAATCTAATCCTAATAAATGATTCAATCCCAAAAGATGATTCAATCCCAAAAGATGATCCAATCCTAAAAGACAATCCAATCTCAAAAGACAATCTACTGGTTGAGTCATCTCCCAAGGTGCTCACATTCCCTGCCAATCCAGCCAGTGAGACAGAAGACAGTCAAATAGCAATAGACCCTCTAATACTCAGTCAGCAGGTCAAGTCATCTCTCAAGGTGCCTACATCCCCAGATAGTTTAATGCTAAAAACTTCCACCTTAGAGGTCATTATAATCCTGAATCCTGATGAGCAGCCAGAAACCAATATTAATAGTGTTTGAATAGATGATATATGTAATCTCAACAATACTAATCTAATTTCCTAAGTAGTAGACATGATAAGATGCCACTAACTCACTGAACACAATAAGAGTCTATTTGCCTGCTTCTTCATGTTTGAGGACAAGATGGTGAACTACAAAGATTCCTTGACTAAAATTAAAATATCATATATGAAGAGAGCACTCTTTAGCTACCAGGCCTTTACTGCATTCTAGATGCTATTAGTGGACAATGAAGTGAGGAGGAGCATTCTAGATGACAAGATGGGGCTTGAGAAAACCACTAAGTAGATTATCTATATTATTCTTAGGTTCTTGCTGACATTGAATTATAATTTAGTTAGAGAATCCTGAGAGTTCAATTTCAAAACAGCCTATAAATACCTTCAAAAAGACACAACTCCTGCTACATCATGCTCAATATAGTCATAATGGCCCTTCAAGTGCTTCTATACTGTGGTTCAAGAGCTACATGCCAATTAGAAGGCACTACTGGAGGTATGGAGGATCAGAAGGGGTTATTCTCTCATTATAGCCTCATCATTGCTTCTATCTATATAGATTGATAAGTTCATAAATGTTATTAACTCTAAGTTGTTATTGAAATTATTTGTGCAGCCCTCCATCTCTTCTGAGAGTTTTATAGCTAAGAGATTTAAGAAGTACAGTTCAAGTACTAAGACATATCTGCTTTCATCCATCTCTAAAGACCTTATACCCCATACTAAGCTTAACAACTGTATGGTGCTGACAACACCATACATGATAGACCATATGTGTCAAACCCTAATATTAATGCCTGCATGGAACTGAGGACTACTGATCTGTAATGAATCTCATCTGGAGAAGGATGAGAACAGTATAACTATCCACAATTTTTATTTCATTCTGAATGGGATAAAGAAGAAACTCCATAATGATGTTAAATTACTACCAACTAATCCTAATGTCTGATTGATGTTCAGAACTTTATTTGAGAAAGGCCCTTATGACTTACAGCATTAAATGGGCCTTCTAAAAACTGATTATTAGTTGGAATCAGACATACTGCATCAGGCCTATCAGAAGGAGTTCAAAAAGCTTAGTTAGGACACCTCTACTGCACTAGATAACTACATGAAGACTTATAGTATGATAGAAGCATCTGAGGCCTAACTGAGGAAATTTACTCTTCTATTTGCATGAATTCTCAAATGCATCATGATCCAGTGAGATACTAATTATAAATAGTTTGGTAAGAATATCATTAACCTTCTCCCACATGAGGATTGTAATATCATGGTTAAATTAATCAATACTCAAAAAGAAGCTATAAAGGGGATAGAGGCTGAAGCTATTACAGCTATCAAGACAGCTTTTATGAATGCTTATAACTTATGGTTGCAAAAAGGTAGAAAGGATTTAGAATTAATTCTACATATATCTACATTCTTTAAAAATTCTCACTATACTTATATGCTAGTAATTTTCCCTGGAGCTATGAACATTATCTAATTTTAAAATAACATTAAATCTCAAAACAACATTAAATTTCAAAACAACATTGAATCTCAAAATAACATTGAATTCCAAAACAACATTAAATCCCAAAACAATGTTGAACACCAAAACAACAATGACCCTAAAGATGTAGATATCAATAAGAATGGGGACTTAGATGACTTAGATGATTCAAATGAGAAAAGTAAGAAGAGTTACTCAGATGAGAAGGATAAGGATGATTTTAATGATAATTAGCCTAGATTTCATTTCACTGATGAGAAACTTAATATGAAGAAAGATAAGAATGATAAAAGTATATAAAAACCTTAATCAAAAAAGAACACTTCTTTATTTCTGATGCTCTACTCCCTCTTTATTACAGATCTTATCAAGGGGATAAAGGTAAAGTTCATTGAAAAGCTACTGGCTGATCTGGCAATGTCTCAAAACTATACTAACTATGCTAAGAAATTAGTGATAATTGTTTCTGAATCTACTGTTATTATCATTTTAAAAGAGGTATATTTATTTACCCCTTATAAATTTACATGGTACAACAGTGTGAGCTAACTAGATTCTAGCACCTTGAGGAACTCAGTTATCCTATTATGACACTATATGAGTGTGTAATGGCCTCAAACAGATAAGATCTAATTGATGTGTTCAACTTCAATCAGAAACCATATAACTACTGTGATGGGAAAACCTCACTTGTTGTTATTATCACTTCAAAAATTCTCATCTAAGGATTCATACTTATCAGAGCCTACTATCTGGTTCTGTTGACTCCTGAATGACTACAGACCAATAAAGAATAGACTACAAATCAGATTGTTTAAATAGACTAGAAAAATGACAAGACCTACTACCACTAAACAGTATGTGAAGATGTGAAGGTTGAAGTGAGAATTCTTTACTATTAGAACTTACAGCTAGAGTTTAATGAAATCACTATGCAAACATCACATGAGTTAGCTGATCAATTGGCATGAGAGAAGTAATAAAGAAAGAATGTAATAACTCTAGCATGATATTAGCAGATAGAGTTAGAAACTAATTTAAATTAGATTTTATATTTAGTAGCTGTAAAGTAATAACAACAGTTATCTTACCTTTAAATTATCCTTTAAATACTTCATCCTAAGTTATATGCTTCTGTAGCACTCTACTCTGGCTAATATTCATAACTTAACTTGATTTATAATATTAGTAGTCCAAGAACCTTTACAGTTAGTTGGTGACTTGCAAATTTAGCAGTCCAATATTTATAGTTATAAATTTAGTAGTTAGTTGGCATCATGTGACTTGCAAATTTAGTGGTCTAATATTTGCAGTTGCAAATTTAATAGTTAATTAGCACTATATGACTTGCAAATTTGGTGATTCAATATTCATAGTTGCAAATTTAGTGGTTAGTTAGCATCACATGACTCATAAATTTAGCTATCTAATGTTTGTAATCATAAATTTAGCAGTTAGTTAGCACTATGTGACTCACAAATTTAGCAGTTTAACATTCACAGTTACAAATTTAGCAGTTGGTTGGCACCATGTAACTCACAAATTTAACTGTTTAATATTTACTGTTATAAATTTGGTAGTTAGTTGACATCATGTGACTTGCAAATTTAGTAGTCTAATATTTGTGGTTGCAAATTTAGCAGTTGGTTGGCACCATATAATTCACAATATTCATACTAGTGGAGATTATTAGTCATCACCTGCTGAATGTTGTGATTTAGAGTTTCATCAGCTATTTTATGTTAATTTTTCTATACATATAGAGATTGCTTTGAATTATAAATATAACACACAAAAAACAAACTGCTGATAGACACTTATGCTCTCATGATAATTGCAGGTTTATAGCATTAAATCTAAGTGGACTTGATCAACATGAGTCCTATTATCATAGAAAACACATCTGGATTGACTTGAAATCTATTATAAATAGTGTTCAGAGAGGAGAGATATAGGAAGATGATAGAGCTATCTATATGCAAGATGAGTTTAAACTATTATTTAATATTAGATAGTGATTAATGTTAATTGCTAGTTGACTTCAACCCTTCTGATGATGTACTGCAAATTAATGGAGATAATGATATAGTCATATTAATAAATTTTAAATCCCTAGTAGAGCCCTTAAATGTGCAGGCAGGGCTATAGTCATCTGAATTCATAGTTGTCATATCACTATTTCTAGTACAGGAGAGCTGCCTCAGTGCAACTACAGTACAGATAGTTACCTATAAGTAAGAGTTGGGATGCTTAACTGAGACATTACTGGTAATAACACTAGATCTATCTTCATCTCTAAATGGATGAATATGAGATAACATCTTTTATTCCTTCAAAAATGAATAAGACTTTAGCTTAGCAATGTACTTCAATGACAACTAGATGATAAAGGAAGATGTAACTATCTGGTTCAAAATCCCTACATTGAAAACTTGGAGTAACCAGTTGAGTTTTGGTAGTGTGGATGAATAGCAATGCAAACTTGATACTATTAAGTAGAGAATATCAATGAGAAATTAAAGAGTAAAGATTATAATAGTAAATAATATGATCAATGACAGTTCTACTAATAAATATTAGTTCTACTATCAGAATATTCTACCTGTTATCTCCTTTCTACTCAGATATGAAGCTTTTAAGGAACATCTTACCTATATGCCTGTATGAGTATTCAACCAAAAGAATCATTGAGTATATATTAAGATACACACTGCAGATTGGTGGTAAAACACCCAGGAGAAACTTGAGGATGAGGCCACAGTTGTGCCATTACTTATCACTATTAATAAGATGATTCTAATCTAATATCACAGTGATTTATCTGCCTGATCAATTTATATGACAATTAGGAATCTGAATAGTTATGTGCAATGAAAATAAGGTGTCTCTAGTTTGATCCTAATTGGGTTTCTAGTCATTGTTAAGATGAAGGAGGATCAGGGTATGAAAGCAACTATCTATCATACAGTTATAAAATAGATTTTTAAATATGAGTCATCTTAAAGAGCTTTAAGTAATGCATTGAAAATAAAGCTGATAGCTTTACAAGCCATTGAAAAACTTTTGATTGATAGTACTATCATTCTTTATACTAATAAATGCTACTGAAAGTATTTTCCTATTATTACTAGATTGATGGTCAACTATGAAGAATAGATCATTCTTATGGGAGTTAAGAGTAACCCACACTGTATGATATATTAGGTCCCCCCTAAAGAATGTGAGAATCTATGAACTAGATAGTCATTATAAACATATAAATATATGAAAGATATCATTTAACAACTGGAAAGAGATGAAATTAATGCTGATATGAGTATTCACTCTATATCTAACTTTATCTAGAGTCAGAAATTTACCAATATTCATGCAGCAATGATGCTCAATTTCCTACACTAGTTGTTTAAAGGGTTACTTGACTATTTGCTGACCTGATGTAGATAGTACCTGAAGAATACTATTTACAAGAGAAGACAGACTGATTCTATAATGACTATATTAATAGAGGATTTAGATAATATAAAGCAACTGAATGAGCAGTTAAAGCTAGTTTCCAGATTTACTGGGCTAAAGATATTCCAAAAGAACTTCAGTGAGATTAAGTAATAAACCAGAGTCAAACAGGAAGCTCTGGTGTGACAGCTGATCCCTACCATTACACCCTTAATTAAAAGTCTGAAGATAGATATCATAATTTTTTTCTTACAGGCAATTATGGACTTCTAGATGCTTGCTGACTACCAATCTCATAATAATGAAACTCTAGAGTACATAGAAACTATACTATATTAAATTGACAAGTTAAAGTATGTCTTCAGTAAATATCAAAAGAATAGCCACTTTAACTTCCTGAAGTTTCATGTTATTCAACACTATGTTGATTTTATTCAATTGATGGGGACTACTAATAGTGTGGACATAAATAGCTTAGAGAGTACTTACAAATATTTAGTGAAGAAGCCATTCAGTTAAACAAATAAGTATAATAAGTATAATGAGTTTGAGGTCCAAATTATTAGATATATTATATACTGAGTTAACTACTAGATCCTTCAGCACAGCATTAAGACTCACATGCAAATAGCCAGTTCTCCAAGCAAACTTAACACTCTCATTGATGTCAAGGTCAGCAAGCTCAGCATGGCTCTTAATCTAGTGATCTATAGGTATAAGGAAGCAAAGAGAGGGGGCCTTTCATAGGATAAAATATACTTTAGGAGTCTATATTAGTAACTACAGTTAGATGGTCTTCAGGAGGTATTTATAATATTTATGTGGGAGATGTGAAAGAAATATGATAGTATGAAGAGCTCTGAAATTATAGTTGATTATCTAGAGTCAGATCCTTCATAGGTAGATGAGTATGTCATGCAGCTTCACAGATCAATATCCTGTTGGTAAATTGATGGATGTGAGCTAATAGAAGAAGATAGACTGAAATAAGAGCTAATTAGATGTAGTTTTAAGTGGGAGGAAGAGAAGAGCTGATGTAAGAATCATATCTGAATTCAGAAGAAAAAGGTAGATCAATGATCTCTCATAAATGAATAGAGAGTTAAATGCCTTGAAATCATTCTTACAGTTAAAGATCATACATGGAAGGTCTATAATGAGGATTCTTTATGAAGTGTTATATATATAAGTATCTTTATTAATATTTTTCAGCTTCATGGAGGATCAACTAGACTTCCACATGAGATTATTGATATACTTGAGATTGAGGAGCCTACTCTGAGTTAGATAAATTAAAGATAGTATCTGACCAATTAATAGTTCTACTCTTTAGAACATGTAGTTCAAAGTGCCCATGTGATTTCAAAGTTTTTCTCATTAAAGCAGGGTCAACAGCTGGTATACTTCATCAATCATTATATTAATTGAGACTAATATAATACTATCTATCATTCTAACTTTATGAGTTTGGCAAGAAAGCAGGTGGATATATGGGAAAAGAGGCTGAGAAAGGCAGGCATGAAAGGATAATAATTTAATAAGTAAGTCATAGAAGTATTACTCTTTGAATTCACCCAATTAATTAATAGAGTAAACAGAGTAACTCTAATAGTAAATGATTGAAGTGACAGTTAACAATAGAAGTAACAGCTAATAATAGTGTCAACATATAGAATATAGTGGCTTTCACAGTGCTATTAAGATTCAGAAGATTAAGGAGTAATACAAGAAACCTACTTTCTCAGGCTTTATATCACAATACCCACATGGAGAGTATTTTCAAATATAAAGAGAATATCAGTGGTCATAACTTTACCATCAGTAACTACTAGGACCTACAATATGACTCTGATAGTAATGATGATGCTGGTGTGTCAGAGTTAAGTAGCACAGAAGTAATAATTTATTTTACTCAATAAGAATCTTTTGCCTTTTAGATCATAATAGTCACATAAAGAGCATTTCTGAATACAGAGAGAATATTAGCAGCTATAACTCTACTATCAGTAATCATCAGGATCTATAATATGACTCTAATAGTAATAATGATACTAGCATGTTAGAGTCAAGTAGCATTAGCACTAGCACTAGAGGCATCTAGTTCAAGTAGGGTTTTAGATGGCAAATAAGAACTGCCAAAAAAGCTACCTTCTAACAGAAAGCTGAAATAAATGTATGAGATAATGTTGAAGGAAAATTTTGATAATATGAAAGATCATATTACTACAGACTATAAAGTTATATTAGTCTGCAGAATAGCTCTCAGCAATGTAGATGAGGAAATAGTATTCTCAATTATATACTGTTAGAATAATAAAGATAAATCTATTCTAAATGCTTAAATCTATCAAGTCTGAGTTCTCCCAGTAGATATCCTTAATGTTACATCACTTTTTAAGTATTTAGCATCCCCTAATGCTGGTACACCTCTCAGCTCTAAGAAAGAGATAATTCAAGTATTAAACATTATACTTAAGTGATAACAAATAATGACAGCAATGATAGTAATAATAAAGGTTAATTAGAAATAATAGCAGCAACAGCAAATAATAGCAATAACAGCTAACTACTAATTATAATAGTAATAGTACATAATGATAGTAGTTAACAGCTAATAGTTAATAATAACAGTAATGGCAAATAATGGTGATAATAGCTGACTACCAACTATAATAGTAATAGCATATAATGGTAGTGGCTAATGGCTAATGATCAATGATGACAGCAATGACAAATAATGATAATAATAGCTAACTACTAACTATAATAGTAATAATATATAATGATAGTAATTAATGGTTAATAGCTAATAATAACAGCAACAGCAAATAATGATAATAATAGTTAACTATTAATTATAATAGTAATAGCCCATAATGATAGTAACTAACAGTTAATGACTAATAATAATAGTAACAGCAAATAATGATAATAACTGCCAACTATAGCAGCAACAGCAAATAATAGCAATAACAGCTGATTATCAAATATATATGAAGTAGGTTGGGTCACAGAATGCTATTAGCAGTAAGGAAAATCTGGGTATTTTAGTATAATTTTACTTATTACCTTTTAATTACATGGTAAGTCACTTGATTTAGTCTCTCTATTCTAACCTTCTCTTTTCATTCTATTCTTATTATCCTACATCTTCTATCTCTTCATCATATATATTTTGCTTCTACACTATCACTATATTTATCTCTCATTCTAATGAGCATCTTTCACTATCTTCTAAGCTCTGTCTGGCCTTCAGTTCTTCTGTTTTCTTACTACCTTCAGTGGTTGTTTGGGATTCTATTTAGATGGGTGCATGAGATAACTCTATTAGCTGTGCTAGTATAGTCTGTCTCCATTTTGCCTGCTACATCCACTTAATTGATCTCTAAGTTTAAGGCCTGTAATCACTAATTATATGAGGTTAATCATTATTTTAATAGTCTCTTTAGTCATCTTTATTGATTTTGATGTTCTCTATGTGTCTGTATGCTACTTACCTCCTGTGTGAATTTTATTTCATCTTTATTCACTGCTAATTCATTTCCTCTTTTGGATTTTAGACTACTATCTCTCTACATTATTAGTGTTGGTATTAGATTGTTAGTTCATTCATAAGATTATAGAATTATATTAACTTGACTTCTATATCTTTATTTAGTGTATGATAGCAAGGGCAAATAAAGGTAACAATGGCTAATAGCTAATGATGACAGCAACAGTAAATAATAGTAATAATAGCTGACTACAAACTATGATAGTAACAGCACATAGTGGCAGTAGTCAATAGCTAATAATGACAGTAATAGTAAATATTTCTGGGTAAAAAGTTTGCTGTCAACTATAGATGCTAGGTTGTTCAAAAAAACCCTAATATATAACCTATAACTAGTGTGAGGTAATAGTTAAGTAGAAATATGCACAGGCAGTTAAGTATAAAAGAAGTAATACCACTTCATTTATAACTTAAACTTTAAAACACAAAAAGAGCTAAGGGGCCAGTAACTTATCTATCAAGAAAGAGGATTCTGATGTTGAAGTTACCCCTACACCAAATTATAGCAAGTGTAAGATTAAGGTTATTAGCCTTTTAGGCAACAATTAGGTACCTTACTGCTTGGGATTTTATGTCTCACCCTGATAGATAATAATAAAGACAATCCAAAGTAACATACAGTATGTGCCTGTACCCATGAGATAATTAATGATGACAGCAACAGCAAATAATGACAATAACTACCAATAATAATAGTAATAGCATATAATAGCAGCAGTGAATAATAAAGATGATCCAACACAATGTGTGGTGTGTGCTTGTGCCTGTGAGATAATTAATAATAATAGTAATGACATATAATAGCAGTAGCAGACAATAAAGATGATCTAATACAATGTGAGGTGTATGCCTATACCTGTAAGATAACTAATAATGATAGTAACAGCAAATAATAGCAATAACTACTAATGATAATAGTAATGACATATAATAGTGACAATAAATAATTAATAATAATAGTCATCATTATTAAAAAATAGACTTCATTTCTTTCTACAACTCTTTCTACTTCTTTTTAATGACTCTTTTTCTCATTCTCACTTCATGGCATGCTATCTGGATGACTCTTTTTCTTACTCTTACTTTATAGTATGCTATCTGAGCAGCTCTTTTTCTCATTCTTACTTCATAGTATGCTATTTTTTTCTCACTCTCACTTCATAGCATACTATTCAGGTAGCCCTTTTTCTTACTCTCACTTTATGACATACTATCTTTTTCTTGTCCTTACTTTATAGCATGCTATCTGAGTGGCCCTTTTTCTTGCCCTCACTTCATAACATGCTATCTAAGCTTCCTGATATCTTCCAAAGCAATGTACAGTGTGTGCCTGTGCCTGTGAGACTACTAATAATAATAGTAACAGTAAATAATAATAATAACTATTAATAATAACAGCAATAGCATATAATAGTAGCAGTGGATGATCAACAATGACTATCATCATTATTAATTTTAACTCTCTCTTGGATGATTGGCCTCTACATGATTTCCCAGCTTAATATATTATAACTTGTGCCTAAAAATAGAGTCAGCCTAGAGTAAGTTCAGAGGTGAGGTTCTTTTAATTAGTATACTTCTATATCTCTAATGAGATATGAAAGTGTACTAATCAAAGCAATCTTACTCTATAACCCACTTAGGGCCTTGAGGAGGAAGACTATAAAAGGAAAACTAGATGTCTGAATGACCTACTCTCTGTTCAAGCTATTAAGTAGGTAACCCTGCTGATGGACAGAGTACATCCATGTTTTATAAGATGTTACTGGATGTTATATCTCATTATACCCATATTTCACAGTATAGATGACTCTAATAAGGTCAATGGGTAATAATAGTGAATGATGATAGATGGCCAATGATGGCAGTATGAGTAAATAATGAAGATAATAGTTAATAATAGTGATAATAGTAAATAATAGTAGTAAGAGTAAAGAATGGTAGGGTCAGCCTACTTAGATTTATTATTATAAACTTGCAATCAAAATAATAGCATGAATGACTATGAAGGTGGTTAGCTTGTTATAATGTGCAAGGCATGCTAATAGATGAAGATATGAGGTTGTATGAAATTCAGATATGTGAAGCAGATAGGATAGTTAATTAATAATAATATATTTACATAATGTAATAATAGTAATTATATATATAATTAATTACATATATATATATATAATCTATTGGAGCCTTACCTTTCAACCCATACTAACACTGAGGAAGAACATATAATAAGACATGCATGAGATGCATCAGGGTTCTCCCTTCATGTACATACCAACACTGAGGAAGAATGTGCAATAAGACATATATAAGACACATCAGGATTCTCCCTTCATGCACAAGATCACTCCAAGGCAACACAGGGACAGTCAACATCTCATATAATATTAGAGGGGTGTGAGGCCCACATGTGGATTACTTAAAATCTGAAGACTGCAGGAGCAAGATTATGATTTTCATGCTAATTCAGAGCCAGCCTAGAGCTGACTTAAGTACTTTTGATGTGTGAGCTACATGACTTGACACACTAAAGTGAAGTGAAAAATTTTTTTTACTAATATTACTAAATAAAATTATATGCTCATACTAACTTCAGCTTCTATTCTAACTCCTACTTATTCAATTACTTCTTTTAAGAACTTTCTGAGACACCTAAAAGAAAGACTCACCATCTTTAAGAAATTTATGAGTAAATAAGTCTCTGAATACCCTGCCTGGCACCTTAATGTGAAGGTCAAAATTACTTTAAACAGCCTTATAATTGAATTTCCTGCTGATTAGGTCTGATATATCTATACCTAACTCTCTAGTACTACTATCACCTGATTCTACCCTTAGATGAAGGTTAATATCAAACTCATTTTTATAATTTTTAATGTCATTCTTAACCAGCTTGACATTCTTTTCTCTAACTCTTTAGTAGCTCAGAAGGCCCTGACCTGACTGTATAGTATTTACCAGAAAACTAATCTGCTCTCCACCTTTCTTCTAAGATTTAATTAGAAGATCCTGGAAGTCAGTAGCTAGCTGTAGAATGATATTATTAAGAAGGTCCTACTTAAGAAGGCCATCAAGTTTGAACTCCTATAGTAGACTGTTACCTCCATTGAATCCTCCATATACCTTAAATATTATATAAAGCTTTGTAGTATAGAGAACAACCTATCTGAGATCAAAATCATTCAGAGTTGAATCTATAGTGATATTCCTATCATCTCTAGGGAGGCCTTCCCTAAGACCTCTCTACTAAAGAATTTAAATGCTATAGACTGAATGCCTATAGAGCCTACTCATATGAATGCATTCTACATTCTGAATATAACTATCATTACTGTTATTAACTGCCACACTCAAGGTGTCTACATTAACTATGATAAATCTAGGCACAGAGCTGCTAACTACTGCAGAACTCATATTCTCCTGAAATTGCTCATATAGTTTGTAAATGTATAAATCAAGTCTGAAGAGAAGAAAGACTTTAAAGATATTAAGTTAGATTTAGGAAAAGACTAGCTTCTGTGTGAAATTGTGAGTAGAAACTTCTAGAGTTAAATAGGAAGATCTTTAAGAAAAAAATAATTATTCTAATGATTCTTATATCTATTATAGTTAATTTTTCTTTTAATATGAATGCTATGATGAATAGTGATTACTATTACTATTTAATAATTCATTCTTATATGATTAACTGTTATAACCTTCTGTATATCCTGATCAACTCCTGAAAGATTGAAGGTGTCAATGGTGACACAGGCAACTTTATATGAAATATAATGAAGCTTAATGTTGATGTTAGTGGATTTCTC
The DNA here is from genome assembly GCA_032988185.1 of Onygenales sp. PD_12. Taxonomy (NCBI): domain Eukaryota; kingdom Fungi; phylum Ascomycota; class Eurotiomycetes; order Onygenales; species Onygenales sp. PD_12. Next base: position 373,296 of record JANTQG010000001.1, read on the forward strand.
TGAGAAAATACCTATATATATAAGATTGAGAATCTTCTGTATGACTTCATACTAGGCCTATTATAGCTATCTGAACATCAAGCTCTCATTAATGCTTGCAACTGATGTGTTGTATTTCCTGAAGGCATCTATATCTCTAAAAAAGATATTTATAAGACTACTAACCTTCACTAAATCTCTACTAATACTTATAACCTCCTCTGAAGCTATAATTAGAAATTTAAGTTCTAACCTTCTATTAAAATCTTCACTACTAGCATGGCTGACATAGAGAAGGCTCTCTCATGACTCTCTAAGAAGCTGAAGACTAACTCTATGACAGTTCTTTCTCTATAATATCATAAATTTCTTGATATTTTTAACTATAAAGTTGCTAAGAAGCTTCTGCCATTCCACAGTGTGCATGACTATCATATTGAACTTGAGAAGATAAATGGTAAAGACTCTTAGTTACTTTGGAGACTACTATACAATATATTACATAATGAACTACTTGTACTCTATAAGACCCTTAATGACCTTCTAAATAAAGATTTCATCTGAGTTAGTAATTTACCTGCAGGCACACCTGTGCTCTTCACAAAAAAGTCAGGTAGAAACCTCTACTTCTATATTAACTATTAGAGCCTTAATTATCTTATCTGAAAAGATTGTTACTTACTGCTGTTAATCAATGAGACTTTTGAATAGATTGACTGAGTCAAGTAATTCATAAAGCTGAATATTATTTTCACATTCTATAAGATCTGAATTGCAGAAGAAGATGAATGACTAACTACCTTTCACATGAGATATAATCTATTTAAATGGATAGTTACCTTCTTTAGTTTCATAAATGCTCTGAGCACCTTCCAGAAATACATTAACTAGGCCTTATAAAACTATTTAAATAAATTTACTTCTATCTACCTTAATGACATTCTCATCTTTACTGATAGATTCTACAAGTAACATTAAGAGTATATCTAAAAAGTCCTTACTTGCCTCTACAAATATAATCTCCCAATCAACATTAATAAATCTATCTTTAAAGTTTAAGAGATGATCTACCTCAGCTTCATCATAAAGATAGGGAAGGGAGTCTGTATGAACCTCAAGAAGATTATTGCTATTCTTAAATGAGAGACCTCTATAACTATAAAAAATATATGAGGCTTTCTAGAATTTGTAAATTTCTACTGATACTTTATTTAAGATTTTTCTAACATTATCTGACTACTAACTGATCTCACATGTAAAGATCAGCAGTTTCAATGATCTAAGAAAGTAAATAAGGTATTTATATGCCTTAAGTAGATATTTATCTCTACTCTAATGCTTATTACATTTAATTCTAACTACTTAATGGTGGTTGAAACAGACTCTTCTGATTATATCACAAGCAGTGCTCTCATGCAATGAGATGATGAAGATGTCCTGTGACTCTATATATTTATATCTAAGAAGCTCAGCCCTGCTGAAGCTAACTATGAGATCTATAACAAGAAACTCCTTACTATTATTTGATGTCTAGAGGAATAGAACTCTAAACTCTACAGTGTAAAAGATTTTAAAATTATCATAGATCATAAGAACCTCTGATATTTCATAATGACCTATAAACTCTCTAAATGCTAGATGTGCTGAGCTGAATTTCTCAGCTACTTCTATTTTATAATTCATTATTACTCTAGCACAGAGAACTCCATGGCTAACACTTTCTCCTAATATGAATAGAATATGCCTTCTGAAGACTCTGATACCTGCTGAGTAAATTATGAATAGAGATTATTAGATCTATAGATCCTCAAAGAATCTGAAGTAATACTATATAGAGTAATATATATCTTATCTATTACCCTGTTAATTATAACTATCTTATTCCTACTTTAGGAACTCTGGGACACTACTGCTGCCTCTGATGAATACCTTTAGATGATAATCTAAATTATCTGAGATAAAGCTTGCTATTTTCTATCTAAACTTCAAGCTCATATTGACATTACTGAATACTCTATAGACCCTAACTCCTAACTATACTTCTAGAGAAGGTAGTAAGTTCCTGATTCAGAACTATTATACATCTAAATTATATAAGAAACTCACAATTCTCTGATGACCAGCTATCTAGACTGTGAAGTACTCTACTGAATTTTATCCTAAGATTTCTACTGGCCTAATATATCTCAGAGCATCTAACAGTTCATCTGGAACTATAATATCTGCTGATTCATTATTATCTGATGAGATTATTATCAAGATCTGCTTAAATCTCTCCTAATCTCTGAATGTGTCTGGTGTGATATTATCATTAATTTTGCAGTAAATCTCTTTATGAGTAATAACTATAAGAATATCCTTATCATTATTAACTATTTTAGTAAAGGTATTATCCTTAAACTCTGTATGAAGATAAATGTGCCTGCAGTGACTAAAGCCTTCTTCTGAAATCTATTTTATTATCAGTATAATTTACTCTGTACAATTATTTTAAACTATAGAACCCAGTTTATTAGAGCTATCTGGATCTGAATCTATTAGCTCCTTAAAATCTTCTAACATCTCTTAACTGCCTACCACCCTGAAACTGATAGCAGCACTGAATATATAATTCAGATAACTAAGAATTACCTCTAAAAGTTCTATTTATATATTCAGGATAACTGAAATGAACTCCTCCCACACACTGAACTTATAATTAATAGCTGTAATGCTATTAGTATTAATATCAGCCCATTTTTTGTCTTGCATAATTATAACCTTAAAGTTCTTAATCTTACTGAATTATCTAAATCTTCCACTTTATTCTGTAGTTCAATCCAAATTGTGAACATCATCATTTCAAAACTCTAGTAAGCCTATGAGTGGGCTGAATTCTCTATGACTAGTACTTAGTAGAATCAACAGAACTGTATAAATACCTATTAAAATCCTACTGAATACTATGAGGTAGGTAATAAGATCTAGCTAGACCTCTGAAACATCATAATTAATTGCCCATCTCACATACTTAACTATTAATATGTCAAGTACACTATCATTGAAGTTCTGGGAAATTATAATTACTATCTTAATATATCATCTAGAATCCACAATGTGTTTCATATGAACCTACTCTGCAAGGCCTCTACTAATCTATTCTCCTCACAAGAGATTACTGACTGGCATCTGCCTGATATCATTAAGAAAGACAATGAGGTAGAATATAAGATTAAAGCCATTTTTAATCATTATTACTATGAATAAAAATTTTAGTACCTAATGAAGTAATTTGAATATGAGGTTTCTTCATGAGAATTAACCTCTGCCCTGCAGGATACTACTGTACTTACTCATTATAAAGAACTACATCTACCTGATGAGACTCTACCTGTACTGTACTACACCTAATTCTCTGAAACCTTTCATTCACCCTCTAAAACTAAATAGGAGAGGATAATGTAAAGGACTACATTCTTATATCCTATATCTATAGCTTATCTGAACTTTGCCTGATCTCTAACTACCTAATTAGATGCCTCTAACTGGGCCTTTATATGAATGTTTATCTACTCTGATCTTGTATAATTCCCTTCTATTTATATTATATGATCTTGTAATTCCTTTTCCTTTTTTCTTTCTTTCTCTAGTGATTACAATCTTAATTCTAGTGTATAGCTTGCACAATCTGCTTATCAGAGTATGCCTATTACAGGCATAGTCAAATTTACAGGTAAATTTATTAATTATTTAAGTTGGAATCTATTATATCTACCATCATATTAAATGATATAATTCTGCATATCTTATAGATAAGTAATAATATGATTTATCTCAATCAAATGAACATCTAATGAATTCTGCATGAAGGACACTAGCTTTAATATAGTATATATAATATCAGGTCTTATAATAATAGTCAGATAGATGTAAGATCCAACACATCATTAGTAATGATAGATTTTTGCAGAGGTCAATTCAGCCTTATAGGCCTCAAGTTTCACACCCATAAGAGGCACTCCATGAGTTCACAGAGACTATTCAAGGTAGTATGTAGCTACCAACTTATCAATATAGGAATCAAGGTAGATCCAGAGCTTCAAATTCACTCTATCTTGAATGATATGGGTGTTTAAGAACTAATATAGTTTCCTTATATTATGAATCTCATACATGTTCATGAGTTCTTAAATCACCTGATTCCTCTCATCTTTATCATCCTCATTCAAAAGGATAACAAAATTGTTGATGTAGAAGAAAATGATTATTTAATTATTCAAAAAAAGGCATCTATCATCAAGTAAAGAGATAAATTTTATATGTAGTAGTGTTTTTATGACTTCATTCAATCAAAGCAGTGGCAAATAATATAATCCATATAGGCCTTTTTTCAATTTGAGTAAGATAAGAGATTGCCTCAAGGAGGTAAGGCCTGAAAGTTTCTACCATTCATCTGGCAGTTCATAATAGACTTCCTCATCTATATTACTATTTATAAAGGCATTCATGCCATCAAGCTACTTGGTATTAAGGTTAAAAGCTACCATTATTATTATTAACATACAGTATGTCCTACCAGCAAGCATATGAGCTCTCATATCTTTTTCACTGGGAGGTTGAAGGTTGCCTTGAATGCAGATACATACTTTGAACTTATTAAGAAATTCATCATCATTAAATTTATAGGTAAATACTCAGTATAGGGGGATTACTAACACATTTTCTGAAGGTCTAGACACTATTTTATATGTATCCTTCTGAGTAATCATCTCTCATTCCTAGATTGTGGCATTAATGAAATCCTTGCTATATTTGTGCATTTTTAATGAGTTCCAATGATTTGGTGGCAGTGGGAGTTTATCTCTATATAATTGCATGTTATTTCCTTTCTAAGGCATGAGATTCATAATTACACTAAATATCATACAAAATTACTGAGCAGGGTCATTTTTTGTGCATTCAATTTCATTGAAGTGTATAGCATGTCTAATACATTTACTAGAGACTATATTTAATTCATTAAAGTCTATAGAGATCTCACATGCTCACAGTACTTGATTTGGTTGATTGAAGAGATCTAGGGGTAAGATATCAGGCAGTTCAGGCAGTTGAGGTTGCTCAGGCACCTTCTCATATTCACTTAGTAAGGCCTGCAGTTTACTCTATAACTAGTCATTAAGATCATCAGATTCAATAACCTCTCTACTAACCTATTCAACTATCTGCTCATCCCCTCAAACCTGCAGTTCTAATGTTAGTTCAGGCATTAAAGGTTCATTCATATCTCTTTAACTGTTTTTATCATCTTTATTGCTGGATTCAGCCATTTTTTCCATTTATTTGATGTCTTCAGGGCAGAAAACATCTATATTAGCAGAATCTAATGTCTCATTCTATTTGCAGACCTCAGAGATTACTGGTTTAGTTATAGATATTTACAACATCTCAGTAATTTCATCTGTAATGAATTCTTATAGTAGCTCTTCAATATGAGGTTTCTGCAGGTTAAATTGAACTGATTCATCAAACACCACATCTCTGATCCTTATAACACATTGTAAGTGTGAAATTTAAATCCTTCAGATATTCATCAAGTTATATTCAATAAGATAATCAAGATACACTCTAAATTCTAGCTTTAAAGCTTTCATACAATTAAGAACTTCATTCAGAATCTTCATGTATGCACAACATCCATATATGTATAGGTAAGTAGATGAAGGCTTGCCAGAGAGGTTGAGATACTCCTATAGAGCTAGCAATGATGACTTTCATCCTAATAGATGTGTAGGGGTTTAATTAATGAGATAGCTAGCTATCATATATATCTCAGATGAAAGCTCTGAGGATAAGCATCTATCTATCTACAAATATCTAGCTTTTTCAATTAATAGTGCATCTGTGTGTTCAGCTGCACCATTCTGTTCATGTGTATATTCTAATGAGAATTCTCTTGAGAGGCTTTCTTCTAGGATTTACTCACCTATCTCATCTAAATATATGCTTATTTTATTATCAACACATATAATCTTAACATCTATATTGAACTGATGTTTAATTCATTTCATAACTGCAGAGAGAGCTTTCTTGAGTTCAGACTTACAAATTACATTTTGTATGATCTGAAACTACAGGAAATCACATGTAAAATGTATTATCTACCACTAATTATAATAGCAACCTTTCTTATTCTCTATAAGGTTGACATGGAGACATTCAAACAGTTTGATGGAATAGATTTGTAGCCTGCAAGATATCTGATTTTTTACTTTCAAAAGCTCATATATTTAACAGTGACATGCAACTCCTTGCAGGTGAGAATCTAACTCTTTTTCCCTCCCTTTCATGGACTTACTTACTATAATTATACCTTCAGACACATTCTGTAGGTGAGTAATTAAGGCCTTGAAATCATATCCCAATTATCTATATTAAACTTCCACTGATACTATTAAAATCTTTGGGGCCTCAGTGTAATGGGCGTGCTCCAATAAGCAGATTGTGCAAGCTATACACTAGAATCAAAATTATAATTACTAGAGAAAGAAAGGAAAAAGGAAAAGGAATCATAAGATTGTACAATATAAATAGAAGGGAATTATATGAGATTGAAGTGAATAAACATTCATATGAAGACCCAGTTAGAGGTGTCTAATCAAGCAGTTGGAGATCAGGTAAAGTTCAGGTGAGCTATAGATATAGGGTATAAAAGTGTAGTCCTTCACATTATCTTCCCCTATTTAGTTTCAGAGGGCAGGTAGGAGGGTTCAGAGAATCAGGCATAGCATAGCATGAATGAAGTCTTATTAGGCAGGTGCAGTTCTTCATAATAGGTGAGCACAGTAGTGTCCTGCAGGGTAAAGGTTGATTCCCATAAAGAGGCCTTATATCTAAATCACTTCACTAGGTACTAGAATCCTCATCTATAGTAGTAGTAGTTAAGGATAGCTTCAATCTTGTATTCTACCTCATTATCTTTCCTGATGATACTAGGCAGATGCCAGTTAGTAATCTCTTGCAAGGAAAATAGATTAATAGAGGTCTTGCAGAGCAGGTTTGTGTGAAACACATTATAAATCCTAGATGGCATGTTAAGATAGTAATTATAACTTCCTAAAACTTCAATAATAGTGTACTTAACATATCAATAGTCAAATATGCAAGACAGGCAATTAATTATGATGTTTTAAAGATCTAACTAGACCTTATCATTCATCTCATAGTATTTAGTAGGATTTTAGTGGGTGTTCACACAGTCCTGTTGGTTCTACTAGACACTGGCCATGAAGAATTTAGCCTACTTGTGGGCTTGCTGGAGTTTTGAGATGATAGTGTCTACAATTTAGATTAAATTACAGGGTGAAATAAAAGATTCAAGTAATTCAGTGAGATTAAGAATTTTAAGGTTATAATTGTGTGAGAGGAAAAACAGGCTGACATCAGTACTAATAGTATTGCAGCTATTGATTACAAGTTTAGTATATAAGAGAAGTTTATTCCAGTCATCCTGAGCATATAAATAGAATTTTTGGAGGTAGTTCTTAATTATCTAGATTATACATTCAGTGCTGCTGTCAGTTTCAGAGTGGTAGGCAGTTAAGAGGTATCAGAAGATCTTGAGGAGCTGATAGATTTAAATTTAGATAGCTCTAATGAACTAGGTTTCATAATCTAAGATAATTATATAGAGTAGATCATACTAGTAATAAAATGAACTTCAGAGAAAAACTTTAGCTACTATAGGTACATTCATCTTCACACAGGGTTCAAGGATAATACCTTTACTGAGACAGTCAATAATGATAAGAATATTCTTGTAGCTGTTACTCATAGAGAGGTCTACTGCAAAATTAATGATAATATTATGTTAGATACATTTAGAGATTAAGAGAGATTTAAGCAGACCTTGGCAGTAGTTCTGCCAGATAATAATGGATTAGTAGATGTTGTAGTTTCAGATGAACTGTCAGATACTCTGAGACATATTAGGCCAGTAGAAATTTTAGAATAAAATTTGATAGAGTACTTTACAGCCTGAATAGCTGGTCATCAGAAAATCATGAGTTTCTTATATAATTTAGATGTATAATGATTCTGAATCAGAAATCTACTGTCTTCTCTAGAAGTATAATTAGAAGTTAGGGTCTATAGAGTATTCAGTAATATTAATATAAGCTTGAAGTTTAAATAGAAAATGACAAGCTTTATCTTAGATAATCTAGATCATCATCTGAAGGCATTCATTGGAGGTGGCAGCAGTGTCTCAGAGTCTCTGAAGTAGGAATGAGGCAGTTGTGATTAGTAGAATGACAGGTAAGATATATATTACTTTATATAGTATTACTTTAGATTCTCTGAGGATCTATAGATCTAGTAGTCTTTATTTATGATTTACTCAGTAGGCATCAGAGTCTTCAAAAGGTATATTCTATTTATATTAGGAAAGGGTGTTGGCTATGAAGTTCTCTGTATCAGAGTAATAATAAATTATAAAATAGAAGTAGCTGAGGAATTCAGCTCAGCACATTTAGTATTTAGAGAGTTTATAAATTATTATGAAATATCAGAGATTCTTATGATCTATAATGATTTCAAAGTCTTTTATACTATAGAGTTCAGAGTCTCATTCCTCTAGACATCAGATGATAATAAGAAGTTTCTTATCATAAATCTCATAATTAGCTTTAGTAGGACTAAGCTTCTTAAATATAAATGTACAGAGTCATAGGATGCCTTCATCATCTTATTGCATGAGAGCACTGTCTGTGATGTAATCAGAAAAGTCTGTTTTAACTACCATTAAGTAATTAGAGTTAAATATAATAAGTATTGGAGTAAAGATGAACATCTACTTAAGATGTGTGAATGCCTTATCTACTTCCTTAGACCATTGAAACTGCTGATCTTTATGTGTGAGATCAGTCAGTAATCTAGTGTTGTAAACCTGACCTGTGAACCTGCTGGGTTTCAAACCTGAAAAGAAAAAAGCCCTATGTCGGGCCCGAGGCGCCAAACCCGACGGGCTTTTTCAAACCCAACGGGTTGGCACTAGTCCCAAATAGGCTTAGCGCCGGCCATATTAGGCTTAGCGCAGTCCCAATGCGGTTAGTGCACTCAGGCCTTGGCGCGCTAATCCAGATTTGGAACGCGCTAAGCCTAATATGGCCGGCACTAAGCCTATTTGGGACTAGCACCAACCCGCAACGGGCTTTTCAGGTTGACCCCCCCCGACCCGATAACCCATTCAGGCGGGCGCCCAAGGCGGTTTTTCAACCCAAACCCGAAAAAAAACAACACTACAGTAATCAGATAATATTAGAAAAATCTTGAATGAAGTGTCAGTAGAAATTTGTGAATCCTAGAAAGCCTCACATGCCTTTTATGATTATAGGGGCCTCCTATTTGAGGATAATAGTAATCTTCTTAAGGTCTATATAGACTTCCTTTTCTATCTCTATGATGAAGCTAAGGTAGATTATCTCTTAAACTTTAAAGATAGATTTGTTGATGTCAATTAGAAGACTGTATTTGCAGAGGTGAATGAGAACTTTTTAGATGTACTCTTAGTATTACTTGTAGGATCCATTAGTAAAGATAAGGATGTTATTAAGGTAGATAGAAGTAAATTCATCTAAATAGTCTTATAAGGCCTAGTTAATGTATTTCTGGAAGGTGCTCAGGGCATTTATGAGGCTAAAGGGGGTAACTATCTATTTAAATAGATTATATCTCATGTAAAAGGTAGTTAGCCATTCATCTCCTTCTATGATTTAAATCTTATAGAATGCAGAAATGACATTCAGCTTTATAAACTATTTAACTCAGCTGATCTATTTGAGAGTCTCATTGATTAATAGTAGTAGATAATAATCTTTTCAGGTGAGACAGTTGAGGCTCTAATAGTTAACATAGAATCAGAGGCCTCTACCTGACTTTTTCATAAAGAGTATAAGTGTGCCTGTGGGTGAGTTGCTAACTTAAATGAAATCTTTATCTAAAAGGTTATTAAGGGTCTTGCAGAGCACAAGCAATTTATTACACAATATATTATATAATGGTCCTCAGGGTGGCTGAGAGTCTTTACCATCTATCTTCTCAAATTTGATATAATAATTATGCATACTATAGAATAGTAAGAGCTTCTCAGCAGCCTTATAGTCAAAAATATTAAGGAATTCATAATATTATGAAGAGAGGACTGTCATAGAGTTGGTCTTCAGCTTCTTAGAGAGTTATAAGAGGGCCTTCTCTATGTTAGCCATGCTAGTAGTGAAGATTTCAATAGGAGGTTAGAACTTGAATTTCTAATTGCAGCTTCAGAGGAGGTTATAGATATTAGTGGAGATTTGGTGAAGGTCAGTGATCTTATGAACATCTTTTTTAGAGATATAAATGCCTTCAGGGAATATGATGCATCAGTTGCAAGCATTGATGAGGACTTAATATTCAGATAGTTATAATAAGTCTAGTATAAAGTCATATAGGAGATTCTCAATCTCATATGTATAGGTATTTTCTCAGAGAAATCTACTAATATTAATATTGAGCTTCACCATGTTTCATATAAAGCTGCCTGTGTCATCATTGACACCTTCAATCTTTCAGGGGTTGATTGGGATATGCAGGAGGTTATGACAGTTAACCATATAAGAATGAATTATTAAATAGTAATAGTAATTACTATCTACCATAGCATTTATATTAAAAGAATAATTAATTATGATAGGTACAAGGATCACTGGAATAATCATTTTCTTCTTAAAGGTTTTTCTATCTAACTCCAGGAGCTTCTACTTGTGATTTCATACAGAAGTTAGTCTTTTCTCAAGTCTAACTTGATGTCTTTAAAGTCTTTCTCCTCTTCAGACTTGATTTGTATATTTATAGACCATATAAGTAATTTCAGGGGAACATGGGTTCCATAGCAGTCAGCAGCTCTGTGCCCAAATTTATTATAGTTAATGCAGACATCTCAGGTGCAGCAGTCAATAATAGTAATAGTAGTTATATTTAGAATGCAAAATGCATTTATATGAGTAAGCTCTGTAGGCATCTAGTTCATAGCATTCAGATCTTTTAGTAGAGAGATCTTAGAAAAGGCCTCTCTAGAGGTAGTAGGGGTACTACCATAAATTCAGCTCTGAATAGCCTTAATCTTAGATAGGTTGTTCTCTATGCTACAGAGCTTCATATAATATTTAAGGTACATAAGAGGTTTAATGGAGGTAACAGTCTGCTACAGAAGTTTAAACTTAATGATCTTTTTGAGTAGGGCCTTCTTGACAGTGTTATCCCACAGCTGGCTGCTGACTTCCAGAATCTTCTAATTAAATCTCAGAAGAAAGACAGAGAGTAGATTAGTTTTCTAATGAATGCTATGTAGTCAGATTAGAGCCTTCTAGGTTACTAAAGAGTCAGAGAAAAGGATGTTGAGCTAGTCAAAAATGACATTGAGGATTATAGAAATGAGTTTGACATTAATCTTCATTTAAGAGTGGAATCAGATGATGGTAGTACTAGAGAGTTAGATATAGATATATCAGGCCTAGTTAGTGAGAGATCTAATTGTAAGGTCATTCAAAGTGATTTTAACCTCCACACTGAGGCACTAGACAGGGTATTCAGAGACTTATTTACCCATGAATTTCTCAAGGGTGATGAGTCTTTCTTTTGGGTGTCTCAGGAAGTTCTTAAAAGAAGTAGTTAGATGAGCAGGAGTTAGAATAGAAGCTGAAGTCAGTATGAACATATAATTTTATTTAATGATGAGATCAATCTTATTTATAAGCTATTAAATGAAGTTTTAGAATTCAGCATTAGAGCTCTAAGAAGAAGTGCTGTCTTCATGCAGAGGGTCCATGTTTATAATGGATTCAAAAGATTATTTGAATTTAGAGAGTTTAGAGGATTTAGAAAGTTTAGAGGATTCAGAAAGTTCAGAGGAAAATCTCATGAGATATTAATATAGACTGTTAGGGCTTTAGGGCCTTTCACTGACATATTATCTAGTAGAGCTGAGCTGAGTAAGTTGTATTTTAAATTTCAGAAGAGTTTGCTATACATATAGATTGCATTTGAAAGAATCTACTATACATGTGAATTACATTCAGAGGGTAAATATAATGAGGATCTCTAAGAAGAGATCAAACAAGTAATTATAAAATGTAACAGGTGTGCTCTGATAAGTAAATTATATGAGCTATATACTAGAATTAAGATTGTAATTGCTAGAGAAAGGAAGGAAAAAGGAAAAGGAATTATAAGATCATGCAATATAAATAGAAGGGAATTATGTGAGATTAAAGTAGATAAATGTTCATATGAAGATCTGGTTGGAGGTATCTGATTGAGCAATTAAAGATTAGGTAAAGTTCAGGTGAGCTATGAATATAGAGTATAAGAGTGTAGCTCTTCACACTCAGAATACTTCCTATATCTGGTGAGGATAAAGAATGTTGATATTAATATGATATTTGAATATAAATTATATTTTAAACACATAAGGTTACCTCTCTATATAAATAATGCCCAAGGCTTCTCATTATCTCTTAATATTATTATCTCTATATGCAGTGAGATTCCTTTCACAAACAGTCTCATCCAACTAAAGATATTTGTATGAAAATCTGGAATGTACACCATGTTGAATAGCATAGCTGTAAAGTGTTTTCAGATTGTTGAATTTATGAGATATATGATGATAATTCTATAATCTTGAATTTTTATATAGGAGTTATTTATATAGAATGATGTGTTGTGTTCCTTTATAAAATTAATAAATTTAGACCTATTATTATAAATGTGAGATTCTCTATCTATATCATACATCCAGCTATCTCTTAACAGATGATTTGATGAGCTAAATTTAGTGCTTAAGATTAATAATCCATTTATAACTTCACAGAAGGTTGAAGGCATTTAATAAATAATTGAGAGATTATAATGAGTGTGCTCTAATAAATAGATCATGTGAGCTATACACTAGAATTAAAATTGTAATCACTAGAGAAAGGAAGGAAAAAGGAAAAGGAATCATGAGATCATATGATATAAATAGAAGGAAATTATATGAGGTCAGAGTGAATAAATGTTCATATGAAGGCCTAGTTAGAGGCATCTAATTAGATAGTTGAAGATCAAGTAAAGTTCAGATAAACTATAGATATAGAGTATAAGAGTATAGCTCTTCACATTATCTCCTTCTATTTAGTTTTGGAGGGCAGGCAGGAGGGTTCAGAGAATTGAATGCAGTACAGTGCAGGTAGAGTCTCATTGAGTAGGTGTAGTTCTTTATAATAGGTAAGTATAGTGGTATCCTGTAGGATGAAGGTTGATTCTCATGAAGAGACCTTATATCTAAACTATTTCACTAGATACTGAAATCTTTATCTATAGTGATAGTAGTTAAGAATAGCTTTAATCTCATATTCTACCTCATTATCTTCTCCAATGATGCCAGGCAGATGCTAGTTGATGATCTCTTGTGAGGAGAATAGGTTAGTAAAGGCCTTATAGAGTAGATTCATATGAAATATGTTGTGAATTCTGAGTAATATATTAAGATAGTAGTTATGACTTTTCAGAACTTTAATGATAGTATACTTAGCATATTAATAGTCAAGTATGCAAGACAGGTAATTAATTGTAATGTTTTGAAGATCTAGCTAAACCTTATCATCTATTTTATAGCATTTAGTAGGATTTCAGTAGGCATTCACATAATTCTATTAATCTTGCTGAGTATTAGCTATAGAGGATTCAGCTCACTTGCAAGCTTACTAGAGTTTCAAGATGATGATATCTACAATTTGGATTAGACTGCAGAGTAAAGTGGAAGGTTCAGGTAATTTAGTGAGATCAAAAACTTCAAGGTTATAACTATATGAGAGGGAAAATGAGCTGACACCAGTGCTAATAATATTACAACTATTAATTATAAATTTAGCATGTAGAAGAAGTTCATTCCAGTCATTCTGAGCATATAAATAGAACTTTTAGAGGTAGTTCTTAGTTATTTAGATCATACATTTAGTGCTGCTGTTAGTTTCAGAGTAATAGATAGTTAAAAGATATTAGAAGATCTTGAGGAGCTGATAAATTCAGGTTCAGACAGCTCTAACAAACTGAGTTCTACAGTTCAAAATAATTATATAGGGTAGATCATACTGGTAATAAAATGAACTTCAGAGGAAGACTTTAGCTACTATAGGTACATCTATCTTCATATAGAGTTCAAGAATAATATCTTTATTAAGATAGTTAATAATGATAAGGATATTCTTGCAGCTATTACTCATAAAGAGGTCTATTATAAAATTAATGATGATATCACACCAGATGCATTCAGAGATTAAGAGAGATTTAAGTAGATCTTAGTAGTAATCCTATCAAGTAATAATAGATTAGTAGATATTATAGTTTCAGATGAACTGTTAGATGCTCTAAGACATATTAGACTAGTAGAAATCTTAAGATAAAATTTAGTAGAGTACTTTATAATCTAGATAGCTGATCATTAGAGAATTATAAGTTTCTTATATAATTTAGGTGTATAATGATTCTAAATTAGGAATCTACCATCTCCTCTAGAAGTGTAATTAGAAGTCAGAGTCTACAGAGCATTTAGTAATATTAATATAGGTTTGGAGTTCAGGCAGAAAATAGTGAGCTTTATCTTGAACAATCTGAATTATCATCTGAAGGTATTTATTGGAGGTAGTAGTAGTATCCCAGAGTCTCTAAAGTGAGGATAAGGTAGTTACAATTAGTAGGGCAACAAGCAAGACATGTATTACTCTATGTAGTATTACTTTGAATTCTTTAAGGATCTATAGATCTAGCAGTCTTTATTTATAGTTTACCCAGTAAGTATTGAAGTCTTCAGAAGATATATTCTATTCACATTAGAAGAGAGTATCAGTCATGAAGTTCTCTGTGCCAGGATGATAATAAATCATAAAATGAAAGTAGCTGAGAAATTTGGCTCAGTATATCTAGCATTTAGAGAGTTTATGGGTTATTATGAAATATTAGAGGTTCTTATGATCTATGATAATTTTAAAGTCTTTCATGCTATAGAGTTTGAAGTCCCATTCCTCTAGATATTGAATGATGATAAGGAGTTCCTTATTATAAATCTTATAATTAACTTTAATAGAGCTAAGCTTCTTAAATATAAATATATAGAATTATAAGACACCTTTATCATCTCATTACATAAGAATACTATCTGTAATGTAACTGGAAGAGTCTGTTTTAACTATCATTAAGTAGTCAGAGTCAAATGTGATGAGTATTAGGGTAGAGATAAATATCTACTTAAGATGTGTAAATACCTTATCTACTTTCTTAGACCATTGAAACTACTGGTCTTTATGTGTGAGATCAGTCAGTAGTCAGATGATGTCAGAAAAATCTCAAATGAAGTATTAATAGAAATTTATAAATTCTAGAAAGTCTTACATACCTTTTATAGTTATAGGGGCCTCTCATTCAAGAATAGTAGTAATCTTCTTGAGGTCTATATGAACTTCCTTTCTCACCTCTATGATGAAGCTGAGGTAGGTTGTCTCTTGAACTTTAAAGGTAGATTTATTAATATTAATTGAGAGACTGTGTTTATAGAGATAAGTGAGAACTTTTCAGACATACTCTTAATGCTACTTGCAGAATTCATTAGTAAAGATGAGAATGTCATTGAGGTAAGTAAAAGTAAATTCATCTAAATAGTCTCATAAAGCCTAGTTGATGTATTTCTGGAAGGTGCTCAGGGCATTCATAAGATTAAAGAGGATGACTATCCATTCAAATAGATCATATTTCATATAAAAGATAATTAGTCATTCATCTCCTTTTACAATTTAGATCTTATAGAATGTAGAAATGATATTCAGCTTTATAAACTACTTAACTCAGCTAATTCATTTAAGAGTCTTATTGATTAATAGTAGCAGGTAATAATCTTTTTGAGTAAGGTAGTTAAAACTCTAATAGTTGATATAGAATCAGAGGCCTTCATCTGGCTTTTTCATAAAGAGTATGAGTGCACCCACAGGTGAATTACTAACTCAGATGAAACTTTTATCTAGAAGGTCATTAAGGGTCTTGCAGAGTACAAGCAGTTCATTATATAACATATTGTATAGTAGTCTTCAGGGCAGCTGAGGGTTTTTATCATCTATCTTCTTAAGTTCAATATGATAGTTATGCACACCATGGAATGATAAAAGCTTTTTAGTAGCTTTATAGTTAAAAATATCAAGAAATTCATAATATTATAGAGAAAGAACTGTTATAGGATCAGTCTTCAGCTTCTTAGAGAGTTATGAGAAAGCCTTCTCTATGTTAGTCATACTAGCAGTAAAGATTTCAATAAGAGGTTGGAACTTCAATTTCTAATTATAGCTTCAGAGGAGGTTATAGGCATTAGTGGAGATTTAGTAAAGATTAGTAGTCTTATGAATATTTTTTTTAGAGATATAGATGCCTCCAGAAAATATAACACATTAGTTGCAAGCATTAATAAGGGTTTGATGTTCAGATAGCTATAATAAGCCTAGTATGAAGTTATATAGGAGATTTTCAATCTCATATATATAGATATTTTTTCAGAGAAATCTACCAACATCAACATCAAACTTTATTATATTTCATATAAAGCTGCCTGTATCACCATTAACACCTTCAATCTTTCAGGGGTTAATCAGAATACACAGAAGATTATAACAGTTAATCATATAAGGATAAATTATTAAATAGTAATAGTAACTACTATCTACTATAGTATTCATATTAAAAGAACAATTAACTATAGTAGGTATAAGAATTATCAGAATAGTTATTTTCTTCTCAAAGGTCTTTCTATCTAACTTTAGAAGCTTCTATTTATAATTTCATGCAGAAGCTAGTCTTTTCCCAAGTCTGACTTAGCATCTTTAAAGTCTTCCTCCTCTTTAGGCTTGATTTGTACATTTATAAACCATACAGGCAGTTTCAGGGGAATATGGGTTCTATGGCAGTTAGTAGCTCTATACCCAGATTTATCACAGTTAATGTAGATATCTTAAGCATGGCAGTTAATAATAGCAGCAGTAATTATATTTAGAATGTAGAATACATTCATACAAGTAGGCTCTGTAGGCATTCAGTTTATAGTATTTAGATTCTTTAGTAGAGAGATCTTAAGAAAGGTCTTCCTAGAGGTAGTAGGAGCATCATCATGAATTTAGCCCTAAATGATTTTAATCTCAGATAGATTGTTCTCTATACTACAGAGCTTCATATAATATTCAAGGTATATAGGGGATTTAATAGAGGCAATAGTCTACTACAGAAGTTTAAACTTGATGGCCTTCTTAAGTAGGGCCTTCTTGACAGTATCATCCTATAGCTGGCTGTTAGCTTCTAGAATCTTCTAATTGAATTTCAGAAAAAAAATAGAGAGTAGATCAGTTTTCTGGTAAATACTATACAATTAGGTTAGAGCCTTCTGGGCCACTGAAGGGTTAGAGAAAAGAATGTCAAGCTAGTTAAAAATGATATCAGAGATTATAGAAATGAATTTAGTATTAATCTTCATCTAAGAGTAAAATCAGGTAATAATAATGCTAGAGAGTTAGGTATAGATATATCAGACCTGATCAGCAGAAGATCTAATTATAAGGCTATCTAAAGTAATTTTAGCCTTCATACTAAGGTATCAGGCAGAGTATTCAGAGACTTATTCATCTGTAAATTTCTTAAGAGTAGTAAGTCTTTCTTTCAGATGTCTTGAAAAGTCCTCAAAAGAAGTAGTTGAGTGAGTAGGAGTCAGAACAGAAGCTAAAGTTAGTATGAGTATATGATTTTATTTAGTAATAAGGTTAATTTTATTTATAAGCTATTAAATGAAGTTTCAGAATTTAGTATCAAGGCTCTGAGAAAGAGTACTATCTTTATGTGGAGAGTTTATATTTATAATAGATTTAAAAGATTATTTGGATTTAGAGAGTTTGAAGGATTCAGAAAGTTTAAAGGATTTAGAAAGTTTAAAGGAAAATCTTATGAGATATCAATACAGACTGTTAGGGCTTTAGAGCCTTTTACTGACATGTTGTTCAGTGAAGCTAAGCTAAGTAAGTTATATTTCAGATTTTAGAAGAGTTTACTGTATGTATAGATTATATTCAGAAGAATCTATTATACATGTAAATTATATTTAGAGGGTAAATATAATAAAAATCTCTAAGAAGAGATTAAGTAAGTAATTACAAAATGTAATAGGTGTGCTCTAATAAGTAAATCATGTGAGCTATACACTAGAATTAAGATTATAATCATTAGAGAAAGGAAGGAAAAAGGAAAAGAAATTATAAAATCATACAATATAAATAGAAGGAAATTACACAAGGTCAGAGCAAATAAACATTCATATAAAGACCTAGTTAGAGATGTCCAATCAGGCAGTCAGAAATTAAGTAAAGTTCAGGCAAGCTATAGATATAAGATATAAAAGTGTAGCCCTTCATAGAGATTTATTTATAGACCTATACTAGCCTTATCATTTACCTTCTCAATCTCTATCTTAATCTTCATTTTGACTTTCTTGTCCTTCAACACTTCATCTACCTTTTTATGAGTATTATCATATTCTGTGAACCACTTAGGCCTTAATATAGAGTTAAGATACCAGTAAGTTCCTGCTGAGTGCCCAGGCCTACTATAAATATATAGATTGTGAGTCTTTTTACCCTTCTTTTTCAAATCTTTATTAGCTTTCTTTTGCAAGTCTTTTGCAGGCAGATTTGTGCTGTCAGTAGAGTCTTCCTTTTCTCTACTCAGGCTGTTAAAGGTCATAAAAATAGTATTATAATCATTTTTTAAGACTTTCATCTTATAATATTAAATCTTAATCTCTCTAACTAACTATTCTAGGTCAATAACATTCACACCCATTTTTTTATTATATAAGATAATAGATCTAAATCCTTCAGTAATTATTAGATTAATTACTTAGTTAGCTATCAAAAAATTACTCTCTAAATTGAATAGATCTCTGATCTCTACATTTCATATCTCTTTATAAATTATAGATTAATTATTTAATTATTTTTTAATATTCTTACTATTTGATTTCTTCATCAGAGCATTATATTAATCTCTGACTTTATTTTTTTGATCTTTAGTAGTGGGAGAGAGATAATATCATAGCACTTTAATGATATCTTTAATATGAGTATTATCTGCCTTCATGATATACTCTATCTCCACTCTCAAAACTAATGTTGTAATGATATTATACATCTTATTCATAGCTATTTAATGTTTTTTATATACTATTATCTATTTTTTAAATGATTTTTTAGATTTATCATTCTCAATCTTAGGTTCTTCTACTTCCAGCTAATAATCTTCCTTTATTAAATTGATATAATTACAAACTCCATGATTGCTTACTATCAATATAATGTTTATATACTAAATTTCTCAATTCTTGCTGTTCTTCAGTATCACTATCATATGTCAGATAATAGTGTCAGACATGGTGAGGTAGAGAGATAGGTGGATAGAGCTCTAAAAGCTTTACTTTTTCAGTTTTTAGACTATTAGAGGCACTCACATGGCTCTATTTTTTTATTTTTTCAATTAATATAAAGCTTCTAGTGTTCTCAAAAGCTTGGTTCATGGAGCTCCATGGCTCTATTCTCAATGAATCCCATAGATCTAGGGGATGTTTCCTTGGGTCTTTTTTGGAGGATATCAGTATTTCATGTGAAAAGCATGTGGTATAGGGTGAAAAATGACAAAACAATGATAATAATGATAAAAATCAAGTTGAATATGCAATGGAAATCACCAGGCTCATAACTGTTAATGTTGAACATTGCATATAGAGGTAAAATCTCATATGAATTGAATGATATTGTAAAACTAATGGTGGTTCATAGGAATCCTAGCTATTTTGTATGAAGGAATGTGGGTGGCTGTGTAAATGCTAATTCTAAGTGAGATTGCATGAATACAAGATTATCTCAGGATTCCCGACACCTCCATCCGCCGACCAACTTCAGGGGTTCAGATGGATGCAGTGTGATTGTGCTGTCGCGCGGATGCAGCACGCAATAACAGGTGACAGGAATTGCGGCAAGAAATGGTTCTAGATGAATACTCCCGCCAGTCAGCAACATTCAAATACCATCACAATGCTGCCAGTGTCCTCAACTTCAAGCTGAGGAAGAATCGGAATTCCGTTGTTGCAGGTGTACCTCGTTTGCTACCCATTGTGCCTGCGAAAACACGTCGCACATCCTCTTGGGGCTCTTGGACGTTTTGTTCCCCGCCCCAACATGCATGCAATCTAAAAATATGAACACCCAGCCTCCGACACAACGCAACTGCGCGATAACGCAGTTAGCCACCAACAGCTGCCGGGGGTTGGGCCAAATAGTCGATAACAATTGGCCGGATGGCGCCTACGCCCTCCAGGCTCTGCTCCCGCCAACCCCGGCCAGTAGTCACACGCCGCAGATTAAGGGTCCTTGCGGTTTGCTATCGGACTTGGGTCACCATTTCCACTTTGAATACAGTGTTTCCCACGCTTACCTAGTAGTTAGAAGCGCATCTGTTTATCCCAGCAACGCGATGCAGGCTGCGTCTACTCCGTACGCCACCGGGACTCTATGGTTTGAATCCGATATATGCATTCTCTCTGCGTGGGCAAAAACCCGAGGGGCATCCAAGAGCCACATGATGCAGGATGAAATGGTGGTTTACCGTCTTCTGGGTCATCTTCTGCATATTTCCACTCCCTTTTTGATGAAACCCTCTGATACCTCTGGCCTCGTGGATTAGAGAATGCTTTGACACGTGGGAGCAGCTGTTGCGTGTAAGAACTGCCTTGCCGCCATTACAGTCCTCGTGGCTTCTGTTGTTGTTTGCTTGTTCCTTTATTCGGACATGGTTGGGCCGAAACATTTATGAGCTCCTATTTTCTTCACATGAATAAATACATTCAAGGAAGCTTGATTTCCCATCGGTGGCTATATAGCATGATCGCAAGCAGAATCCCATCAAAAAGGACACCTCCCCTGTTGTCAGGCTTCCAGGGGGTATCGTTGTTAAGCTCGGCCCTACTGCTACCCCAGGGTTAACAGCAACACAGCAATATGCCCACCAGCATCTAGATCCCAAGATTGTTCGCGTGCCGCAGGTTTATCGTTACTTCCAGTGTCAGGATCCTTCTGAACCAGTGTGGCTCTTTGGTTATCTGTTCATGGAGTACATCCCGGGCAAGACATTAGATGAACTTGATGTTGATGTTTACAAGGACATGACAGAACGCCTTGCCGGCATCGTCAGCCATCTCCATAGCGTGCGAGGCAGAAACGTCCCTGGCCCTGTGGGTGGTGGGGTGCCTCGAGGCAATATCTGGGGCTACCATGACGCTGAGACTGAATTTGGTTCTGTGGAAGACCTCAATGCTTGGGTCAACAGACGGATTGCCGTCATCAACAAGTCTGTCGACTTTAAATCATATCCTCTGGTGCTCTGCCATTTGGACGTGTGTCGTCGCAATATTATCCTCATGGAAGACGGCTCTCTTTGTCTTCTGGACTGGGGCTTTGCAGGGTTTCTCCCGCGAATCTACGAGGTCGCCGCCATTGAGTTTTACTTTGATGAACACTCTGAGATGTTTCGTCAAGCTGTGAACGAGACTATTGTGTTGACGGACCAGGAGAAGAAAGACTTGGTTTTAATCCAGAGAGCTCGAGCTGCGAGCATGCGTTGCGCGTTGTAAAACATTCCACTCCTTAACGGCTTTGTCTCATATACACGACTAACACCTGTTTAGCAATGGATACGCCAATATGAGTGAATATCTCCTGGCTAAAGCACCCTCCCGTCAATCCAGATGTTTCTTCTCTTTTCAGTGACCGGTGGGAACCCAAGCGCGCTACACGAACACTCCTGGGACTATCGGGCTCAATTCGCGAGCTTGGCCCTTGGAGTAATTATACTCAATGTCCTCGTAGGCCTGGCTTACTCTGATTGGGCTAGCCGGGTCGATATAGCCAGGGTCCTCCATATCTTGGAGCATCGTCTTACTGGTGCGGGTTAGTTAATGCAACTCATTAGTCAAACACTTTTCCTGTGCATATCTGTGGCGTGGAGTTGACTTACACCCAGAAGGGGCATCCGACTTCACTAGGGGCCAATTGGTACTTATCTCTACCCTTTTACTCCAGGAGATCGATGATTTTTCCAACAGTCAGCCCCTCGATGGCTCGCAGATCGATGTCGTGGAGAGCGGTATTCGACACCTCATACATACAAAATTTCCGTTCCAGAGTGCCCATTACGGCCGTTGGATTAGCTTTGATCATGTTGAGCTGCACGGAACTTCTCTGTCCTGTGAGGAGATATATGGATGTATGGTTTTCGCTGCGCGTATCAGACTCAAAAATAATCCCCAAAGTATGCATGGTTACCCTGATTTCTGTAACAGGGAGGAGAAGGTCATTTGTGTGGAGGGCTCTTGTGGATGACATCGTTTTTATTGACTCGAAAAGATATCCCGGCTACTCGCTGTGAAGGAAGAGGAGGAGGAGCCAACTTCGCTTTTATAACGGCTTTGAGCGAGCGTCCATCAGGCTGAAGCCTTGCGATGAACTCTGCAACTTGCCCAATTTGGAGGCCCTGACCCTGCGATTCAATGCAGCCTCAATATCAATTGTCCAATAGTGGTGGCGCTTCAGTGATACCCTGCCAATATTGAATATGGGCCACAGTCCCGTTGACAAAATGTTGCAGCTCTTCGTCTACCTCGATGGGAAGTTACAATTTCCGTGGGGAAATAAATGACCAGTTACGAAGCCTCGGTCTCATTCCATCAAGCCTGCGCACTCCCGTCTACGATCCGATATGCGATATGGTATTAAATAAATAAACGCAACCAAGAAGACAGGAATAGCTATGAGGACGCCAGTGTCCGTCTCCAGGACCAAACACTACACAATACTACGAATGGACGGAATGACTACGAGGACGCCCAGTGTCCGTCAACTCCATACTACCAAGAAACGAAATCGCCCAGTGGTAATATAAACCCACCCGATACCACCACCCATCAGTCATCGCAACAGTTGAGAGACAACCAGAATTCCAGGCGACAAATTCAACTTTCAGCGCTTGTCGACAGTGTATGAGAAATTGATAACAGACGGGAAAAGAAATCAATCAAGGATGAAAAATCACAGTCAGCCAGGTGTGGAAGGGTATCCCAATTCAATATAAACCGGGAATGGCGAGATTGCGTCGGGAAGGGGAGTGGAAACAATGGCCAGGATTCGAATTTGTTCAGCTGCGGCGCAACCGTTCCATGAGCGAGAACTGCGAGGAAAAGCGAGGAAATCAGGGACGATGGAGGGACGATGGTCAAGCGGTGGGCGGGGAAGGTTTTATATAGTCGTGAAAGAGGCGATATGACGCTTTATCCGATTAGGATTGAACTGAACCTTACCCCGGTATTAGGCAAACCCCTGAGGTGATACCCTATCTACGGTATACACCTAGCTATGTTCCACACATGTCGCGCAGAGAAAAAGAAAAGAAAAAGAAAGAAGTCGCTTGAGAGCAATCGATGGAAACTGTATCACTTTTGCTCTTCGGTTTGAGTCTCTGGTTTAATTCGATTCACAGGTATAGAGGAGGTTAGTAGGTGCCTTTGCTGTCAATGGATGCGGATTTTTGCCCCCTTTGTAAATCGCCATTGCCATTCCTCAATGGATCTGTATCTCGTACATGTCAGTATAATGAAATCGTATCTTTTGACTAGCTGAGGGTTGTTGATGCGAAGTTGGTTGATGGGAGGCCACCCGTTGATGTTAGGTAGGGTTGAGCTAATAGCGATCCTGGAAATATATATTTCTGACTAGACCCCGGGACACAGGCGAAACGCCAGCAGCCATATAGCACAACATTACTATTCTCTTAAACCATCTACTCAAACTCTCATGCTGTGAAGGCCGCATTTTATTTAAAATTCTAGCTGAAGTAAGGTAATTAATTAGATACACCTTTTTCCATTCCTCCCTTCCCACGAAATTAGATATTTTTCGCTGACATTTGCGTTACGAGGTCAATCCCCAGCAGGAACAAAAACAAGGGCCAGGGTAAAATAGCCGTCTATCAATCCAACCTAAGGTATTCCTTTATCGCGAGAGCGCAATGTCGTCAATTCGTAGGATCAACTTCACCGTCTCAGCCGCGAGCTCGATCGCGCTGGTGCTCACGAGCAGTGGCTGCAACACCCTCTCCTCCGCAATGTTGTCCTTGACTCCTCCACTCCGGATGCTCACGCCGGCATTTTGCTCGCCCATGGCGTGGCGGTGACGGAGGTCGGTGACTACCTTGATACTATTTAACCCCGCATTCTCTGCCAGGGTGGTTGGGATGACCTCCATCGCGTCAGCGAACGCCTTCCAGCAAACGGCTTCGGTGCCGGTAAGGGCGCGAGCTTGCTTCGCTAGAGCTTGTGCGATTTCGATTTCGGGCGCACCGCCGCCAGCAATCAAGCCGCGTTTCTTGACGAGGCATCTGATGACGCAGAGGGCGTCGTGGAGAGAGCGCTCCACTTCATCGAGAATGAGGTGGTTGGCGCCGCGGGCGACGATGGACACGGTTTGGTTGGCGGCGGCGGACTTGATGCCTGTCACCTTAGTGTAGCGGGATCCGGCGTATTGGACCTCCTCGATCAGGTCAGCGGTACCGAGTTTGTCTTCGGTGAACGAGTCGATATTGGCGATCGGCTTGCAGCCCAAACTCTTGCACAGGAATTCAACCTCGTCCCGCTCGATCTCCTTGACTGCGAGGATCTTGACGCGGGAAAGGAAGTAGAGGGAGATATCGTTAACAGCATCACGAAGGATGGATTTTTGGATCAGGAGAACATTGCACTTGGTTTTGGCAATCTTCTTTACCATGTTAAGCAAATACATGCGCTCTTCTTTGATGATCTTGTCCATTTGTCGGTAGTCATTGACGACAATTTGGTTTTCCATCTGTGGCTGTTATTAGCGCTATTACCATGATGCAAAGGAAGGAGAGTACGAACATCAGGTTTAGGAGGACTAAGTTGGAACTGGATCAATCCAATCCTGGCCTTCTCCATTCTGACAGGGCCACCTCCGCTCTTCACAACACCCTGGTTTAGGATCAAACCATCCACCATCTCACTGTCCTCGATGGTTCCTCCAACTTTCTTAACAATCCGAATATTTCGAAGATCGACGTTCTCTGCTGTCTTCGGGTCTATCGTCTTGAGCACGGAATCAACAGCGATGGGTCCTAGGAGGTTCGAATATTGGGAGACGATCTTCGATGACAGGGATGTGGACGCGGCTTGAAGGAGGGTTGCTCGGTCTGATAGGGAAATGGGGTGTGACATGTCGTGGAGAATCTGGACTGCAGCAGCAGCAGCTCTCTGGAAAGATTCAGAAATAACAGTGGGATGTAATCCTGCGTAAAATGTCAGCGGTCTGTGCCAGTATCACTCTCAGCCTGACTGTCCCACCTTTAGCAAGTAATCTCTCTGCTGCTCCAAGTAGACTTCCTGCAATAACAACAACGGATGTGGTTCCATCACCGGCCTCAACGTCCTGCGCCGCACTCAAATCCACCAGCATTTTTGCGGCTGGGTGCATCACCGCCATATCCTTCAACATTGTATTTCCATCGTTCGTCTATTTTCGGGTCAGATATCAGTACGTGAAGGTGGGGGTTGCAGAGCGTACGATTATGGTCTCTCCTTTTCCAGTTTGAATCTATCACATATATTAGCCTGCTTGCCATTATAACCATGATGAAAATATCCATATTTACCATCTTGTCCATTCCTCTAGGTCCCAGCGACTGTTCAATGTTAGCCCCACGTTCCATACTGCGTCATGGCGTGCAGGTTCAAAATACCGTTCTTATGGCATCAGCAACAGCTAGAAACGCAATTAGCAAGTAGACATAACCATACTGGCAGATATACGTACCTCTAGCTGCCATAATATTGGCGTTGCGAACGGCCATAGGCTTCTCCTTGTCCTGCGGTGCCTGTTAGCAAAATATGAGCAAAACACGGCGTCTGTGGGGGCACGAACCTTGAAGGAGCCGCCTTGCGTATTGGCCGGGATACCCATAGCAGAAGCCATACTTGCGTCTCTGTGTAGAAGAAGCAATAGAGCGAGAAAAGGGGGTTGGGCGAGGGGGTGTTGGGGAATTGCAAAAACCACGACTCTTTGGAATTTCAGAATGGGATGCTTGGCGATTTGCCGCACTAGCGCGGATGACAGCTCCTGCCGGATTGGGACCTCTGAGCTTCACAACCAACACGCAACAACTCGATCATCAAGACAACTCTCCGCCTCGACCTAGACAACTCCATCCCGCGTCTCCTACGCCATATCTCGCTCTAGCACGCACGACGAAGACACTGCCTTACTTATCCTACGTGGCCACTTGACGACCGTTCTCTTTCCTGCCTTGCACGACCTTGCTCGCCAGCCGCCATCATGCCCAGCGCCACGGGCCAGAACTGGGAGAAGTACAAGAAGAACTTCGCGGACGACGAGGAGCAAGAGAAGAAGATCACACCTCTGACGGATGAGTGCGTAGTGCCCTCCGTCCTGTGTTGTTACCTCAGTTGGGCTAACCTGCCACAGGGACATCCAAGTACTCAAGACCTATGGCGCGGCCCCATACGCGGCAGCGTTGAAGAAGCTTGAGAAACAGATAAAAGAGAAACAAACAAGTGTGAACGAGAAAATTGGTGTAAAGGTATACGGCTCTGTTACTGATCGTTGAGGCGACGATGAAGCTGACGTACGTCTGTTAGGAATCCGACACTGGACTTGCGCCGCCACATCTCTGGGACGTTGCTGCTGATAGACAGCGGATGCAAGAAGAACAACCACTACAAGTTGCACGCTGCACGAAAATTATCCAGGATGAGAAGGACCAAGAGAAGAGCAAATATGTCATCAACGTCAAGCAGATAGCAAAGTTCGTTGTGAACCTTGGAGAGCGAGTCAGTCCTACGGATATTGAAGAGGGCATGCGAGTTGGGTAAGATATCTATCCGGTTACTATCAACGGGCTGCAGACTAATGAACCTTCTAGCGTGGACCGAAATAAATATCAAATTCTCCTTCCTTTGCCCCCCAAGATCGACCCAAGCGTTACGATGATGACGGTCGAAGACAAGCCTGATGTGACATACGGAGATGTTGGAGGGTGTAAGGAACAAATTGAGAAGCTCAGGGAAGTCGTTGAGATGCCGCTGCTTTCGCCAGAGCGATTTGTCAGTTTGGGTATCGACCCGCCCAAGGGAGCACTACTCTACGGACCACCTGGTACGGGAAAGACACTCTGCGCTCGAGCCGTGGCCAACAGAACGGACGCAACATTTATTCGTGTGATTGGCAGTGAGCTTGTTCAGAAGTACGTTGGAGAAGGCGCCAGGATGGTACGAGAACTTTTCGAGATGGCGCGAACAAAGAAGGCTTGTATTATCTTCTTTGACGAAATCGATGCTATTGGTGGCGCCCGGTTCGACGATGGTGCTGGTGGAGACAACGAAGTCCAGAGAACTATGTTGGAGCTGATCACTCAGTTGGATGGCTTCGACTCACGAGGAAATATCAAGGTCATGTTTGCTACCAACAGACCGTCCACTCTGGATCCTGCGTTGATGAGACCGGGCCGAATTGACCGAAAGATTGAGTTCTCGCTGCCGGATCTGGAGGGACGCGCCAATATCCTGCGGATCCACGCGAAGAGCATGTCAGTGGAGCGGGACATCAGATGGGAGCTTATCTCCCGGCTGTGCCCCAACTCGACGGGAGCGGAGCTGCGAAGCGTGGCAACCGAGGCGGGAATGTTTGCCATCCGCGCGCGGAGAAAGGTAGCCACTGAGAAAGACTTCTTGGCGGCGGTGGACAAGGTGATCAAGGGCAATCTGAAGTTCAACTCGACTGCCACATACATGCAGTACAATTAAGCAGACAGCACACACACCGCACTAGATTTGTCTTGGATTGGGAGCTGGTGATTTGTACTGTATGATGGATGGGTAGGGAATATGATAATACCTAACTAGCCTTTCTTCGTTCTATTCTTCTTGTGTCACTCCATAACTCCATAGTACTCCGTAGTACTCCGTATTTAATATCACAAAACAGTCCACGTGACCCACCGCCGAGTCACGGGCCAACTCGGAACGCTGACTACTAGCCGGGCGCTGATTGGCTGCTCGGCCGCCCAACTGCCTCGGATCTGAGGGACTGCCGCTTACGTAAGCTCCTCCCGCAACAAGCAACTTTCCTCAAGCATCACGATCTGAACAATTCCAGCTCGACGTCGTCCCAAGCGCCCTGCGATCCCGCCTCACCCCGCTGCCATTGTCCCAATCCATTGCTTCTTCCACCGTGCCGTGCTGATCTGAGCCATCATGAGCTTCACCGGCCTGCGGAGCCTGGCTCCCGCCACCAAGGTTTGTCCTTCGCCATTTTCCCGTGCGGCCCCTCGGATGGCCGCCCTCCTGGCACCTGGACTGACCTGGCATCTGTGTAGTTTTCTAGAACTTATCAGAGACGCCTCTTTTCTTCTTCCCGCCCTGCCGGTATGTTGTGCTTCCCTGTTAGCATTGGTGGTGTGGCAATTGACCCGTGGTGAACCGCACAGCTCGGATATTCGCGAACCAGCCTCTCCGTGCGAAAGAAGCCTCCCCATTCGTCTCCAAGAACTATCCTGTCATTGTACGTGGTTACTCTGGATCTGGAAATCCTTTATAGCATTGCGAAGCTTGGCATATCTGACAATTAGCAGGACCACGAATACGATGCGGTCGTTGTTGGTGCGGGAGGTGCTGGTCTGCGAGCTGCCTTCGGCTTGGCTGAAGCTGGATTCAACACTGCATGTGTCTCTAAGCTTTTCCCTACCCGAAGTCACACCGTAGCTGCCCAGGGGGGTATCAATGCTGCTCTTGGAAAGTACGTTTTTGTGCTGGGTCCACGCCCATTTGGCATATTCCAGTGGTTAACTAATCTTGGCATTCAGTATGCACGAAGACGACTGGAGATGGCACATGTACGACACTGTCAAGGGATCCGATTGGTTGGGTGACCAGGACGCTATTCATTACATGACGAGAGAAGCCCCCCAGAGTGTTATCGAGCTGGAAGGATATGGTTGTCCGTTTTCGAGAACCGAGGACGGCAAAATCTACCAGCGTGCTTTCGGTGGACAGTCGCAAAAATACGGCAAGGGAGGCCAAGCCTACCGATGCTGTGCTGCCGCTGACAGAACTGGCCACGCCCTTCTTCATACTCTTTACGGTCAATCGCTCCGACACAACACCAACTACTTTATTGAATACTTCGCCATGGATCTGCTGATGGAGGATGGTGAATGCAAGGGTGTCATCGCCTATAACCAGGAGGATGGTACCATCCATCGTTTCCGCGCCCACCACACCGTCCTGGCGACTGGAGGATACGGCCGTGCTTACTTCAGCTGCACATCTGCCCACACCTGTACTGGTGACGGTATGGCCATGGTTGCCCGTGCTGGTCTGCCTAACCAGGATCTGGAATTCGTTCAATTCCATCCTACTGGTATCTACGGCGCTGGTTGTCTCATCACTGAGGGTTCTCGTGGTGAGGGTGGATACTTGTTGAACTCGGAGGGTGAGCGATTCATGGAACGATATGCCCCTACTGCCAAGGATCTTGCCAGTCGGGATGTCGTTTCGCGGTCGATGACTCTTGAAATCCGCGAGGGACGTGGTGTTGGCCCTGAGAAGGACCATATCTACCTCCAACTTAGCCATCTGCCCGCTGAGATTCTCCACGAGAGACTGCCCGGTATCTCGGAAACCGCCTCTATCTTTGCTGGCGTTGATGTCACCAAACAGCCCATTCCCGTTTTGCCCACTGTCCATTATAACATGGGTGGTATCCCAACTCGTTACACTGGTGAAGTCATTACCCTTGACGAGAATGGAAATGACAAGACTGTGCCTGGCCTGTACGCTTGCGGTGAAGCCGCTTGTGTGTCTGTCCATGGTGCTAACCGCCTGGGAGCCAACTCTCTGCTCGATCTTATCGTCTTCGGTCGCGCTGTTTCCCACACCATCCGTGACAAGGCTACACCAGGAACCCCCCACAAGGAGATTAGCGCTGATGCTGGTGCTGAATCGATCGGTGTCCTCGACAAGGTCCGAACCGCGGACGGATCCAAGTCCACCTTCGACATTAGAAATGCTATGCAGAAGACTATGCAGACTGATGTCAGCGTTTTCAGAACACAGGAAAGCTTGGATGAGGGTGTCCGCAAGATCAATGAGGTTGATCAGATGTTTGATGATGTCGCTACCAAGGACCGCAGCATGATCTGGAACTCGGATCTGGTTGAAACCCTGGAACTGAGAAACTTGCTGACTTGCGCGTAAGTACCACTTCACCTCCCCCATGTCCTATTCATACGGACTGCATTTGAATGTCATGGAAACATGCTGACAAATATGCCATAGTACCCAAACCGCTATTGCGGCTGCCAACCGCAAGGAGTCCCGTGGTGCCCATGCCCGCGAGGATTTCCCAGACCGTGACGATGCCAACTGGATGAAGCACACTCTTACCTACCAGAAGGAGCCTCATGGCAAGGTTGACCTCACTTATCGTGCCGTTACCGACACCACGCTCGACGAGGCCGAGTGCAAGCCTGTCCCACCTTTCAAGCGGACGTATTAGAGCATTATTTTGCTGGCAAATATTTTCATCAATGTATATGTCTGGGGGGTGAGATTGCATGGTCCGGATCGCCCATGGCGTACTGGGAAAATTAACGGGACAGTTTAATTCCCGATCTTGTTTTATTATGTACCACGTCGAGCTTTTCTTTTGTTCTGTTGATATTCATTGCTCCATTTCCTGTTACTTCTTATATATTTTCCCTTGCCTTTCTTGTCTATTTTTTAAGCGCTTTCTTTTATTAAACAAAAATTCTTGGTTATCTTCGTTTGAGTCACGCAAACGGCAAACTGTATCATACTCTGACGTAGAAAATAAAAGTAAGACAGGGCTATTGTTATATGAGAGAGTATCGGTGCTAGTAAGTTCTACGAAACCGTGCCTGGTTTGCGGATGCAATTTGACGGGTGGTTATTATGAGCGACATCATAGTAATATCTCAGAGGATCCGGAAACATGAATATACCGGTTTGCTATTATTGTGGTACTCATCATAGTACCTCATCAGTCCTATACATAGACCCTCTGCATTTCGAACTGATCCATGCCCCTGGATTCTATCAAAGAATATATGCCAAGCCCGACTAGCGCGATTAGCGCCAACCCGCGCTTCTGCACAGCGTCATCGCCCACCCCAGAAACGAACACGAACGCTTCGTGCCTCGACTCGTTCAAACCACCTACCATCCTCTCACCACCTTGTCGTCTGGATATGCCTTGCTATATATATACTGTCACTCACTGATATGCCAGACTGACAATTTCCCGAGCACAAACTATCCTTAATTGCCGCCGCAATGGGCGCCGAGAAACGTGCCGCTGCCAGCGGTGACGACGAGGAACGACAGCCTCTGACGAGAGGCAGTGCGGATGCGGACTTCCGCGACTCGGTAGACTCGATGGACTCGTCCTCTACCGCCTCTATATCGCTCGCGCTTATCGATAGAATCAATGGTCGTGGCGCTGCACGGAAAGAAGGAGGGGACAGACAATACCGCGACGACGACGAGGAGGACCGGTATGATCTGGAAGAGGCAGATTATGCCGCACCCCCTGGCGGCAAGCCGGCGCAGAGACTGACGAAAATAACTTTCTGGACGCTCATGGTGCTCTGTCTTGGTGGCTGGTCGCTTGCTTTCGTCCTCTTTGTGTTCAGGGGGAATGCGCCAGCGGGCAATTCTGGTTCGGTGGTGTCGGAGGATAATATATCGGTGGCGGGACCGTCGGGGAAGAGGATTACGTTGGATGAGGTGTTGGACGGACACTGGAGTCCTAGGGGTCATGATATTTCGTGGATGCCGGGGCCGAATGGGGAGGATGGCCTGCTTCTTGAGAAGGATCCGTATAGCAATGAGGGTTATTTGCGGGTACAGGATATTGTTAGTCGGAAAGATCCGAAGTTAGCTAAGAAGCCGATTGTCTTGATGAGGCAGTCATCGTTCAGCGTGGCGGGGAAGAAGGTCTATCCCGATAAGGTCTGGCCGAGTCCCGATTTGAAGAGCGTGCTGGTTCTGTCTGATGAGCAGAAGAATTGGCGTCATTCGTTTACGGGGATTTATTGGCTGTTTGATGTCGAGACGCAGACTGCGCAGCCGCTTGACCCTGATGCGCCGGATAGGCGGATTCAACTCGCTTCCTGGTCTCCGCGGTCGAATGCCGTTGTGTTTACGAGGGATAACAATATGTTTCTGAGGAAATTGTCGTCGGAGAAGGTCACGCCTATCACAGCTGATGGTGGTGTTGAACTGTTTTACGGCGTGCCGGACTGGGTTTATGAGGAGGAGGTCTTTTCTGGTAACAGCGTGACTTGGTGGGCTGAGGATGGCCAATACATTGCATTCCTTCGCACCAACGAATCGTTAGTACCGGAGTATCCCGTTCAATACTTCTTATCTCGACCTAGCCAGACTGAGCCTGAACCTGGATTGGAAAACTATCCCGAGGTCCGCGATATTAAGTATCCAAAAGCTGGTGCTCCGAACCCTACTGTTGATCTCCAGTTCTATGATGTGGAGAAAGGAGAGGTTTTTTCGGTGGATATTAAGGACGATTTACCTGATGATGACAGGCTCATCATTGAGGTTGTGTGGGCTTCAAATGGCAAGGTTCTTGTTAGAGGAACGAATCGCGAAAGCGATATCCTCCTGATTATCCTGATAGATGTGTCATCAAGAACTGGGCGAATCGTCCGACGGGAAGATATCAACGCCTTGGATGGTGGTTGGGTAGAGCCATCCCAATCTACGCGGTTCATTCCTGCAGATCCCGCCAATGGCCGACCAGAGGATGGCTATATAGACACCGTCATCTACAATGGCCGTGATCAACTCGCCTATTTTACGCCTCTGGACAACTCTGAGCCCGCCATGCTCACAACGGAAGACTACTGGGAGGTAGTCGATGCACCTTCTGCGGTCGATTTGAAGAAAAACCTCGTTTACTTCCGCGTTGCTGGAAAGGACCCGTGGGAGCGACATTTCTACAGCGTCAAGTTCGACGGTTCATCCCTCCAGCCCATGACGAATGTCACCGAAAGTAGCTATTACGACGCCTCCTTTTCGGATGGCGCTGGATATGCCCTGCTGAAGTATCAAGGCCCGCTTGTACCTTGGGAGAAAGTCGTCAGTACGCCCTCGAACGAAGACCCTTTTGAAGAAATTATCGAAAAGAACGAACATCTGTCCAAAAAGCTCCATCTGTACTCGCTGGAGACGAAGGTTTTCCGAAACGTTACTATCGACGGTGAGACGCTACCTGTCATGGAGCGCCGGCCTCCAAACTTTGACCCGACGAAGAAATACCCCGTCCTCTTCCATCTGTATGGTGGCCCCGGCTCCCAAACAGTCAACAAGAAATTCAGTGTCGATTTCCAGAGCTACGTTGCTTCAACCCTGGGATATATCGTCGTGACTGTAGACGGCCGCGGAACTGGATTTATTGGCCGGAAGGCTCGCTGCGTGATTCGCGGCAATCTTGGCCATTACGAAGCCCGCGATCAGATAGAGACGGCTAAAATATGGGCGAAGAAACCATATGTGGACGAGAATCGCATGGCAATATGGGGCTGGAGTTATGGGGGGTTTATGACACTCAAAACTATCGAACAGGATGGTGGACGCACGTTTAAGTATGGGATGGCAGTGGCGCCTGTGACGGATTGGCGATTTTATGGTATGCACTAATTTTTCGATACGGAGTTCCTGATTATATACTGATCTGGGTCTTTAGATTCCATCTACACTGAACGCTACATGCATACCCCTCAACATAACAGCGATGGCTACGACCAATCTGCCATTTCCAACACAACGGCCCTGGCCAACAACGTTCGCTTCTTGATCATGCATGGTGTCGCTGACGACAACGTCCACATGCAAAATTCGCTGACGCTACTCGATAAACTCGACCTCGATAACGTCGATAACTACGACGTCCACGTGTTTCCGGATTCAGACCATAGTATTTATTTCCACAATGCGCATAGAATGGTTTATGGGCGTGAGTGTACCACTGCAGCTATATACTATCCCTCGCTTCTGATAACTAACTCAAACCCTTTGGATTATAGGCCTTTCGGATTGGCTTGTCAACGCATTCAACGGTGAATGGCTGAAGACACACAACCCAGTCCCCAATGGTTCTCTCCTTCGACGTGCGGCGTCGTGGGTGAATTTGTCTGAATAGACTTTTGACGAAGTCGTGTATTCGTATTATAAATTTGCTATATACCCAAGTTCTTTGCGATGGTCTTTCGGCTTGTACTATGCTAATGGTTTGATTTGTTATATATATCTATCTTCCTTTTCGTTTGGGACTGAGTATGTTGGATCAGTATTTGACTTTTTTCTTGGTGAATGGCGTGGGCGTCGTGGGTGGCTGACGGGTTTCGGGCAGTGAGATGTTGACTCACTTAGATTTCAAATGCACGAAGTGATTCAGGTTGCACGAGGTTTGCGCCACACTCTTGGCCTCGAGGATGTTGCTTACCTCAAAACTTTAAGTCAGGCGACATTATTTTCAACCAGGTGGAACAACAGCCTCATCTTCTAACCATTCATTATATTCGGCGATTGCCATGTCCTCGTACAAGTTCCAAAACTATCGAAAAAGGATAGGCTGGCAAACAACCCTCCGTGCTAAGATACCCAATATATATGACCAGCCTTTTATCAATGCAGTGCGAACTAATACATGATTCCATGTTCGAGAACTCGAGCTTCTAAACGGGGCTGAATGACTTGTTGCTGTGCACTGCGAAGCAAAAAAAGGGAAGACACAGAAGAAAACGCACACATTACACGCAAAAAGAAAGGGGGGAAATGAAATAGACTGAAAGCCAAAAAGAAACATTTTCATGTCAACGACCCCCTTTTCTTCAGAAAATTCCACACATCTGCACAGGCGTCCGCGAGAGACCTTTCCGTCTTCCAGTTCAGCTCCTTTACAGACCTGTTGGCGGCTGCGACACAGGTTCCCACATCTCCTGGGCGGCGGCCAACGGCCTTCCTCGGAATCGTCCTTGAAGATGCAAACTCCATGGCGCTGACTACCTCCATCACCGTATGCCCGCGGCCGGTTCCGAGATTGAAAGTTCGGAAGTTGGCCTGAAGCTTCCCTTCAATTGCTGTCGAGAGGGCAGCGATGTGTCCTTTGGCTAGATCTGTGACGTGGATAAAGTCCCGAACGGCGGTTCCGTCAACTGTGTCCCAATCACTTCCGAATATCTTTAACTCCTGCAGTTCACCGGTCATGACCTTGATGACGACCGGTAGGAGATTCGTCGGGATACCTCTTGGGTCTTCCCCAAGTAGGCCTGATGGGTCGCATCCGATGGGGTTGAAGTATCGCAACGCAACAACTGTCCATGTTGGGTCGGAGGCCGCTAAGTCTGCCAGAATGGCTTCGCACATCCATTTAGTGCGCCCGTAAGGGTTTGTGATCCCAACGCAGCCGGGCTCGACGTCGCCTTTGTTGTCGTTTTCATCCCGGAAGTGGATGCAGCATTCTTCTTTCAAGGGAACGCCGGAATTTGCTAGTGTGCCGTACACGGTTGCAGACGACGAGAAGATAAACGTTTTGATACCGAATTCACCGAGGGTCCCGACGAATTCGATCAAACCGCTGACGTTGTTCGAGTAGTACTTCAAAGGGTCTTTTATGCTCTCCTCCACGGACTTGTGAGCAGCGAAGTGGATCACGCCTCCAATTTTTGACCGGGCGGGGCCCCATCTGGATCTGCGCGCAAATCTCTTTAGCAGGGTTCTTAAACGTGCGATATCTCGATAGTCATGCTCGTGTAACTGAAGAACGGGCATTTGCGATCCGTTGTGTTCGTGATGTTCTGTGGCCAGCAGTCGAATCCGATCGAAAACTTCCTGGTAAGAGTTGGTCATATTATCGATTACAACAACATTATAGCCGGCCTTCAACAGCTCCAGGGTGGTGTGGCTCCCAATGAACCCAAGTCCGCCGGTAATGAGTATGTATTGGTCATGGACGGGTAAACTCTCTAGTACCGTCCTCAGGCTGTCGTCTGAAATGACTGAAGTCTCGGTGGCAGGGGTGTATGAACCAGTTGGCGAGGGAGGTTCCGATGAATTGGAATCTGACTGCGAGGAGTCGTCCATCCTTCCATAGGCGATTGGAATCCTCCCAAAGGAGAAAACGAAACGAAGGACAGGAAATATAAGGAATGGGTATGAGGAAGGCGGCCTGAACCCCTCAAAAATTGACATTGGCAAAGGAAGATGCTGGTTATCGAACGAACAATGATGAGACCAGCTCTAAAGTTTCAGACCCAAGATCCAAGCCTTTATATCTGCTGCAAGCACCGCGGCAGATGGGATTAAGTTCGGGTCCGTTGTGACGTGATATTTCGATTTCAATGAGTCCCTTTGATGTGGCCTTTTCAAAAAATTTGCTGCCCAAACTAAAAGATGGGTCTTCCTACTAGCATCATCTCCGCAAAGTGAAGGATAGATGCCAGGCATAGACAGGGAGAGGGGCTGTATGGGCTGTAGATACTTTGTGATCTACTCGGTACTCGACGTAGGGAGTTTTATTCCCACCCGCGCCACAACCTATATCTGCGCGTGGGGCCCTCCTCTATCCTTCGATTCAATATGTCTCTTTTTTCATTATTACCCGGAGGAGCCTTCCCAGTGGACCTCCAACCCACTACCAGGATTTTCTTTAAGACCCGTGTTGTCGCCAGGCCTCTTGGACTTATGTTATTATTGCTCTTGACCACGTGAGTTAGCAGACCCCAACCGATGTCGAACGAACCATGCAAAGTTCTCTTAGAATTTTCGCCTTTTTCGCCATTTTCGCCATTCTTTCAACCCCCCTCACCTTAGCCCTTATACTGGGGAGACAAGGCGACATGGGTCCGACATCTACAGTGTTCGTGCCTCTCTACATCTATCCAGACCCCGGCGCTTGGGATCCTCTGTATAACGTGTACGTCTTGGCGATTTCTGTTCCTTTCCCAACCCTGCCTCCTGAGACGCGGGATGTGGCAAGGGAGATAAGACAAATACCACATTACTTGCTGGTTTGGGTGTCTAACGCCGTGGGATGCAGTATCCGCGATTACCCCCAGATCAGTTTCACTGTCATTGTCAACCCAGACAGTGGTCCAGGATCCGGTCCCCTCCCTGATGAACAGTACTGCCTGGAGGTGCCCAACCTGACTGCCTTTTCGAATGTCCGTGTCCTGGGCTATGTGGCAACGACATATGCGGATCGAGACTTACAGGAAGTCAAAAGTGATATCGACGTCTATGCGAACTGGCCAGTGGAAGGCGATGATGACGCTCTTGCTGTTCATGGCATCTTCTTCGATGAGACCCCCCAAGAATATTACGACGAAGCGGGTGATTATTTCCAGCAACTCACCGATTATGTGAGAGGCCTATCAGGGTTTGCCCCGCATAATATGGTAGGTGATGCGTTCTACTTAGAGCCTCTATGCTTTTGACTTCTTGTTCTTCGTGGCAAACTGGACTATATTTCCCCCCACTACGCGTATATGACTTGTTTCCCCTCACAAGTTTCCTCGTGTAATAGTTGTTTCTACCTCATCAAACTTTGAATTTGGGGAACTGTATTCCAACTTCGTCATGGTGATGGTTTCAGCTCTCATTGCATGGATTCTCCTGTCTTTCACCAACGAACAGCCCCATATTTACTAATCCTGGTGTTCTTTGTCATGAAAGGTCGTTCACAACCCCGGAGTCCTTCCCGATTCACGCTATCCCCCATTGGCCGACATGACCGTGTTGTTTGAGTCAACTTACGACACCTTCGAGGAGCGCAAAGATGAGGTATTCCAGAACTTTACTGGCCATGATCGAGCGCAAGTATGCTGTGTGATCCACTCCGTTCCCGAAGACGTCACCGGAGAGAAATTAGAAAGCCTTGTCAAAGACGCTCGCACGCTGGCCAACGAAGTCTTTGTGACGCATTTGTCAGAAGGTTACTACGCCGACTTTGGCACCCAGTGGGCGGAATTTGTTAACTTGATGGCATCTTGATCGCCAGGGTGACCGGATCAGTCCGTTTTCTTTTGATTAATTACTCATGTCCCCTAAGTCTGCCTTCGTTTGCTGTTTATTTCTTAGCTTTGCGAATTTCCTTGCTTTTGCATATCCCAATATAAAAAACACGTTCTCTACACATGAAACAGTATATAGATTCGGTACGGATAAATCGGCCATTTTTTTCAAGCTTTTCTTTCCTTCTCGGCAACCAAGCTTCTTCAGAAACCCGATCAGTCACTTGCCTGAGAGGGAAAGATTCTTCCATTCGGCCAGTCCTTCGAAACATGATTGTTTATGGTGTGGGACTCCATGATCCCCTGACTATTCCGTTTATCCGACTTTTCTAACTGCCGAGCCTGTGGCCGATGGCTATATGGAAACTGAAGTTCTGGGGATCGAGGTTATTTTCTCTATATATTTTTTCTGTCATTGGGAGTTCTAGGAAGATCAATATAATCAAAGGCTACTTCTGGTATCATGGCGTATTGGCTATAGACCCATTTAATTAGTCACAGAACTTGATGCCTAGAGAGACAAACAAATTCATTCTTCGATTTGCAATCACCCCATCAAACCCCGCCTCCTAGAATTTTCTGGAATAGACCCGTACTACCTATCTAATGCACGTACCTGGGGAGTGCGTTCGGCAGGCCTATGCTTCTTGTTGTGTTGGTATGTTTAGCAAATGAAGTTGCCGGATCGAACCCAACCACGTTAGCCAAGTATATCGGAGGTCATTTGGACCAAAATGGACAAGGGAATATGTAGACTCGCATATTATATGGCTAAAGGGGTGGATATCGTACTGTACTTACGGTAAATACCAGAACGTATTGTATATACAGCATCGTATAGTTATTACTCGTTCTGAGCCGGAACTTACACCAGCGTTAGACCGATATATCGGAAGGCTCCCCGTGGAATGAAGACGATGCGGCTCTAGGCAAACTGTGAGATTTCCAATATATGGTTATGGGATGGTTGATTTTAAGCAAGTGCTTGAGATCATATTCTTGTGACATTTTCGAGAATTGGCATTTCTTTGGGGACTTTTGCTTTTTGAGTACTAGTTATGTGAAGGAAAGAAACGCATCAACGATAGTTACCTTCGAATTAGATCTAGATCCAGACCTCCTCCAGCCACAGTAGTTATTACATCGACACGCTAGTGCCAGAAAAATATTCGCGTGATTATACTTCTACTGCAAAATGTCATTTAAAAGAAGAACATGGAGGGTATCTTGCGAGACCCGATTGAACACGGACGCCCACTTTGCAGGACCCGAGACAAAAATTCTATCAGCTCGAAAGCGAGGGCTATGATCTAGTCTCCCATTTTCCTAGATATGCTAGGTACAGTTAGCAGTAGCATTCTCCCCGTTGCAACTAGGTGCTATTGCTGCATAGACCACTTTGTGCTGCTGCCCCACACCATGCACACTGAATTCCGAAGAAAAGACCAATTGATCAATCTTGTATAAGGGGATGGCGGGTTGGGAGTGTAAGAAGAGTGCTTTACATATTTGGTCTGTGGAGGGCTAATCGGGGAGGAGTAGGTAGCTGTCAAACGTAAGAAAGCTTCAAGGTTCTCGGATATCTAATTCACCTTCTACGGTTTGAAATTCCTAAGTATCCTTGCACCAAGGATCACGAAGCTTTTAACATTACATATGCCAGCCGTGGTTTTCCCTGAGGTAGTAGTGTTTAAGTTGTTGCTTGATGATCCATATCCATAAGAGAAAATAGGCTAAGCCGTCCTGTGGCATCTATGCCACAGGGAAATGATTGGCATCCCTTCAGCGGAAGTGTGCGGAATCATCTATCCTCTTTATTATTTCAGAGACCGGGAGTGAAATACAGAATTGTGCTATGATATCATAAAAAGGGGGTTTGATACAATAATTTTGATACGGCGAAATACAGTAATTCTGCGTTGTAATATTACATAAAAACACCTAGTTCAATACCAGATACTGAAATCTTGATACAGCAATGCTTTGCTTGGATGCAAGGACCAGGAACTGCCCCAGCTCTCTATAGATCAGGTTTCTCATCTTGTAAGCAGTAATTAAACGCAGTGATCGACATATGTTTATTGAGTCTTACGCGTTTGCAGACCGGGTACCGGAAATAAGGACCGATTTCCCCAATCTGTAGCAGCATCAACACTATGGTTCTCGGTAGGTCATCGGACGTTTTCACCGTGTCTTACTTCATTCGAAAGTGGTCCACTTGCTTTAGACTCACGTATGTATGGTACCTCCAGAGTACAATGCGTGTCTGGCATTTAACTGAAGAAGGCAAATCAAAATCTGTAGATTCAACTCCGCGCCTGTTAAGTGTAGAGATGTTTTTTGTTTCGCCTCTTTTCTTTATTTTCTACTGCGACCATTACTCTACTTCCCTTATGTGATGCTGGCTCCCACCTGACTCGTGCTGCAAGCCGTTTCGGAGTGCCGACTCTGCCGAGCGGGATGTCAAAGCGCCAATGCCGAGACCGTCGGTGGGGCTCCGGGGGGCTAAACCTTGTTCCTGGGTTGGGATCTAGATTGAGTGGGGCCACGGTGGGGCGGAACAAAGAAGCTTAATTGGACGTATCACCAAACAACGACATGCGTCCCATGCTTGTATACACAAGGAACCCCCGACTCAAAAATATGATACGACTTGCACATTTTGATCAAGGGTTGGATTTATGAAGGTATTATTCTTTGTTATGATTCCGACGCAGCATTAACACTGAATTTTACGGCCAAAAAGAATCGAACCAAAAAAATAGATTCGCTCGACGCATGCGAACACCGATGGTATCCAGAAGGTAGCAGCTCGGAATGTGTTCCGTATTCATATGCCGTCGGTCAAGGATGCGGTTGTATACATGGCGAACACAAAAAGACTTTTACCTAGAGTTAGTACTTTTGACCCGTGGGGCCTCCCTAACAACAACAGACTCTTTATTCTAGAGGACGGGCCTGTCAGATTTGTATCTATATTTATGGGAGGCTCCTAGTAACGTTTCATTAGAGGTTTGAAAACGGCAACTGTGAAGCCCCTGCGCGAGGAAACAAAGACAACCTGGGGATGTTCTGCGTTGGTGCAGCAGGTTTTTTTCACAAGCCAACGGTTAGTCCGCATCCAGCGCCAATAACAGGCAAACAGTCTGCAAATGGCAGTATGTTGGGAACAGCAGCTTTCGAGATGAAGTGTTGGAGTTGGAATTACAGCTAATTCAGGATTGGGAGTCCCTGTACCTTTTTTTAAAATCGCACTGAGGTGCTGATGTAGACTTCCTATAACAACCAACACCGTATGAAATTAACTACATTCCAACTGGCCTTAAGTTGAAGTTAATATGCAGTAATTGCGGTA
Organism: Onygenales sp. PD_12; assembly: GCA_032988185.1. NCBI lineage: Eukaryota > Fungi > Ascomycota > Eurotiomycetes > Onygenales > Onygenales sp. PD_12. Next base: position 414,940 of record JANTQG010000001.1, read on the forward strand.
CCCCGCAGATTTGTTTACCCGTAAAAGTAGCAGACCATATTATCTCGCAAGACTCGGTACTCGTTAGGCCCTTTTACCCGGGCTTGAAGAACATATGCCAACCCCATGCGTAACATTAATTGCTCTCAACGTCTATGCTGGTTAATCTTGAAGAAAATCATCTTTGCCATTGCTCACTTGTAGTATGCAGATCCTTGTGGCTCTGACAGAGCGGACGGGCGACTCTTTTTTCAGCTTTTCTTCACACGCAATTCTGCCCATATAGGAACACCATTAATAATATAAGGCTGATATCAATAATCAAACAAGTGTGATTATATAATGAATTGGAATTTTCATCACTTGATCTCTGCTAACTAATTTTCTGGCATCGGAATGCAAAATACATCCATAGGGCTTGTAAATCACGTGAGAATACAGAGACGTACCTGCAATGACCCGTGGACGGGTTGAGCGATCTTTGGCTCGAGCTTTTGATAACTTGTGGCGTTACAGGGCTAGAGTTAAGCTTATTCGAATAAAGTTAACGACTTAAAATATGATCTAAATAGCCTGTGCGTAGGGAGTGGACAGCACGCATATCGAGATGGGGTAAATAGTGGAGAAGATAAGTCAGAATACATCAATATCAGACATCGTTGAGAAATGAAGAAGCTACTACCCACTAAGGGATTTAACTAAGTATGACTTGCGAGGGATGGAAGTTGTTTAAAGGGACAAATTGTAGCGTAAAGACAAACACCATTTTAGAAGATAGAACCTAACCCAAAGCTAATACAACGCCCTAGAAGGGGCATATCGAAAATACAACTTGGAAATTGGATGTAACTGAAGGTATAGAAGGGGAATGGGAACGACCATTGGAGCTATGTTCCAAGAAGGGTTTCACCCATAAAGGTCGACGAGAAAACACAAATACCAGGGACACATTTAACAAGTCTGAGCCCAGTCGTCGAGATTAATGTTTTTCATGACAGTCGAGAAGCCGTCAAGGCTCGAGGTTGCGCAGAAATTCTTCGCCACATTTGCTGCAACTTTGCGATTGTTGCTCTCTTCCTCCCCCTTGGGGTACTCGATATGGAATACGGCTTTCTTTGCGTTGATAAATGGTTCGTAGGTGTCGCACTCCGCATATTGAGAACACTGCTCGTTTACGGCGTACTCCACCTTTTTAACAACTTGAGGAATAATGTCGATTCCGTTCTTTAGGCCCATGGATAAGCCGCGGTCATGGGCAGCGTCTGCAAGGAAGGCAATATAGTCAATTGCATCGGCTTTGGACAAATCAAGACCGGTGTCGTTGTCATATCCATCGATGTTGTCGGGGTCAACACCGTCGCACCCTTTTTCTTTGGCCTGATCAAGACGGGATAGCATAATGTTTCGAACGTTATCGGACCTGATATCCAACCACCGTTCGCCCTCCCACCCATCTAGGCCTCTCCCTAAGTCGGAGCCCTGGAATTTACCGATATCATCCCGCCAGTCCTCGTAGCTTCCGGCGGAGAAGTAGCAGATAACTTTTCGGTCGTCTCCCCGTAGGTTGGCAATGCCTTCCTTTTGGTTTTCAAAGAGATCGATGTCGTAGACCGCGACTTGGTGCGTTGATGCCTTTACTTCGTCCACTAGGTTGATCTGCCAGGTGACTCCTGGACTTGGCGTCCATATGTTGCCATTCGACGGGATATCTGAAGGTGAAGCTGTAGACGTAGCTGTAGGTGCCGATGTGGCAGACGAAGCGGTAGGCGTAGCCGTTGTTGAAGGTCCATCATCGCCATCCCCCCACCCCGGATGCCCGCCATGGTGGTGGCCCCATGCAGGACATCCGTCGCTTGCCCGACAAAGTCCAACGCCAAGTCCAATGGCTAAGGCTGCGATGGAGACAAACATGATGAGAGATATGGTGATTTTTTTTCGTTTGGACCACACTGCCCACGGCCAGACACGTCCTCCTTTTAAACCTGTTTCCGGAACAGCCTCATGCCCGGTTGACACCATTCCTTTAAGCTGCCAGGGGTGGGGCCCAAGGAGAGCACAAAGATACTGTATACCTCCTGGATTGATGCCGCCAAACTGGGTTGTAGGCGCAGGCGCTAGGAGGCCTCAATGAGGTACCAAGGGATATGCTTGGGACCTGGTGAAACGAGGGCGGCAAACTGGTTCGTGCTTTTTGATAGGTTGGACTCCAGACTTAACGGGATTTATTTTAATATGAAGGACCAAAACCGAAGATGAAACCCGATGTAATAGCTTATCAAACCCCAAAAGTTGAGGATAGCATGGCGCTATCACAGTTGGATTGTGCACGAGGAGACAGATTTTGACGGGATGCTTGCTTGGCGTTGACCCTTTATAATCTAGGAGGGGGGTTATTAACTGTTTTGGGACAAGGAAGACAACGAAATCCCGGTGGCTTACGGCGTACCGAAGAGATATCCGAAATATCCGTCGCTGGGTTAAAAGGTAAGAAGCCAAAAGATCAATTTGGAGAGAAAAATAAAACTTTAGAGAGCAACCTGATATCGATATCATCCACACGTCCACCCTACCATGATCTGAGCATGTCGGGTAGCAAGCATTAATTTCTTTCCCGATCCCGCCCATCTGCACCGTGAATTCCCTGTTCCATAACAGATATCCTCGAATATAAATTTAGGGGGGGGTGAATGTTGCCTTGATGGTTCATTACTGCGCCATCATACAATGCGCCGGATGCTGCAGTTCAAGGCCTTCCGGATAAAATGGCTGCTTTGATAAGAAGGGTTCTATTGCTGATCGATGGCATGATGAGGGTTAAGTTATTTACCACGAGCTCGCATGCGGAACGTCTATTCGAAGCATGATGACCCTGATGATCTGCCATTCCCCGCAAACGAATCATTGAAATGCATATCCATACCAACCTATTCCTGGGTATACTAACAAGGGATATGACACTGATGCACAGTGCGCTGCCGCACACGTCTCCGCAACTAACAAGCCGGTTCCGGGAAAATGTTCTGGGAAGAATGGAGAAACATTCTATGGCCGCTAAACAAACAGTTGGTCGACTTTTCCCAATATCCAGTCTGTGCTGAGCTGGCTCCAGAATCGTCGGACTTCTCTAAACCATGACTGAAACACGCGAAACGAACCCAGAGCGAGGCGTCCCGACGAGACTGGGATGCTATTGTTTGTTTCTATCCACGGGATCCGTGATCCTATAATCTCACCAGCCGCCCGAGTGAGCTGGATGTAATCTCAAAGCGTCCGTGCCGGCAAGTTTCAGTAAGCTAGAACCTTTCCCAATTGACACGGCAATGAATAGTGTAGGCTGTTTCCTGGAGGAAACCTTGGCATAATTTATACCCTGGTCAGCGCTTAGGGATGGGCGATTCGAATATATGATCTCCCTGGGAATTCCTGTCAGTTGGCGGTTATACGGGTAAATTGTGCCCCTGGGCATCATACAACCTCTAGTCTGCACATAAAACCACTATATTTTGGACGATCATCTCAAAAGAAAGAACCTGCGTGGTGCGCGAATGGGGACGTGAGCATACTGGGCCCGCTGAAAACCTCAGATTGGGAACGTGGAGATGTGTGGATCATGGCTATATTCACGGCTTTGAAGTTGAAGGGAAATGTTAACGGCCGCATAACGTGGAACGCTTTGATGTAGGATTGGTAAATGAATGCCTATATTTAGTTCCATAGTTAAACTAAAGCTACGGGGAACGGTATTGCGGGGAAGACAGAATTTTCGCTACGTTTCTAGCTTTGTTAGTTAGATAAAACCTTCCTGTTTTAGGGCAGGCCACAGGTCAATCGGAAACACGGCAATCCCTTGGCAAACAGCCACAGCGGATACCCCTTTTTACTTTGTTCCAACGGCTTCTCAAGGGAAGAGTTGAATGCTTCAATGGAATTTTTAAAATGAGAGAAAGACGCCTAATCGGCTAGCAATCTAGAAGGCTAAGGGCTGGATATCTTAGTTCTAGCTGGAATTAGCTATTATACCGCGAGGCATAATACCCTCAATGCTCTAGATCTTGGGGGAAATTGAGTTGGAATTGAATAGACCTGGTTGAGGCTGAAGTTGGAGCGTATCTTGTCAAAATTACTAAATGAATAAGGGACCGCAACATAAATAAAAGCCATCGGGAGTGGTAATAGAGCAGAAAACTAAGTACATACACGGGGCGAGGTAGTTATCTATATCTAAGTTTTGAAATTGAAGGGAGATTGAAATAAAATATGGCAGAATGGAGGTCTGGGAGTGTAATTTCCCGGCTACATTTTACCAAGAATCGAAAGAATATGTCCAAGTAAAAGAAAAGAAGGTAAGAGGATGTGAGATGTGTACGAAGGGGAGAAGAAAGGCATATGTAGTGAAGCGGACCAGAAGGTACAGTGTGTGTTTTTCTTCTTTTTGGCTCCGCCCCCGGCGGAATTTGCCCACTGCTCCAGTACCATGCCTTTACGTCTCTACCACGGAATCGGGGCCGCTAGGTTGATCGTGACAGAAGAGCCAGTAAGTGGAACCCATGCTACCAATGGGTCACTTCCAAATTGCTCGGTCGTAAAGCCTTCGACGCTCGCCGGGTCGGTTGGGAAAGTGACAGGAATTGGCGCTTCGCAAGTGTTGTCTGCAGCTTGAACAACGACCCCGGTAATTTGTTGGTCCTCTGATAGCCATACGACGGAATATTCGCACTGATCTCGAGTTGCGCGAGCAATAAAAGTCTCCGCCAGCTATTGCCATAAAATTAGCACAATTTATATAATATGGACATCGGGGAGGTTCATTGGTAGAGAAAACGCACATCTTGCTGTTTAAGACTTAGAATTGGCCAATGCACAAGACGAACGAGCTCCTGGACGACAATTTCAACCCATGCTTGGAAGATTGAAAGTTGAGCAGACACTCCGTTGATCTCTGTTTCTTCAAGGTCTGATTGCCGTAGATTGGCTTGATGAAACATGTATGCAGCATGATGTACCTCTAAAAGCCGCCGAAGGGTTTCAGTCCTTTCTAACGCCAGAAGGTCTTGGAAATCTCCAGCACCAGCAGATGTATCGATCCACTCCTTCGTAGTGCAACTCGGAGTATCACAGTTGTAATAAATTCGGGTTGCCCAGCGAGGAATGACCTGGAAGCCGGCGAAGCCGTCAGTCTCCACTGTTGTGACGTATGGGTGATGGATATTTTGTTGGTTCACGAGCGCGGAGCGGCTGCTATCACCAACGCATTGCGTGTAGTTATTATCGGCCCATGCTTGGAGGACGTCGCCATTATGAAGTCCCGTGATGGCTGGGGGGATCAATCCGTTATTGGTGTAACGAGATGCGGATGAAATTCCAACTTTATCCATGAATTGAGTGTTTACCAAAATTTCCTTGAATGCATCGTCATAGGTAGCGTTGTTAAGCTCGTAATGTGTAAACGTATGGGAAATATGGGCGAAGGTATCCAGATTATCAATGTCCTGGAACCAGTCAAGGAGTGGATCGATGTGGACACAGTCATCAGTCCAGGCGTACTCCGTTGGGGTTTCAGGCCACATATCAATCCCACTGCCAATCGGCTTCTTCCATTCTGGTTCGGTGAGAGGTGGTTCGTCAATGTCAATCATACCAGGAGTGCACATAGCGTCGCCCTCTTCTGATGACTCTTGCCCATATTCAATGACACCGTTTCCATTATGTCCGATTTCGACGAAGTAATCACTCCCAGGATTCATTTTACCCCTTATAGTAGGCATCCAAGCAACATGAGCTGTCATATCTTCCGGCCGGATTCGAAACTGGTCTCCTACTGGATCGTAGAGTTCAGTTATGAGAAACATGTCGTCAATTTGAGTGCTTAGGTAGGATCGTCTGTATCCAGCGTGTAAACCACGGGTGATCCAGGTAATCCAGGCATGCTGAAGAAAGCCTGAGGTAGGACTCCAATCGGAAGCCCAGGAAATGAAAAACACCATCTATTAAGGTTAGCATGGAGAGATATACCTGGAAAAGGCTTATCATATCTTACTTGCTGCCTCCCATCATCGAATGCGTTGATGACGGCGGCTACCGTTTCATCTTCAAAGCCTTCAGCGGCTGCGAACTTTGCAATCTGCTTCGTGTTGGTGGTATTTGTAATGGTTGCCGGGGTATGCCATAGCCCCTGCGTGCTCATTGTTGCGTTTACTTTGAGGCCAGCGGTCGGAAAATCGCTGGTATCAGTAAAGGAGATTAACTGTTCCACACCCTCATCGCAGCACCCGCTGGTCGCTTCAACGTTGTACTGCGCATCAGGCCAAACATCATATTGAACCATACGAACGCCGTATTTAATCTGATAAGCATAAAGTTGATTCCACTGATCGGTGGTGAGGGCACTCTGGAATCCGTTTTCTCCAAAATCGTAGCTGACCTCTGATGCAACCACAATTCCACCAAAATTGCCATGGTCGGACTCTAGTTCGGGTAGATCAGCTCCCTCTTGGGGAACAAGAAGATATGTAAAGGGAATACCATAGGCAACAAGTCCATTGGAAGCTTGCTGGGCCGCTAGTTCGTCGGTAGCAATTATCAGAATGTTGGCTAAAACAGCATTGCTTGGAAGTGGGGTCGGTGTTGGTGCTAGTGTAGTTGTTGAAGTTGAAGGGGGAACAATTATGGATGTCGTAGTTGGTTCATCAGTAGGGGTTATTGTAGTCGGCGAGGCGGGAATGGACGTAGTTGAAGGAGGTATTACGGTTGTCGTTGGGATGACCGTGGTTGGCGGGATAAGCGTGGTGGAAGGTGGAAGGACCGTGGAAGTCGGGGCCGGGTCAGTCGGATCTGGCGTGGGCAAAGATATTGTAATGCCCATTCTGTGTAATAGAATTTCTCTGCCTTGGATAGCGTTGTTCCTGGATTATCTCAGGATTAGCCTCTTTGATTTTGGGAGCTCTACTGTATAGGATATTTCAGCCGTAGAATATTGACTGGCAGAGTAGGTCAAACCAACAATGGGAAAGTGAACTTCTATACTCAACAAAATATATGAGGAGTGTTAACTGAGTTTATCGTCGGTAGCGACAGGCTCTGACTCCGGTAAAAAGTTACGAATGGAGGTAGATAACTGGTCAAAAGTAAGTAACTGCTGAGAATGGGCTTGCATAAACGAATGATCAGATCTAACGACAGTAACTAACAACCAAAAAGAAATGGATTATGGAGCCAACAGTAGAGACAAGAATGTAACGATTATAAGAGAATGAAGGAATAAAATATGGAGAGACCAAGAATAGTTTAGAGGACTGCAATCGGAACAAATAAGCTGAAATGGAATGACCTGGTCACGGTATCTAAAACGCCAGTAATTTGTATCCTGGAGAGAAAGGGACTGAACAACAAGTCTTACCTTTGCAACTTGGCCTGCAGAGCGAGTTAGACGATTTTGTCCTCGTAACCTCGAAAGCCTGGAATCGTCAACCCTTGCAGGCAGCGCTTGCGGCCGGAGTGAAAGTTGGTGTACAGTTTATGAAATCATCAATTCCGCATTTGAGCTTTCGCCTTAGGATACGGGCTAATAACGAGAAGCACACTGGTAAGATCAAGGAAGGGTGTTGTTGATTCTCGAACCACACTCCAGCGCCGAGAAGAAGGACCTGTTGGGCTGAGCTGTAAATCCCAGAGAGAAGCAACAAGAAACACTGCAGCCAGGATGGCCGGTAATATCTTGGCCAGAAAAACATTCTAATAAATGATACAGACAAGTTGGCTGGTGATTGTTGCTTGGTGCATGGATGTTCTCCCCGTGGATTGATTGATTTTGATATCCGGAGTGGGGCATACGATACCGTAACCCTCGAACGGTAGCGTAATTACAGGAGTGAATGTTACGATACCAAATACAGGACCGTACCGTACATCGCCTAACCAAATTTCGCGCTCATGTGACCAACTCTAATTTAACCACTTTTCTTCGCAGCAAGTCGAATCAACGACATCTTCCCAAGGCGCGAACAACCCCCATCACCACACAACACAAGCTGCTTTTTATGTAGCGTTTTATATAACATCTTGGCCGGAAGATGTTTGCTGCACATTTCCACATTAATTTTCTTTGATCGACTCGTTGGACTGGAATACCCGCAGGGATAGTGCTAATGCCTGTTCATGTCTGAGCCTTTGCAAAGGGTTAGCCCGCTCAATAAGCATGATAGAACAGGGGTTGGTTTTGCCTTTTCTTTCATGCCGGCGATCGGCATTCCTATGTTTTGCTTTGTTTTTAGCCATAGTGGCTTGGTGGAGCCCGCCTCGGAGGGCATGCCGATGTGGACTGGGGACATGATTTCGTTTTCAGAAGGGAACTGGAACCGGAGTCTTTACCTGTTCCACGTTGTTCATTCTGCATGATGGCTGGTGGTTCGGAATACGGTGGAGAAACAATGCCACCCACCTTCGCTCCAGCGGCTCTGGCCCCCCGGTCCCCATCCGGATGCTTCACGTCATTTTGTACCCACTACATTTTCTTCTAGTCTCCTGGACCTGCTGGAAACAGAAGAATGCAGTGCAGCTGGAGGCCACTCTACCCTGTTGAACACGAACGGCTAACAGTTGACTCTGTCTTCACACTATTTCTCAACATTCCGCTGCATTGTCTCCCAAAATGTCCCTGTTTTGATTTCCGTCGTATTCGCAGTCGCAATGAATGTTGGAAATGAGACCGGTGGTGATCTCCAGCCAATTTCGTCCTTTTCGCTTCGGTGCTGCCTTTCTAAGTTTCGGCAGAAGGTCATTCCCGCCCTCCGTGGAAGATAGGCCATATCATTCCTTGGGGTATTGGTTGTGACCCACGAATAAACCTCCCTTGCCAATCGAGGCATATTATTTTGGTCGTTCATAAACATGCCAAAACTCCTCGACGTGGGAATCGTTGGATGGGAGCGGATGAGAAACAATTGGTGGCAGTGGGTGAGTTATCATTTGGGACTAAAGTTTGCGCTGTTGAATCTGTATCTTTAACTCATCAAATGTAGGTCCTCATCGGAATTATTTTAGCTACTGTCGCGGCAGGAACTCTCTACATAGTATATTCGGTGGTATCGTTATCAATCGGTTACTATAAGGTAAGCATTAGATTCCATCGTTCTGTAAACCTAAGCTTAGGTGAGGGACCATTGCACCCAGTCACGCCCACCATCCACTGTTGTTCCGCGAAAGATCACAGCCTCTTTGAATCGCCTCTCGGGAAACTCGATACGGCGGGTCGAAGTTAGACCCCAAACGAAAAAACCATCCTCCTTTGGGGTCTATCTCGGAAATTTCAGTAACCCCCCAACGGAAGCCCAATCACAACTCCTGCATCAGTGGGATTTAGTTGTAATAGACCCTACGTGCTCAGGAGCAACAGCAGCAATCGGGAATGCAAGCGATTGTCGAGCGGTTGGAAGATTGGACATTGGAACCATTGTCTCCAAAAATGATTCTACTCAGATCATTGTCGAAAAATTAGCAAAAGCTTTGATCAAAGCATTTAACGGAACGTCCTTTGTCGGTGTTTTACTCGCGGGATGGGAAGGGAGGTTCACGTCTGTCATTTTGGCCGACATATTTAGGGCCATTAATGCTACTGGCCTTGATGTTTACTTGGAAACCTCTGCACCCGATTTCTTAACGGATCCCAAGGCATTGCAGTCTGAGAATGTGGCCGGGTTAGTGATTCGAAATGCCACAATCTTACGGAATGGAGAAAAGCGAGACTATTTCCAGATGATGAACTTGCAGCCGACCGTTAAAGCTTTTGTTTCGGAATCTTGCCATAGAGATTTTATTGTCTTAGCATGGGAGACAGTGGACGACCTTGAATCCCTAACAAATGCCGTTGTGAGGAGAAGCATTCAATGGTGTGGCTTTTATAGTGCAATTACATGGATTGCCCCAGAGCTGGCTCTGACTGATGCGGAGCTCAGCTCACCCACAATCGAGCCGTTGAGCGCGTTCGGATGGCTTAAAGATGACGATGTTCTTCGGATTCATGGTACTTGGAGGTCCATAACCGAAATTTCGCACTCCCAACTACATACCATCGCCTGGGACCCGTTGAAAGCGATTTTCCCTCAACTGTGCGGAGTTTTGCAATCGAGGGGACCAGACCCATTAGACAACAGGACGGCAGACCTTAGACTCGGGGAGCCCCCAGAATGGATATCACAGATTGGATCTACGGAGAACCCTCTATCTATATCTGGCTCTGGTATGGACTACAGTTGTTTAGGCTGCTTCCCTCTCGGTTTTGAGCCTTCGCCCATCGCCTTTGCCGAGGTCCTACAGTCTCAGGGTCGCTTGAAGGGCCTCGGGCTGCTTCACCCATTAGAACCAGGAAAACTACACAATATGGGAAAGATGCTCCAAGATTTTCATGAGAATCTTCTCCAATCTAACTGGAATCATGCCCTAGAAGTTATATATGCCGTCAAAGAACTTTCTGCTGCGGCTATTAATGGTGCTATTCGAGTTTACATTGGTCTAGATTCTGGCTTCTGCAAGGACGCAGAAACTCGTTTCTGGGCAGTTTATCAACAAGATTCGGATGGCCTGGATATATACGTGTCAAAAAAGGCCCAGGGGTTGGTTGGGACTGTGCTCCATACGTTTTTGTCCTCCAAAGCCGTTCCGCGCCATGTTTGTTTTGAAATCGAAACCGCCTTTTCTCGTTGGTCGAATGACCTGGTACAGCCTGCAGGCATCCCCAGACGGCTTGTGCAAGATCTGAAATCCCTTACTCCTGAGGAAAAGCTCCTTCTCCTCCAGCATCTTACTTTTACCGATTCAACCCAAGCGCTTCTCGGTAGACTACGCGATTGCCTGACAAATGAACTGCTCGACACACCATCGTTAGAGCAATTAAAGGAGTTGAACACCGTTGGCTATCTGAGCGGGCGCGTTCCGGCCGAGGCAATTGTTCAATCGCGCCTAGTATGGCATCAGGATCAGGGCTGTGTTTATTCGGGACTGAGTGAGGCTCTTGGTCTTTTCTCGCATGTGGATGCGGTGATGTCCGACATATTTAAGCAACGCCGAGAGAATGACCTTCGCACTATATTGAAAGCCATGCGTATCCTCATATCGGGAGATGGTGTGGATGCATATGTGGACTTGTTCGCCCTAGCAATCTTTTGTGCTGTTAGAAAGGCCGCATTCGATGAGGTGTATGCTGAAGTAAAGGATCGAAACCCACTTTTCAATAACCAGTCCGACCAGGCCGCTGCATTTGCCGAATCATTCGCTCTTGGGTCCCGCTGTGAGTCTTACTTCGGCATTCTACCGAGTGTGTTCGGGAAGCTGCTCTCCGATCGGTTTCGCCGGTATTATGATATCCACCAACCGCCTTCATGGATTAACGGTGCACCTGCATTGGCTACTTCATATGCTGGGGCGCAAATTGATATTGACCCCGATGATGTGGTGAAGCCGATGCCCAACTATCAAAGATTCACATTTCTTAGCGTCTTTGCGATTCCAGCCCTCTTTGATATCGTGCTGTTGACAATAACGGGTCGGGGTCTGTACTTGAGTGCCTACATGTCATTGTCAGACAAAGAAAGTGCCACCACCGCCTTGATGATTTCCCTCATCCTTTCAGGGGCGATAGGTACCTGGATTGCTTGCGGGGGCTCCTACTACCTTGTCTCAATGGCTTTCTCCGCGATGAATATGTTTGTTCTCACTAGATTGATCGCCGGCCTGGGATTCACTATTTTTGGCGGAATAATTGGCTTCATTGGCATGTCAATCGTCAAAGGACCGCGTGCTGGGCTCATATTCTTCCTTTACCTTTTCGCTCTCACGGCATACCTATCCCTTTTTGCGGCAATCGCCAGCTTCACTTTTCCCGGGTCCTCGTTCCTCTCCGGAAGGAAAATTATCATCGTTTGCATACCTTTCCTCTTCATTTCGCCAATAGTTACAGTGTTCGCTAATCACGATATTGTGGTGTACCTGTCCGTCCTTTATGTGTTTATTACGATACTCGGCCTTGGCCTTCGGCGAGTTGGGTCGCAATGGGTTACCAGATTCCTTAGTATTCGGAAAACAGATGACGCAGAAATTAAGAACTGGTTTGTCGCCAAGCATGCAAACAACGACGAGAAGGTGTTTGCCAATCTAAGCGATCCTGCTGCTATGAGGATTTCTCGAGAGGCGCTTTATAAGGACGTCCTGAAAGAAACGAAACGGCACTTTTTCAACAAGCCTTGCTCCGATACTCTTGTTCGTGAACTAGCCAATGACTGGGAAGCAACGAACTTCCTTATTGACTGGTATTGTCGCTATTCCGACGTCCAACGGCCCATCCCACTGAGTTCTTCCTGGAACATTCAGACTAAAGTCGCCTTAGATACTCTTCGGAATACCCAAAAGGGTCTTCGGCTCCACAATGCGTTTATACATTGGCGACAGGCAGGTGATGAAGTTGGATGTGGTGTTTTATATTTTGTCGTCGCTCTCTTGGATAAGTGGGTGGAACTGTTGACTGGTGGCCAACTGCTCGGGCTTTCAGCAGCTTTGTCTGATTCTTTACGCATGTCCGTCGGTTTTGGGCTTGCTTACTACCTTATCGGTGCCGTCCTGGTAGACACCAAAGCCCAGCATCTCCACGAAATGGCAAGTAAGGCGCTACCATCCGCAGTGAGATCGACTAGCGAAATCAGAGCTTCCCAAAAGGACGAGATCCATGCAAAGCGAGCGATGTACTGGAAAACGCTCATGAAGTTCCTCTTTTGGCATGTCTGGAGCCTATCGCTGACGGCAAGCCTGGTATGGTTGCTGCAGGACTCTTTAGAGGCGACGATTATGTTCGTTTCCTATGTTGTTGCATACACTGGATTGCTCTGGTACCAATATACCAAAATTTTCGCCGGCCCCCACGCTTTCAAACCGCTGATGCTTGCCGTGTGTGTCGGCTTACCAGTGGGAGTCGTATTGAAAATCGTTAAACCCGCTTTCATCTACACTGGTGTCCTTTCCTTGGCTCTGGCGACCTGGTCAGCAGCCTTCATGACTCTCTGGGAAGCTAAACTTCGAATGCCGAAAAAGGTCAAATCTCCCGTCGACCTGGGGAAAACATTTCACGCCCATACCGCGCCCTGGTCAGACCCTGAGTGGTCCCAACAAGAGTTACAGACATTTCATGAAAATTTGACGTCAGGCAATTCCGACCAGCATTTTTTAATTGACCCGCATAAGCACCCCAGTGCTGAAATAAAATCCGTCATTCGCTCGTACAAAGAGGCACCACGCATGAAACAAGCTTTCCCCAAAACTCCCCATATGGTTAAGTGGTGTATTGAAGCATGGGAGAAAGGATACTTGACAATCGAATTAGTACCTGCGGGAAGTATTGGACCTGGCATTCGCGCTCTCAGCTGCTCCTCCGAAGATCATTTGAGGATCAGCATCGAAGCCGAACCGGGTTCCAACCAGCGAATCGACATCGAAAGCAATTGTCAGCTCATTGCTGAAACGCTCCTACACTCCGTTGCTGAGGCTCTTTTGCAGATCCCCCATGAGTATGCGTGGCTTTGCGAAGATTTATTCTCCGAAGGCCTTTCGAAAACCATGCTACTTCTTTTAAATAGAGAGTCTGATACCCCTTTAGTCACACGGTGGGCGAGGAGGGAGCTTCTGAAACAGCTCTGTCTTGGATACGAGTGCGATACTCATTGGGATAAACTGCCGAAGGATGTTAGGTCAATTCTACTTTCCCGTTGCTTGGGGAGGCCGTCCCCAATTTTCGAATCCCAGTGGTACTGGCTACAAACTAGGCTATGCCGTTTTGACACAGAGGATCTTGATGTGCACATTGCCAGATGTAATCTTGGGGCCACTGCGGCGTTGAATATTCTCGAAAGGGCTCAGTTTGGGCCATCAGAATCGGCGAAATCTAGGGAACCTGAAACAGGGGAGTCAATTCCTCACCTCCCAACCCCATTGTCTCTCGTTAGGAAACCTTTTAGTATTTTGTATCACGGCCTGGGTGGAGTGATAAAATACTTGGTTATTGCTATGGTTGCGGATTCCGAACTTCAAAGGGAGTTTGGCTTCGTCATTTCTCACCGCCCTGCTATTATTCGCGTGCCGGCTGTCTTAATTCTCAACTTCATCTGGACTGTTGCCAAGGTCTCCCAAAATTCCGTGTTGAAATTATTCCTCTTTCATTCCCGCGAGAACGTGAAGCAGCTATGGGAAGAAGCGAAGGAAATGAAAATAAAGGTGAAACACGATCGGGTCATTATTCAAAACCCTAATGGGACGTTGACGGGATTCAAACACCATGAAACCGACGGCGGATTTAAATTATTCCAATATCGAGGAGTCCATAAATCCGAACCCCAAGGGAAACAGCTGCTAACACACGTTAGTGCGTATTCGAAGGAAATGCTTCTTCTTGTCAAAGAGGAGTATAAATGGCAAAATGTCATCAATGAATATCATTACGACTACGATGTCCCATCGGGACGCAAATCTAGACTTACGAAGAAAAGATCACCCAGGCTACCGATTTCGAGAAGGTGCTTGCGAGGCGACAATGCCCAGCAGAGTGTTCAATATAATAGGCGAGGACTTGTCGAGTCCGGTTCGTATATGAAAGATGGCAATCTTGTGAGGTTCAAATATCACTATCGAAAAAATACTCAATTCGGAGATGAGCTACTTCGCGCAGAATTTGTGCTTGCACATATTAACTGTACTGTTTCTTGGTGCGCACCCCCAAAGCATCGCCCGGAGAAGGTTGAACGGTGGATTCCTCACTCAAAAGTCACAGAAGCTACCTTTGTTCAAGGGGCAGATGTTTACGAGAGTAGATGGCTCTATGACCACAAGTTCCATCCTACAATATTCACGACCCTGAATGGTCAAAAAGTGCACCCACCTCCAATGATCGAACATGACTACCTCTCCGTCCTTGCAAAGCCCAAAAACACGAGCTTTGTGTATGATAATCCTCTGTACTTCTGTACCACAGTTCATGCGTCGAGGATCTCCGATTGGCTAGGTCTGAACGTTCAGCGCTTCCCTGTTTCGACATCAGCAGCTAGGTCTATGTTATGGCGAGCATGGAAGGAGAGTGACGGATTCGATGGTGTTGTTTCGCAGTGGATGGACGAGCGACTGCTCCGACAGGAAAAGGTTCTACGTCCTTACTGGAGAAGCCGAAATCGTGGGGATCTTGCAGCAGCTAAAAAATATATCGATCGCCGAGCGGATGCCATAATGGCCAGTGCTGACCTAGCCGATGATATATCCAGTTGGACCCCATTGGCTATTAAAATCAGCGATTTGGTCAACTTCGGTCCTGGCGGAGATGCGGTGGCACACACTCGATCCAGAGAGGTTGGATTCGACACAGCCAAAACCCTCCATGTGTTGGCGGCGGATAATGGAACATGGCCAAATGAGGTAAGTATTCCGTTTTACGGTAGCTAGAAGCTTTATTTTAACCGATATAATCTTTAGGGTGGGGGGGTTTCTGCTTGTCGTCGTGATATGATCAATTCCCTTCGTTCTATCAAATGGCATATGATATGCGAATCGGCCCACGATTTTGGCATCCCAAAACATCAAACAGAACAGAATATTCAATCATTGAAAGTAATCCCTTTATGGGGGTTGGATTTCCTTACCCCTACACACGGACTGTTCAAAAATCGACTGGATTCTGAGGTAGACAACTTTGCGACCGCTGCTACAGATCTCGATATCCAAAGAAATTTCATTCCGACGCTGACCGCTTTGGTCAAAGGAGCCCGAGCTGTTACCCTCTCTGAGGCGGACTTGAAGCAAGCTACCCGAGCACTTGTTAATCTAAATACGTATTTTCAAGATTCAAGGCACTGGGGACAAGTCTGGACTAGTGATGTTGTCAAAGGGGTCTGGCGACAGTTATGGCTCACACAAAACATCCCGAATGCCGTCCCTTCAACGGAATGGTTCGACACAGAGCTTCCCACGTTAGGCCATCTAGACACCGCTCTTGAGTTGTGGTTCCGCTACCTTTTCATATTTTCCATTCCCGTTCCGGCGAAAATTCCTAGTGTTTTCCAAGCCTCACATCATAGCGTCAGCGCCTCATATGGGATCGTATGTAAAATCAAGCGGAAATGCACCCTGCAAATCTGGGATCATGCGATTAGTTGGCGTGAAACAAACCTCGTCTTGTCGTCTGCCCTATGCAAATTGCCCCCGTTCGTCCGTAACTCGCTTTTGGGGCTTTTGCGACTTACATCCGTATTGATTCTTCATCACGCGGATATAATCCTTCCATGCGCGGATTTTTTTAATCCAGAATGGGAGGTTGAGATCGGAACCTGCCAGGGCACGATTGAGCATCGGAACAGCTTTAAACGAAAAGTCGACCCGGTTGTTAATGGGATTACTGACATGCAGAAATTCACCCCCGTCGAAGAAATCAAAACTGAGCGGCCCACGGTGACTATGCTTTCGCATGTTTGGTATGCTAAGGATATTAAAACGGCGCTACTGGCTGCGGATATCATTATTAATGAATGGGGCTTTGATGACTATCATCTTGACATATACGGCGCCTTGGACAAGGCACCAACTTATTCAACGGAATGTCAAGAAATTATTGCATCTAAGGGCTTGCGTGGCAAGGCCACCCTTAGAGGAACGGCAGATCCAGTAAAGGTTCTGGAAAATACCTGGCTCTTCCTCAACTCTTCACTCTCAGAAGGATTGCCACTGGCGCTCGGAGAAGCTGCACTCACAGGTGCCCCTGTCGTCTGCACTGACGTTGGAGCATCTCTTCGCGTATTAAGTGATCCGGATGACTTCTCGAGGTTCAGTGCCGTTGTTGCGCCTAATGATGCCAGGGCACTCGCACGCGCGCAGATAAGCCTTCTTGCCCTTCTGGGAGAATGGAGCAAATATGCTGACGACACGCGGCCTGCTCCCGTCCTCCCAACCTCTCCCACTCCGGATGATGTCGCAATTATCACCCGCCGTATGTATGAAAAAACTGAACAGCGGAGGAAACTCGGCCTCATGACTAGGGCAATCGTGCAAAAATCTTTTAGCGGAGATCGTTACCTTCGGGAGCATGAACAGATGCTGTGGATTGGCAAATCGCGCAAGATAATGGCAAATCGTGAGGAAGGACTGACGGACCTAACAGACGTCGCTGCTGCAGTGGAAGTTATACCTCCAGTTGTTGATGAAGAAGTTATTACTATTCCCTGCTCCGCCATATACTCGTGGCGTTCGACAGCAGCTACCGGAGTATCGAATCTGGGCGGTCTCTACGGCCTTCCTGGCGATATCCGCGCTGATCAGAACCCAACTCCGTCCAGCATGTCCATCCTCAGCGGAGTATCAACCGAAGCAGAGTCGACAATTCAACTCCCGCCACCTATCCGCAGGTCTCTTCCTGTTTTTGCCCCACGTTCGTCCCGCCACCACTCCGGGCTTTCTAATTATCTCGCGGCCTCTAGTCGGCAAACACAGGCCAGGTCACCGTATCATCGTTATCCTCGTGGACGCAATATCTCACCTTCTGGTCATAGTGGTCCTCGCGGCTTGTGGAGAGAAGACCTTCGCCAGTATCGAAATTCGGACATTAGTTTGGCCCTGAGAGACGGAATTTCGGAAACACGAACATACAATGGGAATCCGTCATTCCGCTCCCGAGTCCCCGAGGCAATGAGCTAGTGAAGTGGACGTCGCCCTGGGCCCGACCTGATTCTATACTTATACCTTTCCTTTAACGATACCATTTTCTGATATTTTGGATAGAAGGTATATTTTCTTGCATTTGTCATAAATTATAATTACTTTCCCGCTTCTAGATGCCAAATGAATCGGTATTTTGGGTTTTCTTTTACGTCGTCTGCATCAGCGTTTAAATTCTACCTATATAATTTCTTGGGGGGGTGGGGGGGGGGTTATATTCAGAGCATTTTGTGGCTATCGGAGTATATTGTTCTCCGGGTCAAATTGCTACTACAACCACTGTCACATTCTAGATAGATACTCATACTCTGTCTTTGCCTCTTGTTTTTCTTGATGAAAGCGACGGCAGTTCTCGAGAGTCATACTTTGGGTAATTTTGGAACATATTTAATTTTTATACATGGATAATATACATCTTCTTTTTGGGATATTTTCGATTGACAATCAAACATCGACGAAGAAACTAACACCAAAATTGAGATATGAATTGAAATTTGGTTCCTGGGGAATGGCCAATGACGACGCCCGATTTTCCGTGGGAATATGATCACGACATTCAACTTTCAACCCCATTCATTCCCCGCGCAATCCACGCGTGTGTGGTGGAGAGATAACGCGCCAGACGATGGTGTCCAACGAGACAGGGGAAGGAAAGGAGAAAGAAAACTTGCAGCAGGATCAATGCATTCTCCCGCGCCAAGCCATGCTATGTTTCATGCCGCGCGCGTGTGTGGAACGACTTCGAAAAAACGGAGCGTACAGTTCACCTGACCATGAGAATCAGTTGGCTGACTGCACTAGGCAGGGTCAGCTGACCAAGTTAAGCAAGGCCTAGTGCTGCACCAGTCAAATGGTCAGCTGACCTCTTATTAATACAAGCTATTACATGAAGAATACTAAAATTAAAATTAAATAATTATTAATTATATCATATAAAATTTTAACTGGTATTTTACTAGTTATTTACTAGTTAATAACTAGTTAATATAAATATTCTTATAATCTCTATATATATAAATAGAAGGTAAGATATATTTATTTATCTAATAAAAAATAATTACTTATTAACTAGTTATTAACTGGTAAATGACTAGTAATTGATCAGTTAAAAATATATACTTAAAAGCTATATATATAGCTTATATTTTCATTTTCATTAAGTATAAATTAACTAGTAGGTGACTGGTAAAATACTAGTTAAAAATATACACTTAAAAGCTATATATATAGTCTATATTTTCATTTTCATTAAGTATAAATTAACTACTAGTAGTGTAATGGGCACACTCTGATAAGTGGATTGTATGAGCTATATGCTAGAATCAAGATTATAATTACTAGAGAAAGGAAGGAAAAAGGAAAAGAAATTATAAGATTATGTGATATAAATAGAAGGAAATTATGTAAGGTCAGAGTGGATAAACATTCATATAAAGGCCTGATCAGAGGTATTCAATTAGGCAGTTAAAGATTGAGTAAAGTTTGGGCAAGCTATAGATATAGAGTATAAGGGTGTAGCCCTTCACATTATCCCCCCCTATCTGGTTTTAGAGGGTGGGTAGGAGGGTTTGAAGAATTAGATGTAGTATAATGTAGGTAGAGTCTCATTAGGTAGATGCAATTCTTTATAATAGATGAGTATGATGATATCCTGCAGGATGGAAATTAATTCCCATAAAGAGACCTTATATCTAAGTTACTTCATTAGATACTAGAATCCTCATTTATAGTAATAGTAGTTAAGAATGACTTTAATCTCATATTCTACCTTATTATCTTCCTCAATGATGTCAGGTAGATACCAGTCAGTAATCTCTTGCAAGAGAAATAGATTAATAGAGGCCTTATAGAGTAAGTTTATATAAAATACATTATGAATCCCAGATAATATGTTAAGATGATAGTTATAACTTCTTAGAATTTTAATAACAGTGTACTTAATATATTAATAGTCAAGTATGTAAGACAGATAATTAGTTATGATATTTTAGAGATCTAGCTAGATCTTATTACTCATTTTATAGCATTTAATGAGATTTCAGTGAGTATTTACATGATTCTATTAATTTTACTGGATACTAATCATAAAGGATTCAGCTCATTTATAAGCTTACTAAAGTTTTAAGATGATGATATCTACAATTTGGATTAAACTACAGAATAAAGTAGATAATTTAAGTAATTTAGTGAGATTAAGAACTTTAAGGTTGTAACTATATGAGAGGAAAAATGAGCTAACATTAATATTAACAGTATTATAACTATTAATTGTAAGTTTAGTGTGTGAGAGGAGTTCATTCCAGTTATTCTGAGCATATAAATAGAACTTTTAAAGGTAATTCTTAGTTATCTGAATCATATATTTAGTGCTATCATCAGTTTTAGGGTGATAGGCAGTTAAGAGGTATTAGAAGATCTTAAGAAGCTAGTAGATTTAGATTCAGACAGCTCTAATGAACTGAGTTTTATAGTCTAAAATAATTATATAAAGTAGATCATACTAATAATAAAATAAACTTTAAAGGAAGGCTTTAGTTACTATAGGTGTGTCTATCTTCATATAGAGTTTAAGAATAACACCTTTACTGAGGTAGTTAATAATAATAAGAATATTCTTATAGCTATCACTTATGAAGAGATCTACTGTAAAATTAATGATAATATCACATCAGATAGATTTAGAGATTAGAAGAGATTTAAGTAGATCTTAATGATAGTCCTGCCAGATAATAATAAATTAATAGATGTTGTAGTTCTGAATGAACTATTAGATGCTCTAAGATATATTAAATTAATAGAAATCTCAGGATAAAATTTGATAGAGTACTTTGCAGTCTGAATGGCTGATCATCAGAGAATCATGAGTTTCTTATATGATTTAGATATGTAATGATTCTGAATTAGAAACTCACTATTTTCCTTAGAAGTGTAGTTAGAAGTCAGGGTCTATAAAGCATTTAGTGATATCAATATGAGCTTGAAGTTTAGACAGAAAATGATAAGCTTTATTTTGAATGACCTGGATCATTATCTGAAGGTATTTATTGAAGGTGGTAATAATATTCTAGAGTCTTTAGAGCAGGAATGAGGTAATTATAATTAGCAGGATAATAAGTGAGGCATGTATTACTTCATGTAGTATTACTTTGAATTCTTTGAGGATCTATAGATCTAGTAGTTTCTATTTGTGATTTACTTAGCAGGCATCAGAATCTTTAAAAAATATATCCTGTTCATATCAGAAGAGGATATCAGTCATGAAGTTCTCTATGCCAGAGTAATAATGAATTGTAAAATGAAAGTAACTGAGGAATTCAGTTTAGTACATCTAACATTCAGAGAGTTTATAGGTCATTATAAAATATTAGAAATTCTTATAATCTATGATGATTTTAAAGTTTTTTACACTGTGAAGTTTGAAGTTCCATTCCTCTAGACATCAGATGATAGTGAGAAGTTTTTTGTTATAAATCTTATAGTTAGTTTTAGCAGAGCTAAGCTTCTTAAACATGAATGTATAAAATTGTAGGATGCCTTTATTATCTCATTGCATAAAAGTATTACTTGTGATGTAACTGAAAGAGTCTGTTTCAACCACTATTAGATAGTTAGAGTTAAATATAATAAGTATTAAGATAGAGATAAACATCTACTTAAGGTATATAAATACTTTATTTGCTTTCTTAGATCATTAAAATTACTGGTCTTTATGTGTGAGGTTGATCAGTAATTAAATGATGTTAGAAAAATTTTGAATGAAGTATTAGTAGAAATTTATAAATTTTAGAAAGTCTTATATATCTTTTATGATTATAGAGGCCTCCCATTTAAGGATAGTAGTAATCTTCTTGGGGTTCATATAGACTCCCTTCCCTGCCTCTATGATGAAACTAAGGTAGGTTATCTTTTAAACTTTGAAGGTAAATTTATTGATGTTAATTAGGAGACTATATTTATAGAGGTAGATGAGAACTTTTTGAATGTGCTCTTAATACTACTTGTGGAATCTATTAGTAAAGATAAGAATATCATTGAGATAGATAGAAGTAAATTCATCTAAATAGTCTTATAAGACCTAGTTGATGTATTTCTAGAAGGTGCTCAGAATATTTATGAGACTAAAGAGGGTAACTGTCCATTTAAATAAATTATATCTTATATAAAAGATGGTTAGCCATTTATCTCCTTTTATAATTTAAATCTTATAGAATGTGAAAATGACATTCAGCTTTGTAAACTACTTAGCTTGGCTGATCCATTCAAGAGTCTCATTGATTAATAATAGTAGGTAATAATCTTTTTAAATGAGGTGATTAAGACCTTAATAGTTAACATAGAACTAAAGACCTTTATCTAGTTTTTTTATGAAGAGTATGAATATACCTACAGGTAAATTACTAATTTAGATGAAACCTTTATTTAGAAGGTCATTAAGGGTCTTATAGAGTACAAGCAGTTCATCATACAACATGTTATATAGTAGTCTCTAGAGTGACTAAGGGTCTTTATCATCTATCTTCTCAAGTTTGATATAATAATCATGTACACTGTGGAATGGTAGAAGCTTCTCAGTGACCTTATAATTAAAAATATTAAGAAATTTGTAGTATTATGAAGAGAGGATTGTCACAGGGTTGATCTTTAACTTCTTAGAGAATTATAAGAGAGTCTTCTCTATGTTAGCCATACTAATAGTGAAGATTTCAATAGGAGATTAGAACTTAAATTTCTGATTACAGCTTTAAAGGAGGTTATAGATATTAGTAGAGATTTAGTGAAGATCAGTAGTCTTATAAATATTCTTTTTAAAGATGTGAATGCCTCCAGAGAATATAATATATTAATTATAAGTATTAATAAGAGCTTGATGTTCAGATAGCTATAATAGGCCTAGCATAAAGTTATATAGAAGATTCTCAATTTTATATGTATAGGTATTTTCTCAGAGAAATCTACTAACATCAACATTAAGCTTTATTATATTTCATATAAAGCTGCCTGTGTCACCATTGATACCTTCAATCTTTTGGGAGTTGATCAGGATATGCAGAAGGTTATAATAGTTAACTATATGAAAGTAAATTATTAAATAGTAACAGTAACTACTGTTTATTATAGTATTTATATTAAAAGAATAATTAACTATGATAGATATAAAAATTACTGAAATAGTTATTTTCTTCTTAAAGATCTTCCTATCTAACTCTGGGAGCTTTTACTTGCAATTTTATATGAAAGTTAGTCTTTTCCTAAGTCTGACTTGACATCTTTAAAGTCTTCCTCCTCTTTAGGCTTGATTTATATGTTTACAGATTATATGAGTAATTTTAGGAAAACATGAGTTTTATAGTAGTTAGTAGCTCTGTGTCTAGGTTTATTGCAGTTAATGTAGACACCTCAGGTATGGCAGTTAATAATGATGGCAGTGATTATATTTAGAATGTGAAATGTGTTTGTATGAGTAAGCCCTGTAGGCATTCAATTCATAGTGTTTAAGTTCTTTAGTAGAGAAATCTTAAGGAAGGCCTTCCTGAAGATGATAGGAGCATCACTATGAATTCAACTCTGAATAGCTTTAATCTTGAATAGATTGTTCTCTATACTATAAAGCTTTATATAATATTTAAGGTACATAAGGGGTTTAATAGAGGTAATAGTCTGCTGTAGAAGTTCAAACTTGATGACCTTCTTAAGTAGGACCTTCTTAATAATATTATTTCATAGCTGGTCATTAGCTTTTAAGATCTTCTAATTAAATCTTAGAAGAAAGATAGAGAGTAAATTGATTTTCTAATGAATACTATGCAGTCAGATTAGAGCCTTCTAGGCCACTGAAGAATTAAAGAAAAAAATGTTGAGCTGATTGAGAATAATATTAGAGATTATAAAAATGAGTTTGATATTAGCCTTCATTTAAGAGTAGAATTGAGTGATGATAGTGCCAGAGAGTTAGATATAGATATATCAGGCCTGGTTAGTAGGAGATCTAATTATAAGACTATTTAAAGTGATTTTAGCCTCTATACTAAGGTATCAGACAGGATATTCAGAGACTTATTTACCTGTAAATTTCTCAAGAATGGCAAGCCTTTCTTTTAGGTATCTTAGGAAGTCCTCAAAAGGAGTAATTAGATGAGTAGGAGTTGAGATAGGAGCTAAAGTTAATATAGGTATATGATTTTATTTAATAATGAGGTCAATCTTATTTATGAGCTATTAAATGAAGTTTTGAAATTCAGTATTAAAACTCTAAGAAGAGATGTTATCTTTATGTGGAGAGTTCATATTTATAATGAACTTGAAAGATTATTTGAATTTAGAGAGTTTGGAGAATTCAGGAAGTTTAAAGGAATTAAAAAGTTCAGAGGAAAATCTCATGAGATATCAATATGAACTGTCAGGGCTTTAGGGCCTTTTACTGACATATTATCTGATAAAGCTGAGCTAGATGAGTTATATTTTAAATTTCAGAAGGATTTACTATATATATAGATTATATTTAGAGGAATCTACTATACATGTGAATCACATTTAGAGGGTGAATATAATGAGAATCTCTAAGAAGAGATCAAGCAAGTGATTATAAAATATAATGAGTGTGCTCTGATAAGTGGATTATGTGAGTTATACACTAGAATCAAAATTATAATTACTAGAGAAAGAAAGGAAAAAGGAAAAGGAATTATAAGATTATATGATATAAATAGAAGAGAATTATGCAAGGTCAGAGTGGATAAATATTTATATGAAGGCTCAGTTAGAGGTATCCAATTAAGTAGTTAGAGATTGGGTGAAGTTCAGGCAAGTTATGGATATAGGGTATAAGGGCATAGCCCTTCACAAGTAGGTAACTAGTAAAATACTAGTTAAAAATATACACTTAAAAGCTATATATATAGTCTATATTTTCATTTTCATTAAGTATAAATTAACTAGTAGATGACTGGTAAATGATCAGTTAAAATTTTATATCATATAATTAATAATTAATTAATTTTATTTTTCAGTATTTTTCATGTAATAGCTTGTATTAATAAGAGGTTAACTGACCATATAAATTACACTAAGGAAGGTCAGTTGACTGACCTCACCTAGTGTAGTCAGCTGACTGATTCTGATGGTCAGTTGAACTGTAACCTGGAAAAAACGATTCAGCAAATAGTTACGTCAAGAACCACCATCACTACTCATGGAATGGGATATCGAATGCTGAATGGGTCTGTGTAGGCCCCTTCTGGTTCCATATCACTGATCCTTTTGAGATTTCTCCTTGCATCCACACAGAGCAGAGACCGGACATTGTTGCTCTTTCTCGCGGCTGAAACATCCAGCCAAGCAGCGAGTTAGTTACCCACCCACCAAGCTCATAGTTACCCCGCCATCCTGTTACGAGAAAACGGCTGCTCAGCTGAGGAGTGAATAATCTTCTCCTTTGTTTTTGGCAGCAGGCTCATTGGAAGGGATTTCATTCACCGACATTGAACGCCGAAATCACAGAGAGATCAAAATATTGAATAATTCAGCCCTTTTCTTTGGCTTAGTTCCCTAGCCTGTTCAACAAAAGCCGCCACGACCAGCATTTCGTTCTATCGGGAGAAGTTCGTTATCGCATCTGTATCTGCAACCTGCAACCACGTCCGTGTCTACGGCTGCATCCCGCATCCGCGTCATGTCGTCACCAGCACCACCGGTTCAATCTCCAGCGGCAGCGGCAGCAGCAGAGCCAGTTGTGGACTTTCCAGTACCACCTGCCAAAATTCCGAGCCTCACCCCCCAGATCAAAGCGCATCTCAAACGTATCTTCGAATCCTTGGAATTGGCCAGCAACAAAGAAGCTACCGCACGTTTCTTCGAAAGTGTCCAGCATGACAGCCCCGAAAACCAACCAGGCGTCAGCGCCCTTGAAGATTTTGTTTCTTACATGTCTTCTGCATATGCTCGTGAACCGGCCAAATCCCAGGATTTATCGCTACCCGTGACCAATTACTTCATCAGCTCGAGTCACAATACCTATCTCACAGGGAATCAACTCTACAGCGAGTCGAGTACCAAGGTTTATAAAAATGTAAGTGGATATTAGCTCCTATCGAATTTTATAGCCGATTTTATGGTGTCTGCTATGGTACCTGGGCATTATATTTTTGTCTTTTAATGCGACTTCACGCTTGGCGAATATTTCGTGAAACCCCAGTTACCTGTCAGATTGCAGTCGGAAAAGCCAAGAAAGCAACCTTGACGGCCCGAATATGCATCTGTCCGTGAGCGCGTGGGATATACACGGCCCTGTTAAGTAACTGGTGTGGACATAAATTGACAGCTCGTGACCTCTTTTTGGACACGAATGATATGTCTAATATCGTTATTGAATAGGGTGTTATAATAACGATAGGAAGTGCATATACTAATGTTTTTGGATGGATAGGTCCTGCTCAGAGGAGGCAGATGTCTTGAGATCGACGTGTGGGATGGCGAACCTGACTCCGATAGTAGCTCGTCCGAATCAGAGGACGAAGATGGCGACCATAAAAAATCCCAGGCGAAGAATAAAATGCGCCGCATGGACAGCAAGCGTAGCCGATTTAACCTCTCATCCTTATCAGAACGCTTGGACCGGCTTTCCAACAAGGGCGGATCGACAGCGCAGCCGCAAGCGGCGAGCCCGGAAGCTCCCGCCGTTAGTACCGCCGCAGCTACTACTGCAGCCGTGGCTACAGCTGCGGTAGCATCGAACATCCCACTGAAACTTGAGCCTCGCGTCTTGCATGGGTACACCCTGACGAAAGAAGTAACATTTCGTGATGTATGCAATGCAATTCGAGACTCTGCATTTGTTGCCAGTGACCTGCCTGTCATTGTTAGCCTTGAAGTCCATGCGTGTCTCGAGCAGCAACAGGTAATGGTAGACATTATGACAGAATCATGGAAAGGCATGTTATTGGAAATCCCACCCGACCTCGAAGCCAAACTTGAGAAGGGCGAAATCACACAGTTGCCAAGTCCACAGGATCTACGAAGAAAGATCTTGATCAAAGTGAAGTGGGCGCCGCCACAGGCCGGACCGGTTCCAACAAAAACCGAAGGAAGCGCCGGAGATGCCCTTATGCTTCAAAAAACGAACTCCGGGCCCGTGGCTGAGGATGGCACCGAGGTTGTTGGTGATACAGCCAAACCTGCGGATCCTGCTGCCAAAAAGAAGCCTTCGAAGATTTTGCATTCATTAAGCCGGCTTGGCATCTACACGCGGGGGTATTCATTTAGTAAATTTTCGCAGAAAGGTACGTTACCGATTGTCAATGTCCCCGAATCAACGCCGATCTTGAGGAGAGAGAACGGACGAACAAATGAGAAAACAAGAAACGAGAAGGTCATCTCGGGCATATCAAAGCGTGAAGAAACTTACTTATCGTGATGCGTGCAGAGGCAAGCCACCCAACCCACATATTCTCCCTCTCGGAAGCAGCTGTGAAAGACGCCCATGAAAACGAAAGAAAGGCTCTTTTCGAGCACAATAGAGAATTCATGATGCGCACCTATCCTTCCGGCCTGCGGATCAACTCTTCGAACCTAGATCCCTCTTTCCATTGGAGGCAAGGAATCCAGATTGTTGCACTAAACTGGCAGAACTGTGATAAAGGCATGATGTTGAACGAAGGGATGTTTGCTGGGCATGAGGGTTGGATACTCAAACCCGAGGCTTATCGAGGAAAAGCATGGAAGGCGAAACAAGTTGCAGCGGGGAAAGTTAACGAAAATGATGTCACAGCGATTCCAAAGCGGCGCACATTAAACCTAACTATTGAAGTGTACGCGGGGCAAAACTTACCCCTTCCACATGGGGACGATCATGCGAGAGGTTTCCGCCCGTACGTCGCCTGTCAATTGCATGTTGAACGGCCGAAAGACAGTATCTATGCCACCGAAAAAGACAAAGACAGCAGCGAAAATCCAAAATACAAACAGAAAACCAAATCAGCTGTTGGTGCAGCCCCGGATTTTGGAGGTCAGGTATTACGGTTCCCAAGTGCCCCGGTTACATGGGAGGAGTTAAGTTTTCTTCGGTAAGCCAATTTTCGTTACTCCGCCCTAGCCCCTTTTCCCCTGCCTCTCCACTCTCTTTCCATTGCCCCATATCAATCAATATATTTCTCTGCGGCCATCCAAGCTCGTTCCGTCCATCCCATGCGATACGAGTAGTGCCACGTCAGAGTAGCATTTGAGAAAGTATATTATCCATTTTTCTTCTTGGAGAAGAAGGATGGGCCGCTGAAAGCAAAAGTTTTGGCCGATAAGTGCGGCATTGAGACAGCAATGACGGCCCACTCTGTTGCTTTATTCCCATCCTCGTCGACGGAGTAATGATTCATACTCTATATATTGCCCCTCTTTCAATGTTTGCCCCGCGTAATCTAACGCTAATTACTTAAATTCTTCACAGGATCAAGGTCAAGGACGATGAGATTGGCAGAGATGACTTAGCGGGGTGGGCGTGCATCAGGCTTGATCGTTTACGCCAAGGTTTCCGATTCATCCGGCTGTTTGACACCAAGGGGAGGGAGTCGCCGGGCGTTCTGCTTGTCAAAATCTCGAAGCAGATCACCTAGACAGGCTTTATCAGTTGTTCCATGGGAACATTGACATCATTGGCACGTCTCCCCGCCGCCATGTTTCATGCCTACTTCAAGTTCTCTTTGACCACATCCTCTGGAACAAAGCTTTGTATATCTCAAAGCGAGATATCCGTCCTTATTTCTCCATCTCGGTTTTTTTCACCCTCTTTTTTCTTGTTCATCAAGCCCCCCAATTCCTCTAACAAGCCGCGTGGAATTCGGGCCTAAAATCTCCGTTAGCTCCATCTGATGCATGAGTTTAGACAATCTGATAAGAATATTTTAAGTTTTTATGTGGAGATTCTCAAGCGATGCGGTCCCTCCATTCCGAGGTAGTTACCCCTCATCAATAGCATATCGTCACCGCCATTGACGGCTCACTCCCACACTTCGAGAATCTAGCCGTGGGCCCACCGCCGGTTAATTAATCTCCGCCCTTGTGCCGTCACGATAGGTTCGCAGTAGACTCGAACTTGGCCCTGGATGTCTGACGCTGATAATAATAATAATATCCAACCCGAAGAAGTGGTATTTGGCCGAAGGGTGGGGACGTTGGTCGTGCTTGCATACGGAGTACATCGTGTAGAGATTCCTTGTAGATATCCCCAATGCCGAATCCGGTCAATCAGAACCGAGAGCAAATAGAATTTACGGACTTCAACCCGTTCACAGGACACCAATGCATGAGTTATTATGCATAGGTATATGCAAGGTGTTTGTGATAGATCCATTTTTCATCGTTTCCTCCCTGCCCTCATTGGTTGGCTCCATAATCTAGATGCCATCCCAAAAATCTTAATTGAGACGATGAACCTCTTTTCTACTCTCTCTTTTTTTTTTTTGTTCGTTTGAGGAGTCATATTAACTATTCCTTTGGAATCCAACGTGCCTTTCAGACATCGGGGCTCGGAACTGGCTCTATTCGATACCCCTTGTTGACACGACCAATAAACTGCAAGGTCATCGTCAGGGAGAACCTCCGATGTCTCTCAATATTACCCCGGGTATCAAGCTTGGCGTGGGTAGCGCACACCGCCTCCGATTAAGAAAGGTACTAATAGTATGACATGCTTGTCTGGGTGGGGCATGTAAGAGACGTTAATTGATAGTCGGAAGTTGGGCGCGGAGTTAAAGTTTCTCAATTGGTGAAGGTTGATGCCCCAGCCATGTTCAAACCATACTGGATTTTCATGAGACTGTTCCACCATGGATCCACTGTGGAAACACCATTGCTCTAATAGAGCACTCCAAAATTAACATCCATGATGATATTATCACTATTTTCAGAGCATGTAAATCAAAGAACCATGTAAATATATTATAATGTTATAACTACACTTCATGAAGCACTCTGACTATGCTTTATAAAGTGCTCTGACTATACTCCATATAATATAATATTTCCACAATGCTCCATGTAATACTCCATCCACATTTATATATATATAATGCCCTGACTACCACCATGCTTCATGTAATGCTCCATTGATGTTTATATATATATAACACTCCAACTATGATAACACTCTGACTGTAATAACACTCTAACTGTAATAATACTCTGACTACTATAACACTCTGACTGTAATAGCACTCTGACTGTAATAGCACTCTGACTACATTACATTTAATGTCCCCATATAAATATGGTGATGACTACTATGAAACTATCATATAATCACTGTAGTAGTACAGTTAGAGGATCAGAGCATGATTTAGACATGATAGAATCATCATGTAATCACTGTAGTAGCATAGTTGAAGAATCAGAGTATGATTTAGATATGATAGAATCATCATATAAATACTATGATAACACAGTCAGAGCATCAGAGCATGGTTTAAACATGATTATAATATGATTGGAGTATGGTTAGATCACTGTTTGACTACAGTCTGATTATAAAGTAATTCTCAGTCTAAATATACATTCTTTTAGAGGCATCTATCATTAATTTCACATTTAGTAGTATATCTACCAAATTGATTCATAACCACCATCATTACTGCTATTAACAGGGTAAAGCTGCTACAAGCAAAGAAAAATTGGCTCTGATAATCCATTTAGAGGGTGAGGATCAAGGTGATGTTGCCATTCAGAGATTTGAGGATTGAGATGATGTTGCCATTTAGGGGTTTAAGGATTAAGATGATGTTTGCTTGGGTAATGATCTTACATCTGGCAGTGTCAAGAAAGAAAAGAACCTTGGAAAGGAAACATCAGCTCTAATAAATATAATATATGGGGAGATACTCACTAAAAATAAGTGTTTCCTTTCTCACTTTACTGGAGAAATGAATTCAATTGCAGCTCTATACTTCTTGAGTCCATAGTTGAATAATATCTTAGTAATAATAGTAGTTCAGGTGTGTGCCTGCACTATCATTATTATCAAAATATCATTCAATTATGAACTTAAGAAGTATAGAGTAGCAATTAGGTTTATTTCTTCAGCAGCTCTCAGATTCCCTAGTAGTGGAATATACCTCTTTTATATATCAATAAATCTCTATGATATGCTTCCTGTTGATTGGGCATTTAAGTGAATTCCCACTATATCAGACAAATGCACCTGATTGCCTCTTTATACATTAAAATATTAGCTCTAACAATCATGATATAGAGGGAGATACCCACTAAAATGAACTAGAATACTGCAGACACTGTTCTCCACATTCCTCTATCTAAATATAGCTGAAGTTGAGTATGAAGTCAAGCTGAATTATTTGTAGTAAACTCAATTATCTTTTCTAGAATGCTACAGACACTATCTTATTTCATCAGTTCTTTAATGAATAATGCTGTAATGTCTTTGACATCAGAGTATACTATCTTTACTCTTGCAATAATAATTGCAATGTTGGAATCATCCTGATATTATCCTTCATTATAGTGGGTCTGAATCTCATCAAAAATAAGTTTAAGTTTCTTTTCCCACTCTGCAGGAGAAATGAACTTGATTGCCACTCTATACTTCTAAGGTTTATGATTGAATGAGATCTCAGTAATGATAGCAGTGCAGGTACATATACTATTAGTTAGAATAAGGCATTCTTCATTAAGAACTACATTTATTAATGATGATTTACTAGCCCCCATGCTTCTAACAACATCAATTATAACTAGTGTAGCTTTTAACTTCATCTTTAGGTTCTTCACATCTCTTAACCACTGGTTTTGATGATGGGCAGCAGCTCAGATTGATGATAAGTAGCAGTCTAAGTTAATGATGGGTAGCAGTCTAAATTGATAATAGGTAGCAGCCCAGGTTGATGATGGGCAGCAGCCCAGGTTGACAATAAGTAGCAGTCTAGGTTGATGATGGATGGTAGCCCAGGTTGATAATGAGTAGTAGCTCAGGTTGATAATAAGTAGTAGCTCAGATTGATGATGAGTGACAGCCTAGATTGCAGTGAGTCTGTATAGGCATCCATTTTTAGTGGATATAATAACTTGCAAGTAGTCTATCAAAAGAGAAAGAAAATAGATTAATGGTGTCAGCACAGGTGCAGGATAGATGCAGGTAAAGAAAAAAAGACTAGATAGAGAATGTCCTTAATAATTTTAAATGTAATATGAGTAAATAGGAAACATCAGCTCTGACAGTCATTATATAGGGAGGAATACCCTTGATGATTTAAATGCAATGTGGGTGAATGGGAAACATCAGCTCTGACAGTTATTATATAGGGGGAAATACCCTTGGTGATTTAAATGTAATGTGGGTAAATGAGAAACATCAGCTCTAACAGTTATTATATAGGGAGAATACTCTTAGTGATTGGGATGCAATGTAGGTGAATGGGAAATATTAGCTTACCTAGTAATAAAATATATCTCTTTTATATATCAATATATCTTCATGGTGCACTTTTATTTCCTGGGTATTCAGTCTCATCTCATAGAATTAGATATATCAGCTCACACTCACTATTATAGAGATGTCTTTCAGAAATTAAACCTAATATAGGCCTCTCTATTAAGCTTATAAGCATTGCTTAGTAGATCAACATTATAGCATATATCAGTCATCTTTGGGATATTTACTGGGTTAAGTGCTGGATTGCTTGGTAAATCAATGTTACAACATATATTAGTGATTTTTAGAATATTTGCAGGGTTAAGCATCAGATTGCTTGGTAAATCAATGTTACAACACATATTGGTGATTTTTAGGATATTTGTAGGGTCAAGTATCAGATTGCTTGGTAAATCAATGTTATGACACATATCAGTAATCTTTAGGATATTTACAGGGTTAAGTATTAGATTGCTTGGTAAATCAATGTTACAACACATATTAGTGATCTTTAGGATATTCATAGGGTTGAGTGCTAGGTTGTGGGTAGAGGTATTACCCTATATTTAGCCTTGAATGCTACCTATCATGGGAGATATTAGGGCTCACTCTGGGCTTGTTGCATGAGATCACATAGGAGAGCCTATTAGTAAACCTTGCCTGTGAGGTGCACTAGATAAGCTATCATACTGAGTAGGTGTTAGTGCAGGAGTCTTCTACTTCTAAGTGTGTTATTTTTCTGCCTTGTAGCATCATTTTCCAGCACCAAACATTGTGACTGATTATCATAAAGAGGATGCAGTCTGAATGATGATGATCAGCTGCTGTTAGCATGAAAGAAGAGAATAATTATGCACAGAATAATCTTATAGATTGACTCATTAGTTGCTACTAAAAAGGATTTTGGGATTTAAGAGCAGTTAAAAAAATGACACATCCCATGTACAGTGTAAAAGCTTGATGCCTTTGGGGCTATATTGCAACCTACCTCTAGACTTATATCAGATTAGTATAATATAGAGACTTGGTTTTCATACAGCAGGAAAGCCAATTATTGTGTAATCCCTAGAATTATCACTTAGAATTGGTAGGTCTAACAACCCATTAGACCCAGTTAGACTCACTAATATGACTATAAAAAAGACCTGATCATTATATCCATATAAGTTATAAATAAAAACAGCTTGGATCTGACTAATTTTTGAATTTCTATACTTAATAATATCTCCTTATATGAGTATTATCTGATGGGTTTCATTACTGTATAATAAATAAGCATATAATCAACAGTGTCCTAATGAGAATGAGAGATGATACTTAGGTATAAAAGTAATTTTTCAGTAAAATTGAAGTGGCCTTGGCCCTGGTTTCAGAATGGATAGTTTATTCCAGTCAAGACTGTATGCCTGTCTTAGTTTTTGAAGAAATGAGTGGACATTTAGAAGGTTTGATATCTGATTTATTAGAATTCCCAGTATATTCATACTATTCTTTGATGATAGTAAAGATATAAGATTCACCTACAGGGATTTCCAGGTATGATCTGAAAGATTCTCCAGCACATATAATTTATTAGTTGAAAGAACATCATTGGATTCACAGTCATCAATCTAAATCAGATTGGTCAGGAGGGCAGGATAATGTTCATAGATTTTCCTTAACCTCTCTCCAAGTTCTGGCTGAGAGTCATTAAATGCACCATGAAAAGCAAGCTGAACTGTCTGATGAAAACTCTCCTATTAAAGTAATATCTTTTTAATATTATAATGATTTGTATGGTAGATCAGTTATTTATAATCTCTATGTTTATTCTCCCCCATCAACACATTGCTGTTATTAGTAGTTCTATATTCTCTGATTTCATTGACATAGTGTAGTCTGATATGCATATTTGGTTGATTTTTCATTCCAATGAAGAATGCACCTTTTTTTGTAGAGAGAGCTGAGTCTTGCTCTGAACCTTCTGCTATGATAAAGATAGAATATCTATCTGGTCTGGTTGATATCAACACCTGACTTGGTGCCAGAGATGCTCATTAGCTCTGACTTACTGACCCTGTATGAAAAGGAGCCTGGGCTTGTTGTACTGTATTTACTGCTACATCT
Source organism: Onygenales sp. PD_12 (assembly GCA_032988185.1). NCBI lineage: Eukaryota > Fungi > Ascomycota > Eurotiomycetes > Onygenales > Onygenales sp. PD_12. The sequence continues at coordinate 449,159 of JANTQG010000001.1, forward strand.
AGAAAGAACTGTAGGTATTAATAAGTAGTGATAATGATTTATTAGATTTCTTTTAGGTTATAAACAGCTGAGTTATGTGATAGTAAGATTGAATTACTTCTTGCAATTACCATAAATATATTAATAGTCAAGTTTACTGCTGAGGTGCCAAGTTTTGAGAATGCCAGTGGGAGTGCCCTATGAATTTAATCTTTAAGTCATGAATGTTTAAGGCCACATCATAATATAAGTGGTATCAGAACAGATGTCCAAGCATGCTCTTGCAGTTGATACTTCTCTAGATAGGTAAGAGGTGATTGTAGGCATGCCCATTCTTAGGGAAAAAGGAAGGTCTATAATATTCAGAGGTACTTAGTCTTTCTGATTGAAGTTAATGCTGATTCCACCAGCACAGAATGAGCTATTTTTGAAATCTCTGAATACTCACTGTGTGCAGGATTGGATGGGAAGAATATAACCAGATTTAAACTTAAGTATATCTTAAATAGGTAAGAGTTATTATCTGCCAATTTACTCCTCTACTATAGCTCCTTTCTCTTTGTCAGGTTCAGAGCACTCTCTGTCTGATATCAGACCTATTGAGTGTCATAGTGATAGCACCCATTTTAAATGATATCAAATGATAAATTTAATCTCTTTTAGTCTCCAATCAGACAGCTCTGACATGAGTACTCTATATTTAAGCCTTTAATATCAGCATTCCCATTCTGCTGTGACATGTCACCAATAAATGATAAGCAGGAAGAAATGACCTAAATGGTATCACCATTAATATTAACTAGAATGCTCTTACCATCCAACTATAGAAATTCAGGGAATAAGGCTCCAACAGTATCTAGAAAGTTCATATCATGTGAATCAAATGTCACTGTAAATAGGTTATTATACTTCTTGCATTCAGCTGTACTCAGAGCTGAGATCCAGTACACACCCATTAAACTCTGATACATGTTCTGATAGAGGCCAAACTCATCAATAAAAAGCTAATAAGGAAGGGACAATACTTTCTGCCCTCCAGTAAAAATATTCTTCAAGAACTCCCTCTTATAGACTACAATCTTCAGCTCTCTATGTATTGGTGTTAATCTGTAGTATAGCTAAGTAGTGGCTGAAGTCACATGAAGAACCCTCTGAAGAAAAAGATTAGAAGTGGAATTCTCAGTCAGGAAGGTATTATTAATTTCATTAAAGATATAATCAATAAAGATGTAGGCTCTGAATAGAATAGAGCTTATCAGAATGATATTTAATATATTACTCTCAACTAAAATTATCTCATATTAATGGAAGAGTGGATGAGAACTCTGAAAATTAGGTCCTTCTGCATTCAGAGTTAAATATCATATAGTAGATTGAATCTGCAAAATAATCCTATTAAAATATGGAGATATCTCCTATCTATTCTTTCCAATAAACTGCACTCTACTCATATAGTTGAAGTTGGTCTTATCTGATCATCTATATGAATATTTATCATTTTCACACTGATACCATATGAAATTGGAGGGGAAAATCAGTTCACTGGTAGAAGGATACAAGGCAAATTCTCTGAAGCAGTGTTTAATTAAGCTTCCCCAGCTATGTGAGTATTATAGTTCTGTAGGGGAGTCAACAACTTCTGCCATCCTGATGTGCATGTGCTGTTGAAACCTCTAAGACCTAACAAGCCTTAACACTAATAAGATCATATCTTGAAAGTATAAGGACATCAATGTATGATTAGTAAGATGTTTTTTAGTATGAGAAAATGTTGGCATCTAATCTGAAGAGATAATCAGAATCTATATGTAGTATAGTGGAAGGATCAGGAACTATACCCTACATTTCTTTTTTAGATTTGACAGTTCATTGAGGAGGTTATGAATTGAAGTGATATCCTTTAGAGTCTGAAGAATCTATAGTAATAACTAGTATAGCTCTTGAGATATTCTAGCAGACTCTGTCCACAAAGTGAAGGCTGTTGTAAAAGGATCCATATAATTCTTATTCTATTTATAAATAAGAAGCTCTGCAGGGTTGTTGACTATATAAATACAATTAGCTTTATCATTAATGTGTGATGAGGTTATTAGATTATTACCTTGAATAGTCAGATCAGAGGAATTAACCTCTTGGACCTTAGAGTTTCCAGCCTCTTGAGCCCCCAGAGGATGTTTAGATGTGATATTGATATTGTTCATTTTATCCTCCTTAGTCTCAGTATAATGATCCATATTATTATTAATATCATCATTCATGGTATATTCATCATCAGCCAATTTATGAGCTGCCTGGGCAGTATTTAGAAGTCAATATATTGTGTTTGCTTCCTCATTTAGTTTGCAGAGCTTATTGTTAGAGTATGTAGCATCCTCATCATCATTATTTTTAGTGAGCTGATCAGATTGATCTGTTGCCTGATTTTCTAAGTTAAAAGATTAAGTAAATAATTAAATCAGAATATAAATACATACCTCTACATCATCTGGTATGAGCTCTGACATAAAATCCCAAGATCCCATGTCATAATCAAATGTTGAATCATTTATATCAGTATTGATGTAGTTTTTGGAGGTGTCCTGTGGTAATTTTGGATGTCAGCCTCTTGGAGCTGGGTACTTGTTTGCTCCATGAAGGGTGTGTTTTCTAAGATGGCAAAGACTGTGTATAGCTATATTGCAGGTTGGATTTTTTCAGAGGGAAAAGTAGGAAAATTGGAAAAGGAGTATGAATATGATAGCTCTGAAAAAAGAAATGGGGCTAAACACATACTAAATATGCCTTTAAAAATAGAGGTCTCAAGTCATATCATCTGATAGAATTATGAACTTTAATCTTTTTCATTTTCTTTCATTATCTGCAGGTTTTCTTCTCCATCAGATATAATTTCATTTTCATATCATTACCTGGCCTATTCATTACCCAGCCATGTCTGCCATTAACTTCTTCAGTTTGAAATTGAGTAGTATGGTTAGTTTCTATTCCACAAATAAGAACTTTATAGATGTATTGCTAACCAGAAATAGCCTAATGGCCAGAGGGATAGGCTTCCTCTTATGGACTCTGTACTTACTAGAAGTAATAGCATATCAATAGAAAGTCAGAATCACATGAGCAGCATATCCTCTAATTCCAATGAATAGTGCAATTAGATTGTGTTGGGATCCTATGAGCAGATGAATTGCACATGGGAGAGAGATCTTTAGTAGTAGATAAGATAGTCATATCTCCTTACATTCTCCAGGAAAGTGAATGAACTGATATCACAGGTGTTTTAGAGTTATAGTCATAAATCATGTATGTGGACTGCAGCACAGAACAGCACACTCAACAATTTTTGGATGTGGAAATACAAGACACTTGACTATATGAAGATAAGAGTTGACTTAGATACCCAGTGGAATCTAACTGAAAACCCAGCTGAAGTTGGCTGTGAGTTAAGATAAATCTGGAGAGAATTAATGGAGGTTCAATGATAAGTAAAGAAATATAAAATATAAGTTAATTGATAATTCTAGAAGAACATCATTATGATGGGCATAGAAATGGATTTTAGAGATAATAGCTCTAGATACTGATCTGATTATCAACTATGAGGATCAATAATCAGCCATTTTATATATAGGGTGTTTGGCAGGGTCACTGATGGGGATCCAGAGTGCTTATAATCAGTTGATAAAGCTTCAACTTGAATTGAATAGAAAATATTATAGTGCTGGGCTGTGTAGTTGACACTATTTATAGATATTCCAAAGTCAGAATAAACTGCTAACCTATTAGTTTTATTATAGAAACATGTCTGGTGGGAAAAAGAGCTGGATAAAGCCAGCTATTTAGAATGTAGTATGTACAACTGTACTGATGAGGAGGATATCTTCCAGCATTTCTTTTAGAGGTTCATTTTGGATAAGTTTTATTAGGTATTCTATTAGACTGGGCTGATCCTGGACTATGAATGGTCTGATTCCATAGGGTAATAATATATTAAATGTACATGTCAGCACCTGCAATCCTGAAGATCAATGGCTTATATCTCACCTAGAAATATATGTGAATCTTGCTACCCAGGTTAAGCTATAGGATGATCTAGTTGAAAGAGATGAGGATAGATGTATCCAAGTTGGAGCATGAGATGAAGTTATTAATTTTTAGGACCATATAGCCTCTGCAGAATAATACAGTAGTATAGGCCAGAGGAACTTTATGGAGCTGATTACCTGTTGAAAATCTGAAAAGAAATGAAAGTCCAATTCTGAAGTTAAGGAGGCTGTAAAGAAGAAGATATACTTTATCTCCATCTCAGGGCAGATAGAATCTATGGCTTTGTAAGGTATAATTTATAGCTTTGAATGTGAAATGTGGATTAATAGCACTGAGTGCATTTTCAGAGCATATTTCTTCCATGAAAATCTGGATAAAATGAATTGCTGATTGCAGAGCTGAATGTATTGAATAGAGAATAAAGGATTTAATGATTTCATCATGGAGGAGATAATTCTAATATATGGTCAGAGAGAATGCATGAGTGGGGATTTTCAACTGAGTAATTATATATTCATTTTAGATTACTTTCTATATATCTTCCACATAGTATTAGTTTAATTTCAGTATATTTGCTGCTGCTAGATAGTAAAATGAAGCATTTGTAAAGCATTCTTAATATCTATCTTAATGATATGATGGAGGGTGTGAGAAATTACTGCACCTACTCTTTATTATTGATATGTACTTGCTTCACAAATCTATATATATATATTTTGGAGCTGTTGGTAGCTAGTTCACATGTGTATTTTAAAAATAGTGAGGGTCCATATCATATATTATCTTAAAAGACATCAGTATGAGCTCATTCCATAGTCATATTTGAGTTGGCCAGTTTAGTATATAGAAAATAAAAAGAGATGATGTTGATTTTAGAGATGAACTGAAAGTGAGTAAATAAAGTGATGTGTTGATTGCCAGGCAGGGTGATCAGATAACATCTAATTCATTATAAAATGCCCACTTTTTTCTCTTCCTCTTCCTCTTTCTTCTTCTTCAACTACATGCCTGATAGCTCAATATTTATCTACCCCCCCTCCCCCTGTGAGTATCAGAATTTGTCCTCCCCTCCCTTGCTCACCTCAAAAGATCAGGTAAGTAGTCATTTCATTTAAAGAAGTTTGGACTTTAGAAGATGTAGGAACTAATAAGACTAGAGACTATAAAATTATAGCTAAAATGATGGCTAGTAGAACACCTGCACATAAGATCAGATTGAAGAAGGATTCAGAGGGTGAGGAACTAGCTGCTATAAATAATAATAAAGGGAATATCATCTATTATCATTGCATTTTGGAATATGTATACCTAAAGAACTTGGAGAGACCCTGCAACTACATCATTGGGTTGAAAAACTTCTATTCTAATTGTGTATGAGACAAGAAATTCTGCCAGGAAGTTCTAGAAGTACTGTTAGAGAGTGTTGTAGTTGTGCATGTCATGCATGTCTTCTATATGAATATCATGAATGATACTGTTAAGGACATGCATTGGATGGACCTGCTGAGTAAGGTAGAGAAGATCAAGCTGGAGTTGGTAGAGTTAATTGTGGAGGAAAGTAAAGTAAAAAAGAAAAAGAATGTGTAGATAGTTATTAGTGAATAGACAGTAGATTCAGAGCTGATAAAGATAGAAGTCAAAAAAATTACTATACTTAATGTGATGGCCTCTGAACTCAAGTAAAGTAAGGAAGTTGGAGAGATCATGCTCAAGTAGTTGTCTATGGCTCTTTTACTAATGAAGATAAATGAATTCCTTGAATTATTATTTTAATCTAGCTAATAAATTATAAATCAGGATATGGAGAAACACCTTGGGGGGATCAGGAGTGTAATGAATGTCTTGAAGCATAAATTGGCAATAATAGAGTCCAAGCTGCCCCCCCCCATCTAGAATGTATGTATGATAAATCTAATATGAATGACTTATTACTAATTTATATCTTATTTACATAGTAGAAGTAGAAGTTATCCACTTCTGGGAAAATGCCATCTCTAAGCCCAAAATGATGCTCACACCCCTCTACATTTATAACCCTAATAAAAAGTTTCTCAGATATTCATGTAGAGATGGCACACAGTTTCTTGCTCCTAGCCACTGTGCTAGAGTCTGTCTTCTAATCTGGGGAATATTATGGGTAATGCTCTTTGATTATTGGACTGCCAAATCCTGGCAGTGTGATTATTAATGAAGAATTGGAGATGGCTATGAAATTAGGGGAGGTAGATAGGGCAGGGGATATGAAGGTGGAGGAGGATGAGTGTGGTTTTTTCTAGGTTTTTTGGAATGGATTATAGGTCTGTTTTTTCTTTTTTTTTTTCTAGATATATAGATAGAGATAATACAATGAATGGATGTTCTTTTTAATTATTTCCCTATTCTAAAAATGAAAATATAATGAAATATCAAAGTTCTACCCCAGAGGTAATGTATACATAGTAAATTCAATGCTCTATAGTTATATCATGACTCCAACATGTAGAATGATGGCAGGATGGTGTGATAATTAGCCTCCATTGTAATTTACTCTCTAATATATTTGCTAGAATATTATGCCAGATGAATTGTTAATAAAATATTAACATTATATTTCAGAGAATGGTGAGAATACTGTTAAATTGAGGTTTACTATCATATCATTACTCTAATATATAGAATGATAGCAGGATGGTGTGGTAATTAGCCTCCATTATAATTTGCTCTCTAATATATTTACTAGAGTATTGTGCCAGACAAATTGTTAATGAAATATTAACATTATATTTCAGAGAATGGTGAGTATACTGTTAAATTGAGGTTTACTAGTATATCATTACTCTGATGCATAGAATGATAGTAGAATGGGGCAATAGTAGTCTACAATTTCATAAAATAGTCACATATTATCAAAATCCTTCATGATTTTAATATATACAGGTCAAAAGCTTTAACATAAATAGAATATCAATGTTAGATTTTGGAGAATGGTGATTCCACAGTAAAATCCACTTTCCACAGTGATATGATGGCTCCAATTCATGTAACAGCATCAGAGCTGTTGGAGCACCATTCCAGTGGACCACAAAAATCTGGTATGGAAATGATCAGCTCCAAATAACATAGTCAGTTAAAACGAAAAACAGGGCGAATCAAACAGTCAATTCCCCGTGTCAACCTAGTAGCAAACAAAGTGAAGAGCAATATTGTTCCCAATGGTATTGTCGTTCGACTCGGAAGATAGCATTCCCCCAATCTCGCCCCTCCATCAATTGAATCGAAGGAGCGGTTGGCCCAAATGGTCTGTGGAGAACAATTTACGACCATGATTTTGTTGGTGGAAATGCAAGCTGCATTTCCGGCGTTCAAAAGGTTCTTTGACGGGATCCCCCTTCATTAACTTTAATCCCATATCTCGATCCACGTCCCGGTAGCTGGGCAGACCCATAGTCGAAAGATGCAATGTAGAAAGGTCAGTCTGATGACGGATTATCTCGGCCAATAGAGTTGCAATTCGTAATTTAATGCTGCCAGATGGATCTAAACGTCCGTGGGAGACTGGGTTGTTTATTCATGTCAGGATGGAACTCCACCAGCATTGAGACGTACTATCACCACAGTACTTTGTGTCCAGAGGGGGTGGGGGGGTTATCGAACCAGGAGTCAAAGTATTGACTAGGACCGATCTAAATAAGGAGCACGTCATCCTATCCGTCATATCCCCAGCAAGTTGGCACATAATAAGAAATGCCCATATCCACAAAACTAGCCAGGGAGGTACCGTTTGTGGGTCAGCGCATCCTTTGTCAAATAAGGTCTACCTCCTGGAGCGATAGTTTTCCATACATGTGGAAGATATCCATCCAAACCTCACTCCAAAGGTACGTGAGCAAACAGATAACGAAACATCTGCGCCATGCCATCGTCTTAGTGGCACCGCACCCCCATGATCTCCACACGGACCAGGTTAAGTTTAGAATAAACTTGAAATCCACACAGGCATCGGGCAGATTTGAACCAAACTAGGGTAGGGCCCAATTACGACGGCTTGCCTGTCTCCAGAGAAGTATATGGTCCATGTATTGAGTGGGACCTGCAATATCGAAATCGTCATATCATATCTTTACTGCATTGACGAATTATTTGCTGATCCTTGGGTCCTCAATTCTCCAGGAGATCCGGAGTGCAACCGAAGTTCATTCGCAATCTGTCCATGTGACTCTTTTCCACCAAGAGAGTCAATGATGGGGACCATGCTAGCTCCCAGAAGAAATGTTTAAAGATATTAAACCGAAATGTGGATTAGAGATGTGGGATCCACTGCAGAACAGTTTATGGAACTCAAACAGATAAGAAGGCGAGAGATTCCGGTCCAGTTCGAATGGATGCTGCTGGAAAACAATAAGCCCAAGGGGGAAAACACCAGACTGCAACTTTCAAGAAGCACTTTGGAGTATCCAGTGTTGGTGAGTGCAATCAATCTATCTCGGTTGGGGTACATACAGGTCATATCTAACAAAATTGTTAGCAACACAAAGCATATCAACATCCAATATCCAAATCTCTACATACCTGTCCCCGATAATAACGGCCAGTCCAAACTGCCTAAGAATGTTCTTCAGACTTCTCATCCCGGCGACCTCCTCGTCCTGGTCAAATGGATTAGACCTGGTCAATCAAATGTCACCGGTAATGATAAATCTTCTTGCTAAAATTAATCTTGTTATAGTGGCTGACATTCCCACGCCAGATGCCTGGTGTCCAGTGTCCGGCGTGTAAGGAAAAGGGCAAGGAAGTTTGGGTTATTCCTGGGAAGCATTGCTCTGAGTGTGGCAAGGAATGTTGACAGGTTTTCCGGTGAGAAAAAATGCCCATCAGAAGAATGAAGGAGTTACTTGGGCTGATAATCTTGAAGTTTATCACAGTATGAAATGTGGGCACTGGCTCTGTCCCAAGGCGGAATCTGAGCAAGCCCGGCTCCGACATAGGCTACACTCAGCCATATTTCAGGGATTTTGGGGTGTTCTTGGTCCATGCTCAAGGGAAATGGACAATCGTTAAGAGCAGAGGGACGGGTAAATTCCCTGCTGAGACGATTCAAGAATCAGAACTCAGTGGGAAATGGTCTTTCGGTTGGAACTTGGCTGGTTAGCCACTATTTATCAAGATGCAGAGGCTGAAGGGCCGAAATCGGTGGACATAGGATTGTTAATGGAAGACGCAAAATAAGGGAGGGTAAAGTACGTGATCGTTCGGTTTAATATAGCATTAACGAGTAGAAGATCTCTGGACCGCAATGCATTCTTGCCACACTTGACAATAGCTGGTAATTCAAATTCCTAAATAAGGAAGAGGTCAAATGCCTAGTACCAGATGAATTGAAACAAAGACCAAGGAATCAAAACGACGTGGGCTAAGAGATAATTCCGACCGCTGCTTCTGAGGCCGCAATGCTTTCCACAGGGCTAAATATTCGAGGCCGTAGGCGAGGTTGCTAGCACACCGAAAAAGCGCCATAATTCCCGAAGCAGTCAGTATTGTGATTGCCAACAACGAATGTGACAGCAAAAGCGGCTGACCTCTGGCTCTGGGTCGGATAGTGCAAAAATTGGCTTCGCAGGGGTGTCGAGCGGCATGCGGCAGGGATGCTCAATGCCAAAGCAACAATCTCCTAGCACCTTATGCAGCGTTTTCTTATGTGCATTTTATGGTATGGCAATGGATGACACAACCTGCTAATTAACGCCTGAGAACGAGGAGGCGGGGGAGGGGGGGTTGCGAGTGTTGAATACATACTAGCTGTCAAAGGTTAGTTAAGCTGGACGGATAATCCCGGTTTTGGACTTGACCTCCATTCGATGTTCCGAATGGAGGTCAAATTTCGTTCTTTGTAAATCATGGGGAAGGCATGCGGTGTCCCTTGGGGGAAATCGTGGATAGAAGAGGTACTCTGGTTACTTTCGGATACTAGAAAAAGAAACACCCGCTGGAGGACATAGGGCTAGGCCGCGCCTAGCCGATAGAAGGGGGTAAAATTTCGGCACTCGATCACAGACATGGAATAAACTCCCTGGAAATATATGGTGATGTTGACGTGACACATAGGGGGAAGATCAGGCCAGGTTACGTTTTATTAGTATTGTTTACACGATCAACATTTGATGTAGAAGGGTGTATGCCTGTGAATCTGTTGTTCTTGATTTGCAGCCTATCGAAGAGGGTTAATGGTCTTGCTCAGATGAGAGTTGAATCTGCCAATACTAACAATCTCTGATAAGTACAAATGGTCCATCAGGTACTCGGATCGGATAAAGCTTAGCAAGAGTCGATATCAGGTAGTGACGCCTCGCTGACATACTGGCACTCGAGGAGCCTAAGAAATGTACACCATGATGCTTCATCCCAGGCATTCATTTCTGGCTGCAACTGCGAACGATTGGTTTTCCGAGATATAAGGTCCGCATAGCATTCCAGCTGTTTCACAGCATCCCGCATATTCTGCATTTGCTCGCGACCTTTCTGCTTCGTCATATCCTCCAAGAAGAGCATGGCTGTCCTAGTCAACCCCTTGTCTGATTCAACGAGTCTGTGAGGAGCGTCGAATATGCTGTTGGCTGTCAAGGAGATCAAGCTCGAATTATGAGCACATAGCGTTATGCTGTTTAATATTGAATCTAGTCAGTTTTCACATCATATATATTGCGCGGGGAATTACCCACAGGGTGAAAAATGTATCTTTCAGGCTGACAGTTGCGTGCAGCCTCATATACTCGCGGCATTCATCGACAAGCGTCTGCCAGCCCTGCGGCACTGGTGCATGCGAAACGGCTTGCCCCGCAACGACCTTCCCCCCGTAATCCTGCCAGCGTCCGATCCATTTGGAGTAATGAAACGAGTCCCATGTGCTGGCGAAGCTAATCAGGGCACGGCATGATAGGCGTGTAGAGTAAAGGATACACATGTGTCTTGACAGCCCATATGCATCGGTTTGTAGTAATGTCGCAGTGTGGAACTCAGACGGAATTTGAGAGGTCCAGCAGTCCAGCATGGAGGAGATGTGTGCGACATTTCTAGCTCTCTCCTCAGAAGTAGAGTTCTGCGAAGATGCCGAGTAAACACATTCGTAAACTTTGCCTTGAATTCTCGCCAGCTCCACGCGAGCTCGAAAGAAGTTCAACTTGGCATGGCCATCAGCTGCGAAGACAAACCCGGTCAGATCATCCTTGGCCTCTAAAGGCGGCAAATCCAGGTCGATATCGCTGTCAAGCTGGATTGGGGCCTGCCTTGCGAATAAGCTAATATCGCGATCGAGAATGTATGCTATCCAAAAGACGCGGTTTCGCTGCAAGGCTGCACCCAGACTTAGATGCTGAGAACGCTTCCTGGTATGAAATCCAAGCTTGTGGGCCAGACGCAGAGCGGTAGCAATCAGAATCAGGGCCGGACTTAAATCATCTGCTGTCCAAAATAATATGACCAGACCAAGAAGCACCTGAACATTGACCAAGTCTGTGTCGCGCATGATGACCTCCGTCAGAACCGATTGGGCGTTGTTCAGATAGGTGGCAGGATTGCCTATAGGGGTCAATTCCCCCGGGCGGCTAATATGATGGGCGAGTGCAAGAACGACATTAATCAATGCCCAAATGACGGGGTCCTTCGAGTGCGGATTCTGGTACCAGCTCCTCACAGTCTCCATCAGCGTCCCTGGGCAAAACAGTGGCAGGACTGCATTGAAAGTGGCAAGGTAATGCTCAAAAAATGGCAGAACGTCCTGATACGGGGGTAGCTCAAGGAATGGCAAGTTTAAGACGTTCTGATTCTGTCCAGCATCCTCACTGACGGTCTGGGGCAGTGAAGCGGCGGCATCTTGCTCGGAAGTGGAGAGACTTTGCACCCTTTCCAGTCTCTCAACCTTTTCCAAAACTGTGCGGAGTTGACCCTCCAGGATGTCGATGCGAGACTGCAAGGCACCCTCTCTCAGCTGCCGTTGAGCAGCGGTCTGTTTCCGGGACGGCGTTTTTCGACTGGCGGCCTTGTAGGTGCAATCGGCCTCGTACACCACACAGGCAGAGCAGCGGGGTGCTTGGCCGTCACATTTGATTTTCTTGTGGTAGCAGAGATCGCAGGCCTTAGTCGGCGTCAATATATCACGTTGATATGCGTGGTGGGCGTCTCGGACGGGTGTGTCACCTTTCTTTGTGGCTGAGGTTGGCGTCCCTCCATATTGGAATTCGATTTCTGACTCCAGCCGCGTGGATACTATGTTCGCACCACAGCAGATTTCTTGACAGCGGAATATTTTACAGCTGGTGAATAGCACGAGAAAGCCGTTACTAAAGGTATGCGCTCCAGGGCGGTTCCACGGAGGCTCCGGCGACAGATCGTTAGTAATCCCACGCCCGCTAGTCTCGCATGGCTCGGCCGGCTTTTGGATCTATCTCACTCCTGAATATCTGAAGCTTCCGTGGAAGAAAAGAGAAACAAATGCACTTTGCCGTCTTGGTCATCTACTCCGTATCTGTTGTGTGGGTATGGGAGGGCAATGGTATATAGCTGGTATGCCGCTGCCCTCCCATCCTTCCACACAGCTCTGCCAGAGTACCACTATCGACTTTCTATATTTTCCTTCCCACGGGTTCACCGGCTTCAAGTCGAGCAATCCTCGAAACCGAGTCTCAGGCAGCAAACCCCCTGAGATTTTTCAGTTCTCTCTTTGATATTCGGCAGCAACAATCCCCATTTCTAAAATGCCAACACTGGCCGACAACGAGTCCCCCAATCAATTATATGGACGACGGGATGCAGCAAGCCGAAATGGTGCGGACCATGTTGGTCGAGATGTCGACAAAGAGGAGAGGGCCGAACAGGAACTGCCTGAGGGGCCCGAATCTACAACCGATTCGGAGAACAAGGGGAGGACAATCCGCGGTTTCCGCTGGCTCATAATCTGCATCTCCATCTATCTTACGTGCGCTCTTTACGGCCTCGATACGACGATTGCAGCAGACATTCAGGGGCCTGTGGTTGAAGCCTTCGGCCATGTTGAGCAGCTTGCTTGGGTTGGGGCAGGATTCCCGCTGGGTTCCGTGTGCGTCATTCTCTTACTCGGTGTCCTGTTTAACACCTTCAATATGAAGTGGACCTTTGTCACGACTGTGGTGCTCTTTGAGGCCGGCTCCGCTCTTTGTGGTGCTGCTCCAACTATGAACGCCCTAATTATCGGTCGTGTCATCGCCGGCGCTGGAGGCAGTGGCATCTACCTTGGCTCACTGCACTATTTTGCTGTCATGACCGACGAGAGGGAACGAGGTTTTTATATGTCCCTAATTGGCGCGTTTTGGGGACTCGGAGCAGTTTTAGGACCCATCATCGGTGGTGCCTTTGCCGTGTCCGCCGCAACATGGCGATGGGCCTTCTATATCAACCTAGTTATTGGCGCTCTCTCGGCTCCAGCCATCCTCGTTTACCTTCCGTCCATTCATCCGATACAAGGTGTCAGCAAACGATACCGGCTGGCCACCATTGACTTCGTCGGCTTCTTCCTCAGTGCCGGTATCTGGGTTAGCTTTCTCTTGGCCTTTACAATGGCTGGGGGCCAATGGCCATGGAATAATGGACGTACCATCGCCACGTTTATTATATTCGGTGTGATCCTAGTTGCCTTTGTCTTACAGCAATATTTCGCCGTCTTCACCACCCCGGCCCAGCGTATCTTCCCAGGTCATCTGCTGCGCGACCGTACGCAGGTTCTCCTGTATATAGTGACAGCAGCAGGCATTACCGCACTATTCGTTACGCTCTACTACATCCCCATATATTTCCAGTTCGTCAACGACGATGAACCCCTAATGGCGGCTGTACGCTTACTCCCCTTTGTCGTCGTTAGTGTCACAGTAAACCTCGTCTCTGGATCCTTCCTCCACCTCATCAAGGTGTATAAGGTACTCTACCTTATAGCTGGTGTCTTCTTGGTAGCCGGCGGCGGTCCACTCGTGGTTTTCCTCGATCCCGGCTCGACAACTGCCACCATCTACGGTTTGACGGTGCTCGTTGCTGTTGGCGCTGGTCTATCTATGGTGACCTCCTTTACAGTCGCCTCACTCACCCTGAAGCCAGAGGATAGGGGCGCCGGAATCAGCATGCAAAACGTTGCACAGATCGGCGGGCAGGTCATTGCGCTCGCCGTCGCGGGGCAGATCTACCAGTCGACGGCCATCAGAAACCTGTCGGGAGCCCTAGCTGATAATGGCTTCTCAGAAGCGGATATTAGGAGCGCGGTGGCGGGCGCACGGAGCGCCTTGTTTGAGAAGCTGAACGGGGAGCTGCGGGACAAAGCAATTGTCGCCGTTATCGAAGCAATGCAGACGACATTCGTGCTGGTACCTGTTGCCGGAGGCGTCGTGCTGTTCGCTTCATTGTTCATGAAGTGGGAGAAACTGTTCGGAACGACGAGTTGAGTATCTTAGCCCTTGGAAAATCAGTAGCGGCACAGAGATACAATAACATGGGAATATTAGAAAGGGACTTTCAGGGGGAATAATCAAAAGCCATTTTAGAAAATCAAGTTCATCATCTGTGCGGAATCAAAGCAATACATGCAACAGGATATGTACTCACTGCATGCGGACCTTGGGCCTTGAAACTGCCTGGGCGTCGGCTTCGGGTATTTTGACACACACGCCGCCAACCACAGACGACCGTTCACTGATCTTGTCTTCAAAATCCCACATAGTACCATCAGTGCACCTGAGCCTGAGGCCGTCGAAGAGCTTGTCAATCCATCGTCTAACTATCTTACCCATGGCGGGACAACTAAGTATTCGAAAGTATCTAAAAGGGGAACAGACTGATATGGAGGAGAGAATGGAGAGAATGGCTGACCGTTGTCCTTTGAGGTTGTTGATAAACAATGAGACCTCACCACCCGGCAGGATGATAACTAGGTAACTCCTGGCTTAAATAGCTCTTGGAGAATCGTAACGGCACAGGGATATACTGTTTTAACTACTACATAAGACTAAACAGTGAATATCATATATGTCCATAAGTTAGTTCTTCATCATTCCTGTTTTTCATTCACCCTTGGCTTTCCCTAGAACCAGAATTTCTTCTTCCAATTCACATATCCTCTTCAGCATGACAGACAGGGCCTCCAAACAGTTGTCCTCGTTACAGCCTCAGCAGCCACAGGCCGCATGGAGATTCTGTGAGAATCCAACTAGACCAAAAAGGATCAATCCTTAAGGTAAGGATGGTTCTAAGTATGTTTTATAGATCCCAAACTGACCGCCCGACAGCTCTTCACCACCATCAGTCGTGGGATCATTGAAGCTCGCGAAAGTCAAGAGTTGATAGCGGAGGATATTGATCCTAGTGACGGATTTAATAGTGTCTCCTCTCTTGATGATACTGGAGAGATCGAGCGAGTTAATCCTAGGTAAGTTGTTGACCATAATCTTTATTTGTATAGGATTCTGCTAATATTCTGCAGGGTGCATTATAATTCAAAGACCCGAAGAATGAGAATTCTTATCATGCCCACCCAGATGCACATTCCCTACCAACCATAGTCGTGGAGAGTGGTTGGTCTGAGAGTTGGCCATGTCTACGGGATGATATGCAACTGTGGTTAGAAGGCGGTGCGCCAAATGTACGGCTCGTCATACTCCTGAGGTTCTCGGTGGTTCATGATGTCTTTGGTAAATTTGTACTCGCGTTTGAGCCAACAGTAAGTGCCTGGCAACTAGTAGAGTTCGGACGATACTAACTAATTCCTATCAGGACAATGAAAATGAGTACAAAATTGTTACTATTGGACGCTATTATCCAACCGTCTTAAATCGACATTTACCGGCGCCGAATCCCAAGGGTGATCGTTTGGTTTCCTTTAAGCGACATAACGACATGCCCCTTCCCAGTCCGATTCTCCTACAGACTCATACTGCATTGGCAAGGACCTTACATGCTTCTGGGATGGGTGAGCATATACAAGATATCATACAAGACCGAGATGGGCTAGGTTGTTTAGCAGGGGACGGAAGCACGGATGTCGGTACAATGCTTTCTCTATCATGGTTGAAGTTGGTCAGCTAGTTGCTATAACGCCGGTACGTCTAATGGGTAAAGCGGAAATCCAGCCTTGTCAAAACATTAGCGCGTGTGATCTGCTTGGCATACGATGAATGACCTTACCGTTTATTTCCCTTATCTTTGTTTTCTAATAGATACGCATCTTTCTCCTCGGGAGTCATGGCGTCCCACGTCTGCGCCCGGACACTATAGGAGTAAGTTGTATGAGCAATTTTCTTATCATGGCGTCTTTCTTTAAATAGCGAGAGAAGAATGAAGAAAGAGGTGCATACTTGTTTCGCCAGACGTAGTATAATTTCGCCAGAATAAAGAGGATAATGTTGTATGCGGAGAGTGCAATGAGGACGGTATTTCCAACACGATAGAAGGGCTTGTCGTCCTCTCGATATATCTAGTACATAAATAATAGATTAGGACTCCAAAGATCTCCGAACTTGGGAGGAAACGTGTGCTGGTTTTATAAGGCAATCACTTACATTACTACCGATAATACTGCTCGCCTGCACGCACATATTATAAAAAGCTGAAGCAACCGTCCTCGTTCTAACCGAACCAGCATTTCTCGAGGTGATGGCAACCATTATTGCGTGTGTGTACGGACTTGCAACTAGCAACGTCGTGAGAGCCCATCGTGACCAGGGACTCGCATTCGAAGGCAGAAATTTTAGGGCAATGCACATCACAAGGTTCCACACCTCAGCAACTACGCCTAACAGGAGGCGTTGGTTAATTCTTTCAGAGACCCGTGTCCAGAATAACAGTTGTAGAATAAAAAGAACGTAGGCTGGGATAGTGAGGAGGTTAGTCTGGAATGTGTCGAATCCAACAGACTTTAACTGCAAGGTAAGGTAGGTGGTTGCAGGATGCGGCGGGATTAGCCACGTTAGCCCTAGTAGATAGATTGGCCACATGTCATAATCAGAGAAGCTTCGGAAAAGTTCCATGGGACCCAGTCCCTGCCGATTGTGCATGTCTCCTTTGCTAGGGTCATCACGTATCACCCTATTTACCATGATCTTCTCCTCTCGTTCAGAAAACCAGCCGTTTTTGCCGCGAAAGAATCCTTTGGTTTGGGTGGGAGAGGGTGGCATGTAGCCCGCGGCGAATATTCCAATAAGCCCAGTTATCATGCCTTCAAAAGCGAACAAATATTTCCAGCCAGGCTGCCCTCCATGTCCACGTAGGCGAAGGAAGCCAAATGCTAGAAAAGCTCCGACGATAGAGGTGCCCTGGTAAGACACCCAAAAGTAGCTTAGACGTACTGGCAGTTCCTTTGATTTGTACCAGTAGGAAAGGAAAAGAATGGTATCAGGGATACTTGGGAGAGTCAGAAAAAGTCACAAAGGATTACTAGGTTCGCTGTTACCCCTAGCAGGCTAAAATAAAAGAGGTACTCACAAGCCACCCTCGAAAGCTCCCAATAGGGCGCGGGTAACGAAAAAGCCAGTCTTTCCAGTCATGAATGCCTGACAGCTGGCAACCAAACTCCATGACACCATTTGTATCGGGATCCATCTCTCGGGCCCAAGTTTCTTTGATATAAGCTGGGATGGGAGCTCCGCGAATAGAAAGCAAAGGTAGAAAATAGTTTGGCCGGTATTGTAATCGTTCGTATTGATATTGAGGTCCTCGAGGAGATTGTCCGAAAGGGCTTGGACAAGGTTACCCCGATCCAGCTGCAGGGCAAAAAAGGTTATGCAGGCAAACGAGCAAACCCTGAGATCGATCTGTGGAGTTATGTTAGCACTGGCCAACGGTAGGACCCGACTATCGCAAGGTACCTTTCGGAGAACCGCCTTTTCCTCTGCTTCTTCCCACTCAAATTCAGGGTCCCAGCGATGGAGGCCCTCATATTCTGGCATGGGTTTATAATGAAGGGCCTCGCTGATAGTGGCAAATGTGCTTTCCACTGCGGCAGGAAGACTTTCGTTGCTTTCATTTTCAATAGCGGGTGCGTCGAATACCTTCTTGTCCGTATTGCCGTTCAGATTCAAACGCTCCGCGGAGGTGCTTCTTCCAGAGTCATCCCTCCTAGCACCTTGGCTTGGGACATGCATGCTTCTAAACGTATGGGAGAAAGAGGAGGCACCTGATTCGTACCTAGAGGTATGCCTGCTTTCAGAATGAGCGTCCAGGGAACTAAGCAGTGATATAAGAATTGCTCAAATGACGGGATCCGACGAAAATAGTCGAGACGGGCTCATAAGTAGGGAACGAGAAGCAGCCAACGACCGTGGAGAGTAGCATCCTGATTTGCAGGAGATAAGAAACTACAGGCAGTTGAGCAACAGCGCGCTTCTAGAGATGCCTCCTCCCGTGCTGGAGCACACATCCAACCCCGCCATAAAAAGGTACATTGGTGACAAGCCATTTTTGTACCAGGATCGAAGTACCGTTCACACGGGTTTGCCAACACTTTTGCTGAGTGATGATAGGATCTTGCAGAATCACGCAAGATATATGGCTTCCTGCGTGCGAACATTAGCATGTCAAGCAGGAACATGATTATACATTCAAGTTGTTACTGGTGGTCCGTTAGGTCCTCGAAGGTATGAGGAGCCAAATCTTTCCCGTGTCTCATCACTAATTCGGAGGACATTCCTCAGTTGATCGTAGCTCCAGGACACGCATCAAAACGTATGGCTTGACTCCCATTGAACAAAACAAGCTATGCCTCAGAGCCAACTGATGATGGGACCCATTTCGTCGCTGGGTATCTGCTCTGTGATCCACAAGAATGCATGCAGACATCACGCAAAGATGGCTAAACTGACGTTATGAATAGCAGACGCAATTTTGATGCGGATGAGGGAATGGAGTGCAATCTTGATCCCTGTATGTGTCTGCATACGGTGTGATTCGGGAGGGAATTCCTCATGGCTGAGGAGGATGTTGTGATCTGGATTCCTTACATAACCATGAACACGTGATATGCCTGCCAAGGAAGGCTTGGCAAATTTCTTGGCCTTAATCTGTTCGGTTTCTCAACATCATCTCATAACAAATTCAAGATAGGACGGACGGACTAGAAAGCGAATCAATCCCGCAAAAAAGTCAACCTATCCTCGCGCCTAACATCACCTTGGTCGATTAGACAGAACATATTATTCGGCCTTCTCCCTCCCCACGAAACCTTCACTGACAGGAACGAATACCCCAAATGCCACCTTTCATCCACTCAGCGCCTCCAGTTTGGCTTCATTGAAATCACTGCGATTTCTTCCAATCATGGCCGCATGGATCACAGCATTCTGCGTATTCACCGCGAACTAATGAATACTATGCAACTCTGAGTCCAGTCTTCAGCCTTGAAGTTTTTATACCCATGGCGAGTTACCGCTTCTAGATCTGAAAGACTATGCAACACGCAAAAACATTACAGACGCAGTGGGGACTGCACTCCTCTGTCTCACCCCCGGTCATAATGCCATTATGAACCTGGCCCGTTGTCAGGCTCAGGATCGCTATTGAATGGTTCAATCTATGCCCATTTTTTTAGATTCAAGCATTGTCCCCCTTACCGGGAGTGGCTCTGGCAACCGCGCTCTGTGTGCCGGAAATTGCTGCTTCAGCATCATAGCAACTTTCTCATAACCCCCCCATTTCCCGCCCCAGCTATCAAGCCAAAACTCACTAAAATGGTAGTATCCGTCATCGTCGCTACTGCTAAAGAGCTAGGCATGCTGCTCTTTACTGGAACCCTCCTGAGTGGGCATTTTCTTTAATTCAGCAGGGCAATGCTGTAATGTCCAATGGGATCGAAGCCGCAATGGTGTCTACATGGTTATGAAGAGCCATCAGTAGCCGGCGGATATACACAGTATCCCTACAGCATGCGGGGTGAAACGTGGGGTATGCCAGTTGCGTTATCAAATGTGGACCGTTGCCTGCAGCCCTCTAAAAAAACGTCACGCTGATTGTTGGGGTGACGTTCGGAGGCTTTGGTTGGACTCCGCGTTTATGGCTATCTCCTCGACCGGCGGCGAGGATATTTTAGCGTCTCTCTTTCACCGCCCGGGTTTGACCAACTGGTGACCTCGTGTGGAAGTATTCAAGGCTTTTCGTTGGTGGCAGAAAAAGGACGCTAAAATATCCTCGCCGCCGGTCGAGGAGATATTTATTTGGTTGAATCTGCCTTAATTGAGACATTTCCCATTGAAACCCGGTGTCAGGGAAACATCGACATGGATCCGATATAATACAAGGCAAGATGGGTTCAAGTATTGCCGCGCTGCGCGAGCTACGAGCAACTGAGTTCCCTAGAAGGACCAACGGCTTATAATATCTCCAGGGCTCAAGCATCCCTCTATGAAAGGCAAATTTATTTCCGGTGACTCTTTTTCAGTCCAACCCCTGTTGTATCTTGGCTTGAGATTCGGGGGTCTGGAAGTCGGTTGGATTTCGTCTACGATTCAAGGATAGCTAAGCTTTCCAAATCCCTTCGGGGGGCTTGGTTATGAGACGTTTGATGGATAAATGATCAAACGGGGATCTTTGGCATACACCCTATGGCGTAGGCCCGTGCATCGCATCCCCTCTAAGTGCCACTGGTTTCGTGAACAGGCCCATACAAGCCTTTTTGCACGACAACGGTCTGGATTATTTTCCTCTGCGCTGTCGTCTCCTTCCTAGCCAACGGATCCACCGTACAAATAGACAGACTAATCAGATGGAAGCCTTCGAATAGCTCGGAGTAAGCTAGTAATGGGTTATACATGTGTTTGTGAACACCGGGCCCCGCCAGGTGTAGTTTCTATATAGCTACTAGATGAGATTCAGCCGTCCACCCGTCATAACTCCATAAAGACGGGAAGACCCAGTAATTCGAGAATCACTTCGGGCATTTGGTAAGAACTCCACTTATCTAAAACTGACCATCAGCTAAATCCCTCGCGAACTTGAGGTCAACACTACGCTCTATCACGCAATTGTGGAGGAATTACCTGTTTTCGCCGGCCGATCGCGTCATCCAGCACTAGGGTATCAACAACGACGAACCCGACGAGGAATACCAGGGAGCAGAGTGAGACTTGCGGCAACCACGGCAATACTGTCGCATTACTAGGAGCTAAATATGTAGTGAGGGGTTGATTGTCGAGCCGGAGAGGGGTAAGAAGGGGTTCTCCCGAGTCTTATATAAAAACGCCCCCTAGGGACATCGGTGACAGGATCACCGCAAAACATACTATTCTGTCAATTGCTAAAAGTCCTCTATCTACCCTATCACACTATAATTGTTCATCATGGCGCCCTCACTGGTTGAAACAGAAACCTCCGAAGTCCGCTCCCTCAAAGTCACCGCCAACACTCTGAACTACAAACATGTTGCCGACGTAGGCCCAAGATTCTACAACGACGAGCGCGAAGTAAAAGGAACAGATCGTTCTCCTCCAGCAACATATCCCAATTACTTGCCCGTGTGGAATAACGAAACGTCCAAGTGAGTCCTGTCGTAGTCCATGGCGAGGCCGAATTAGGGCTATTCCGCTCCTCCCCTGCTTACATAACGATTTGATATCAGATACCCCCCCCTTGAGCCTTTCGAGCACTACGACCACGGCAAGGATGCGGACTCAACATTCCCTGATCTATTTCCTGAGGGTGCTGGCAAGGTGTCTGAACTCACCCCGACCATCGGCTCAGAAGTACATGGCATTCAACTCAGCAAATTGAGCGAGAAGGGCAAGGACCAACTCGCCCTCTTCGTTGCGCAGCGGAAGGTCGTCGGTAAGCTTCTCAGATACATGCCAGAAGAAGTCAACGAGAACAGAATACTAACGTAGTAAAACTCCAGCTTTCCGAGACCAAGACTTTGCCTCCCTGCCCATCCAGGAGGCTCTAGACTTTGGCGCCTACTTCGGCCGCCATCACATCCACCCGGCCTCCGGTGCGCCAAAGGGGTATCCCGAAATCCACCTTGTCCACCGTGGCGCCGAAGACACAACCGGACGAGACTACCTTCAAAACCGCACCAATTCCATCACTTGGCATTCGGATGTGACATACGAGAAACAGCCCCCTGGCACCACATTCCTCTACCTCCTCGACGGCCCGACGAGCGGAGGCGATACGCTATTCGCCAACCAGGCCCAGGCATATAATCGTCTATCCCCCGAGTTCCAGAAGAGACTTCATGGATTGAAGGCGCTTCATTCCGGTATGTTCCTCGGCCCTTGTCCATTTTCGCAGCACCGTTGCCTTGCCGGCATGAACATCATCCTCCTAGAACTTCCCCTGCTAACCTGAACACATCTAGGCATTGAACAAGCCGAAAGCGCCATCAAACGAGGCGGCATCAACCGCCGCGAACCCGTCACAAACGTGCACCCACTCGTCCGAACCCATCCGGTAGGTTAAGTCCTGTCTCCCAAACCACTCCCCATCAAACCCACTAACACCAGCAACCAGGTCACCGGCGAAAAAGCACTCTACGTCAATCCCCAATGTAAGTATCCCTTCCTTATCCACTATCAGGCAGAAGATATGTAAAGAGAGCCACAATCTAACAACACGCCACAAGTCACCCGCCACATCATCGGCTACAAGCAAGAGGAATCCGACATGCTTCTCAAATTCCTCTACGACCACATCGCGCTATCGCAGGATATCCAGGCGCGTGTGAAATGGGCGCCGGGAACGGTTGTTGTGTGGGATGTACGTTTTTGCCCTTGTCCTTTCATCTTCTCTTCCTTACCCCTCCTCCACCTTCGTTTCGGGACGATTTTCTAACCAAACCCATAGAACCGCGTAACCGCCCACTCCGCCCTGTTCGACTGGGAGGATGGCCAGAGACGCCATTTGGCTCGTATCACGCCACAGGCTGAACCGCCCTATGAAACACCATTTGAATAGATGGGGAATTAAATGATGAATGAAGGGGGGGTGTATTTGTTCAAATACTGGTGTAAATTTTTTTTATATACTCCGTACAGGAAAGGAAAATAGGGGTAGGTAGTCAGCATGGATGACATAGTTTTATGAATAATTGAAATGAACAAAATTGATAACATAACAATTTGCTTGTGATCGATTGGGACTATAGTGCAGCGCAATTGACGCTGGATTATATTGGAACATTCAAGCATATGATCCATAGATTGTATCGTCGTTAATGAAGGTAGGATAAATAGCGGAAATGGAAGCCAAGCCGCTAGGTAAACGAAGAAAAGCCAACAAACGAAGGTTTAAGCGCCGTAAGCGGTGATAAATCCAACCGGACAAAATAGATCCATGGGCTGATGAGGATAAAACCACAATGTATTTCCCCAATAATATACAGTAGCCCATCAAGATCCCTAGCTTCAGGTATCAGGGTCCTATTCTCTCGATGGTGACGATGCCCGCGTGGCAACTGGAGTATTTGGTGGAGCTTTCGTCCCTTCTGGAATGCCATTCAGGCCAGCTATTCGTCGTCCACGACGGGAGCGTGTGAAAGGAGGGAAACGGACGGGTGTCGGGCGCCGTGGGGGGTCGGGAGTAGCTGGTTGGTCGGAATCGGATCTTTCATAGCCCAGGGAGCCTTCTGTAGCTGAGGTCGCTGGTAGGTCATCGAGAGTTAGGCGTGCGGTTCTGCGGGATCCATTGCTATTCGTGTTGTGCCCGTTAGAAGCACCAGTGCCACGACCCTTCACAGGGAACAGCGGATAAAGGCACATGGTGCAGCGCAATTGATATAACAGCTTGCCAGAAAATAGTCTAGTAAGAGAAAAATAACGGGCAAAAATCTAGAAATAGACCCGGACCATCACAGAGGTTCCAATTTGATGATGATGATGGCAGAGGAGGACGAGATTAGATCGGATGCGGAGGTATCCAATGGAGACGACGGACGAGAATCCAGAAATAGAGCGTGCACCCCAGCACAGAGGTTTCTATTTGGTGATGATAGCAGAGGAGGACACGATGATATAGGACAGGGGGTGATTATGGCGAGGGGAATGAGAAGAAAAAAGGGTGGGAGACACTCGTCAGCGAAACCGCTTAGGAGGGCGCCGGAACCGTGGCGGAAAGGCAGTGACGACGACGACATGATCTCAAACGCAGTTTCGAATCTTCCGAAACCTTCAGTGCCATTGTACCGCACAGGACGGATTGTCTTCCCGTGACATGCATGCGAGCAATACCACTCATGTCGCTAGTAATAGGCGTTAGGTGCAAGTATATTCGGGACTTTCTTGCGAGTAGTTTCATCCGTTATGAAACTTTATAGCCGCCTCAACCCAGCTCCTCGTATCGAGAGAGCAAACCAACCTGCCACTCCGCAAACCGGCGGGCTGGGCCGGGCAGCATTGTATTGCTCCTCTCTAGTGCCAGCTTCATGCTGTCATAGATACTCTCCGGCAAGCTTAGTTCTTCTAACGCGGCTAGAGATGGCAGACCCCGTTCGGGGTTGAGCATCGCTTGGGTATCCGGAACGGCCTGGTAGAATACCTTCATAGCCCGCTGAGCCGTGACAGCACCATCTCCATCACCAGGAGACCGAGTAGACGATGAGCTGGAATAGCGCATATCCGGGTTGAACACCCACAGCTGTTTATTCCTCCGAGTCAGCGGATCGTGATTGCCCATTTGTATATAAAGTCAAAAAGGGGCCTCGGCACTGGCAAAAATAAACTCAAACACACTCACCAGCATCCCCGAGTTTCGGCGCTCGCTGTCTGCGCTTCGGTACTCTGCGCTGTGGACCACGAACCTCCTTGCCCCTATCCTCTCGACCAGTTCTAACAGATGGGCTCCAACAACCATATCGACTGGGTACGTCTCCCATAGATCATCGTCAGGGTCAGCTCCTTCCTTGGGCTTGCGCAGCACAGATACGTCCGTCTTGTACAGCCTCAGCCCGTGAAGAGACGTGTGCTCTTCTCCGACAAAATTCCCACAGCCTGAGCAAGATATTCTCGCAGCGGCTTGCGCACTGGGTGCGCTATTTTGTTGCGCTCCATTATCAACCTTCCCGGCGTTAGGGGAAGACGACGATAGCTCCTGTTGTGGTCTCCTTGTCAGCGAAACGTTCTTCGAATCAATGCCTAGTGCATCGCCGGGGCCGTGTGACAGTTGACAGCAAACAAAATGGGATAGGCACACGCAAAATGAAAATATTAACGTCTAGATGGCTGCGAGGAAAGTGCGAGATCATCCTCATCGTGTTGAATGGAAGTCGTAAGTTCGGCTCCATCCTCCATCCTCGATGACAACACCAGCGACAACAATAACGAGCATTTATCAAAACCAAAGACTTGAATACATGAAACAAACCGAGAACAGAGACGGTATGAATAAAATAAAAAGTGGACAAGCCACGAAACACAAAACCGGCAAGCTATTACGCATCCCCATCCCTGAACCCCCAAAATCCATTCCCACCAACATTAGCGACGCTAATAATATATGTGTACCCTAGATTATACCCCATGAACCCCCAATCTCGGAGAGAATACTCCCTGACCCCTCTACGTTTTCCGGAATCACCCTGAAAACAGCGGGTAGATTGAGAAGAAGTATCCTAAAGCGTCGCAGCGAAATAACCTCCGGACATGTAGGTCCTCATGTCTTCGAAAAAGCTCCTCTTGTCACTTGATTCTTGTGGGGAATTTACAAGAAGCGCCAACCACTCCCTTATAGCGAATGGAGCAAGGGGGATCATCAGAAAGTAGTGGGATAATAACAACCATGGAAGAGGGTCAAAGTCCATTCATCAACATACAGTATGGAAACGAGGATTCTGCCCTTCTCGAACAAAGTTGGAATAGCCCACTTCTTCCCTGTCTCCCCTTGAGCCTATCACCAGGAATATTTGATTTGCTTCTTGGTGCAAGTATTAAGTGAGAGGAGTTGCTGAATTCCTTGCGGAAATATTCAGACGGGTTGCCTTCGAATATGAAATTGATGTTGGGCAGTTGTATCGGAAACAAGATCGTGGGAAAATGGATCCTATTACGGGACTCATATTGCAATCTAGTCTCCTTCTTGTCTGCCCGGAGTGGATGGGATGGATATGATACAAACACGTCAAACCGACAGCAAACCAGAACTCGCGTGCCATATCAAACATGAGTATGCTGAACACGGTTCATTTCCAACAGACAAGAGTTGAGCAGGGAATATCGGGATAGAAGGGAAAAAGAAGGCAGGAATCGAAGGGATGGGCAGGGAATAAGAGGAAAGGCTCTTGACTTACCAATTTCTTCAGCCCCTGAGAATCCTCGTCTGCCAGAACGAAAGACAAGACGTCAACAAGTACCGTTCCCGGCTCGCACACGACCTGGTTAGCCGCACCATATCCTTTGACCAACTCATTCTCGTCATGGATATGAGATTCTGGGCTATTTGCATTATTCTCATGGTCATCCGCATGCGCATCTGGCTTATGGCAATGCCATAGGTCCATCATCTCAGCCCAATCAGCACTTGGCAGATCCTTCCATACGATCTCCTTTTGTTCCCCCGGGCTGAACAGTACGTTCTTGCATTGCCGACACCTGACTCTGGTCTCAGCACACATATCCTTGGCGGTCCACGGGACCTGCACATCATGCTGGCCACCACCATTCAAGGCCCTAGCAGTTTCCCCCCCGTTATCAACGGGAAATCGGAACAAAAGTATATTGTTTCTTTCGTCAAGTTTTGTAGGAAGGGGCTGCTGAGCAAGGGTCGCATGGGCAGACTCGGAAATACGTCCTGGGAGGTTCAGAGTCTGTGTTCCGCCAGGACCGGAGAGAGTGACGGTGCGGCGGGAATCCGATAGGGAGAGGGAGTAGGGGCACGTAATTGGGCTCGGAGAAGGGATCGGGGTTGGAGTTTTTTGGTCTGTAGAAGAGGTAAGGGGCAAGGATACGTGGAGTGTGATCTGACGAATGTTGGGCAACAACTCAGCGTGAAGATGTGGTACTGGTGAGGTTGGGAATGTCATGTTCGTCGTCATAATTGGATTCAATGCGGAATAGGGCGGGTGAGAAGGCTACAAGTCAATTCAGGGTCAATATAGCCCTCAATTCAGTTGTCTCGGCTCTAGCAATGCGATGCCGTTTATATAGAGCACGATTGGTTGGCAGACAGGCTTCATTCCGGCTCAGTTGCAGGTTCTTCACATCAACAGACGTGTAAACAAACTCCGCTCGGCAGAGTGGCGGGCTTTGGGGGTTTGCTTACGTGATCTCACTAGTGCAAGCAAACAGTGCAAACAGCTAAGATCTGACAACATCCAGCATGACGTCATCGCTTTCCAGTTCGACTCGACACAAGGAGTTGATCAAACAAAAAAGATAGCTGGTATGTCCATTTGGGACTATATTCATCAGTGTTGAGTTACAAATTGATATCAAAACATGCACAAACCGCCCAGGATAGAATAATACAGAGAATAAATAGCAGCCTTTTGCCCCCCTAAATGAAACAGTGAGAAAGAAGAGATGCACAAATCCCTCCAACCAAAAGGACAAGCAAGTAAAGCAATTCGAGACTCCCCCTATCAACATATCCTCCAGTCATCAAATTGGCACCCCCCCCCCCCCCCCCCC